>CM058043.1:68253145-68633152 GCA_030169165.1 Centaurea solstitialis
GATATATCCGGAATGGGCTACTTTTGTCAAAGCGTTTTCCTATCCGGAAGACGATAAACGAATTAAGTTTAAGGGAGCGCAAGAAGCGGCACGTAAAGATATCGAACGAGCTTTCGGCATTATCCGTAAACGTTGGAATATAATCAAACAACCGTCTCGCTTCATGGAGATACCTACGATGCGCAAAGTTATGTACGCGTGTATCATATTACACAATATGATACTCGAAAACAAAAACAAGGCCATTTGTGTTGTGCCGAACGATATTCCGGATCCACCTAACCCGCAACTCACTGAGGAGCAACGTATGGTGAATATTTTCCAAGTGAGAAACTCAACTATTCACCATAATCTTCGGACGGATTTAGTGGAACATATTTGGAACCTCGATATTGATTTTTAGTTTTTTTTTATTAATGTTATGTAATTTTTTTTATTAATGTTATGTAATTTTTTTATTAATGTTATGTAATTTTTATTAATATTAGAATTTTCAAATTATTTTTAACAATATTATTTATTTAATTATATTATCTATACTATATTATAAAGAGAATATCTCAAAATGTCAGTTTTTTTGTTCAACATCTTATTTTACACAGTACTATTTCTTATGCATTATGTACAACATACCTATTGCAGTATACACTCTCTAAAATCGAATTCCTCCCACGTTCTACCTCAACTTCTCTCCCCACGTCTCTGCAAGGGAGCTCAATCAACAGATATCATGTCAAATTCCTTCCATTCTCAAGAACCCTCACCCTCTGCCTTTCAATCGTTCCTCTAAAATTTCTTTCTCTATACCAAATCACCAGTCGGGTTTGAAGGAAATGATGATATGAGATTAATTTGGAATTGGTTTTGCCCAATTTGGGGTTTTCTAACTCAAGTCTCACCAGTTAACGATTATTGGCTTCCAATTGTTCGATCTCTGTGGGTAATTGTTTTAGGGTTTGGTTATATTTGCAGAATTTTGGTCCATGTACTGATTGGAAATTTATGGCTTATTTTGGCTTCAATTCTGGTTGGCTTTTGTTCTTTGAAATTCACAAATAGCATCAACTTATACTTGAACGTCGACTTATTTACACCAAACCCAGGTGAGAATCTTCTTTATTTATGTGTTTTCTGCAATCAATTCATGCGAGTTTAGTTTTAGGGTTGTATAAATTTGAGTTTTTAAGTTGTCAAATACTATTACTTAATCAAGATTGTATCTTCTTCTTTAAGTTGCATATTGATTTCTAGGACCAGATTCTTTCACACTATGGTTCTTGTTAAATATTCTATGCAAATCATCATGGTTAATAGGTACTGTTGGGGCAATTTAAGCATTACAAGATGAGAGTTGCTCATGGAGTCATTCAGCAGAAGGTAAAGGCTAGCATCTCATTTTCTATATATTTTTTATTGCTTACCATATAGTATCCATTAAGTCTATGTTGTAGTTCTCCATTCTTATCTTCTCTTCTAAATAGTTGGTTGATGTAAAGGGCAGTGATCTCATCACTTTTAAGCTATTAAATTATGTTAAAAACTATGTATGTAAACCCAGGTTCAAGATAAACTAATAGGGTATGGACTTGAAAATCTTTTGTTGAAGACCTATCGCGAGTGAAGTGGCATCCTGCATTGAATTTCAGGTTTTCTTTAAATTGCAACTTCATTGATTATGTTGCTTGCTTCTTCTGTTTCTGTAATTCTGTCATTTGCATGTCAAAAACGAGGGTCTGTGTTGTTGATTCAGGTTTTTATCATTGGCCTTCAGTATTTTCTTGTCATTAAATTTCATTTCTAAGTAGAAGGTTGAAAGCTCAAACCTTAGCAAAGGTTTTTATAGGAAGATTTTGGGTTTAGTAATACCCTCAGTTAAAGCATCAGTTTGTGGTTCTTTATCAAAAAAAAAAAAAAAAAAAACGTTTAGATAACTAATGCATTTCTCTCATTTCTTTAGGCCTTTAGGGCATACTAGAACGAGATACTAATTAGATGTTTATTGCAATGTCAAAGGCATTAAACTTCATAAATATCCAGATAAACTTTCAATGCAATGTATTATCATTGCTCTGAACTGGTTTCTTAGTGATTTTTTTATTTTCATAGGGAATGAAGCAGGCACTGCACTTCAGTTGAATTATTATTACCTTTAGAAACTTATATTGTTGGTTGGATGCTTTTACTGAGTTGTTTTTGTTTCTTATGAACCATAGATGCTTTAAATAACAACGTTGCCAAGTATGTGTATATAACTGCTTTTGTGATAATGAAAGATCGTCACACTCGACAACCTAGGAGGTAGATGTAAGTTTGTGGGGTTCCAACTCAAAACCAATTGGCAATGAGTGGAGTAGCCCAGGACCCTTATAAGCACATTACAAGTTCACTTTGTGTCCGATGTGGGACATTGCTCAACACGCCCCCTCACGTGTGGCGTTCTTTTTCAGCCTAACACGTGGATACTTTGGGTTACGTGGAGTCCGTGCGGCTTTTTGACCAACCACGGTGAACCTTGCTCTGATACCATGTAAGTTTGTGGGGTTCCAACTCAAAACCAATTGGCAATGAGTGGAGTAGCCCAGGACCCTTATAAGCACATTACAAGTTCACTTTGTGTCCGATGTGGGACATTGCTCAACAGTAGATTCATCACATATGTTGATCCTTTAGTAGGGAGGTAAGATATTTTTTGAAGCTGTTGCTATATTAACTATTTATTCATATATCGTATTTGATGTTGCGATAACTTGTGGATTGTTGTAGGTTGAGAACAATCCAGAGAGGATCTGCTCATTCAAAGGATTTTAAGACAAAGAAGATCTTTGTTGGATGTATTCCAACAACACTTAATGAAGGTACACAATGTAAACATTTTTATGCGATGCAAGCATGTAGTGTATGAGAATTTTATCTATACAGACGGTACAATGTTTATATGATGATTAGAGGGTAAATTAGTTACAACACATCTTTAATAATTTGAAACTAAAAGCCACATACTGAATTCTTTTTTTCTTTTTGCCTTTGATGTGTACTAGAAGGAGAGAGCATTACTTGTTTAGACTAGAATACTTTGTTCTCTTTCTAAAAATATGTATACTTGGAGAATCGCCATTAACAACGAAAGAGAAGAGGTGAAGAACTCATTAGACTATGTGATCCATGCATTCTAAAATCTCGATTTTCGGATCACTACTGGCAGAATTTCTATTCTCTTTCCATAAGATACTTATACTTTCAAATTGGGTTGTTACATTTGTTCTTCCCTCATTGTTCATTTTTCATGTTTTTAAATGATATCATCAAGCTTAGAAGCTTTTTAGTTTGTATACAGAAAATTGAGGTTAAAAATTGATGTTGTTCTATGCATTTACTGATTTGGAGTCTTTCTTTAAAAACCCATTTCAAAAGGCAGTTTATTGGGTTAATTCTTGCAATTTTGGAGATAAGATGTGTCTTGTTTTAGTTTGACAATTACCTATGATTTTAGGTATAAATGGATGGAAAAAGATTTCTTTCATATTTTGTCATCATTAATTTCAATATTTCTCACTCTCTAATATGTGGATTACGGATTCAATAGTTTTTTATTGGTATGTCCTTTGATTTCATGAGAATAAGTGTTAAAATATCATATACAATGCACTTGTTCTTTAGTTTGCACATTTACCATAAGCTAGATGGATTATCATGGAACCTGGTCGAATCTCTTTGAGATGATTTTCCGGATAATAGTTTACAAGGTTTCTTTGGGTTGTGATTTGCATGCGTATGTCATGTTTGAGTACCTTACGAGTCAGAGAAACAAAGGTATTTCATTATATCTTATCCATTATTTCACTTAAAAGTTAATCTGAGGCTTTGTGACCATTTAAATTTTGAAAGGGGACTTTATTATATCATCAACTGAAGTAAACATTATTTTTACACTTCTTGTAACTCATCTATACTCCCTTATGAAGCATGATTTTCATGATTAAGTTATCTTGAAGTTTCAAACGGTTGCGGCTTAAAAACATTGACCACCCTTTGTTCCCTGGTTTCTGTAGGATGCCTTGAAGGATGATTATATGGATGACAAAATCTCGGAACTCAGCAAGAGAGCCATGGATTTCCTCTTAATTTTTTTTGTGTTGTTTATCGAGGATTGAAGGTGTATGTTGCCGCATTCATGTAAGCTTGATCTCTCTCTTGTATTTTGGAGGATTAATTAGTAATTATTGATCTTACATATGTATATTAACATTTTGCTTTGGCAGCCCAATCTAGGGTATACCTTTAGCTGTTGAATAATGGTAAAAGTATCTCAATATCTTGAGAGCATTGATGGTGTCCACGAGGAAAATAAAAGCTACACTTAACTTCTAGGTAGCCGCTTGGAAAGGTAATCTTTGTGAAAATAAAACTACTTAAAATTGTCTGAAATGATATCCCCAATTCTAGGCAGTTATACTTGAGGTTGCTGGTTTGATAGGTTTCTAAATTTGAAAGCAACTAATTTGTTAGCTATTCATGCTTTCCAGATCTAACTGCTTGTAAATTGCAGCTGGTTCTAATCAACATTTATGATTTTAATCAATTCATGAAGTTGCGGTTTGTGTGAGTCTCTGATCACTCTCTTAATTGTCAGCACATGATTAAAGTCGTTTATAGCAAGGCTGATATGAAGAACAAGGTTGGTTTTGGTTGTTTGGATTTGATATCATCTTTTTGATGCCACTTTTAGTTCTTGCGATATTTGATTGGCAAGGTGTTATTGTTTCATTTTGTGATACATTTTAGTGGATTTGCTATGTACCTATATGTCTTCCAATATTTTGTTGGTGAGGTTCAATTGTTGTTGGTGTTTCTCCTTGTTTTTTATTGTTACAACTTTATTAATTTGACTTTCAAATTTCTAGCCGGAGCAACTTGGGGGATTTAAAGCCAAAGAATATTTGAAGTTTCTTACATTGATGGATTTGCTGAATAGCCATTTGAATTTGGCATCTTTTCTTTACACACTTTTAGCTCTTTGAATATTTAGATTTTCATTCAATTTATTCATTTTGTTTTGTGAACTTAAAATCCGTGATTAACTGATTGTGTTAACATTTTTTCTTGTGTTTGTGATTGTTGTTTTTCCTAGATTAAGACATTTTAATCCATAGATATTTCAGAGGGTTATCAGAATGGACAGGAATGGAGGTCCCCTGTTTCATTTGACGATCAACTAGATTCATTGGCGATTGCAGCTGCTACGGTTAGACTATCTAATCTTTACTATATTAAAGAGAACATCTCTTGAAATCAGTTTTTTTTTCAAGAAAACTGATTTTCAAGATTACAACTTGTAAAGCCTAATGTACAACCCTCTATTGCATAAAACCTCCCACGTTCTTGAAATCAGTTTCTCCTCCCATCTGTCTCCTTCTGCGAGAAATCCATTCCGTCTCCTTCTGAAAGATTACTACTTCTGCACAAATAAGGTAAGCTTCTTTGGTTTTTTATGTTTGATTTTGTTTGCTCCTTGTAGGGTTATCGCATGGATAAAAAAAGTGACAGATTTTTCTTTCCATAGGTTTCTTATCCTTAAATTGGTTCTTTTAAGTGGTTACTCCCTAAGCCCATAATAAGTCTCGAATTTTTAAGTAAGAGGTAGCTTAATAGGTAAAAGATGCTTACTTGGTAAGAGTTGATGGTCCTTACCAACAAATATTATCATGTCATTTCGCGCACCAAGAATATTACCCAATAAGTGAGGGTGATCGGTGATGACTCTTATTCGATTAGCACTACTAGGTAAGAAACACTTAGGGGCTCTTTACCGAATTCTTACCAGGTAAGTGATTCATATTCATTTACCTTATCGTGTAACATCCGTGGCCATGAAAATTAATTTTGGTAAGCATCTTTAACCTGTTAAGCACTTACCAGGGAAGAATCGTTCTCCACACTTACCTCATAAGAATCGTTCTCCACATTTACCTCATAAGACACTTACCTGCTTTCTAATTTTAGAGACCAAGAAATAAAATTGTTATCGGAATTCTGAATTGCTCAAAGATCCTTGAGTCACCAAAACCCCTATTCTTTTTGTGCCCATTTTGGATTAAGATTTTGAAATGCTCTCAAATGATCATTCCCATGTTCACATATATCATGTGTTTATCCTTTTGTTTTTGTTTTATATTGAGTAAACATGCATAGGGATTAGTTGAAATATGAGTTTTTTTTTTTGTTAATATTTGCCAAATTTACAATCAACATGCTTTCCTTTTTTCATCAGATATTTACGGAAGTAATTTTTTAAACTGTCAAGGCTGCAGGTGATTATGGTGCTCCAAACATCTACTGCAAATTTCCGCTGGACTTGGAACTTTAAAGAGCCACCATATGTACAGGGGTTATCTCTATGGCAACTTACAGTCTTACGGTTGTATTTTAGGAAGAACAACTTACAAAATAACTATGCACTTATGGATACATCCTTTTTGAACTTCCATTTTCTGTTTGTAATATATCTTACATCTTCATATTGGTCCCATGTAAGGATTATGTTGAAGTCCAAGTTTCCAATCATGCACATAAAGGACATGAGGATGGAAATAGTATACAAATGATGTATGTGAGTGCACGACTACTTAAGTATCATACTTTGTTTTGGAATTGACATAGTTATACGTTGCCTTAGAAGATTAGATATGTGGCCATGGATTTTGTGGTTGGTGGCTACTTTAGTATTTGACATGTATGTAAGTAGGTCGGTTATTTTTGGTTGTTTATGGCACATTCTTTATATCTGTGTTATTTTACGTTTTAAAAACTAACTATTTTCATATAAAAGCTTAAATCTTTTAAAGTTTCAAAATCCATAATTGCTACAAGTCTTCACACCCGCCGCATCGCGCGGGTACGTTAACTAGTTTAATTAAATAAAATAAATGAAATAAATAAAATAAATTGAAAAGTGAGAGGGTTGGGAGGGTTGGGTGTGTGTGTTGTAAAGGGTTATGGGAGGGTAAAGAGAGGGTTGACCAAAAGCTGATGTGGAAGCTGATGTGGCATTCAAAAAGTGAGTGGGTTGAGAGGGTTGGAGAGCATGGGTGCGTGTAGCCTTAGAAATAATTAATAGTTGAAATCCACTTCTCTTACAATCATTCATTTTTAAAAGAAATTTAAAATATTTCAAGTCTTATATTTTCATTTGGCTTTTAATTTTTTACTTTAAAAAGTACAGAATAATTTTATACTTAAGATTGTTAGGTTAGGGGTATATGGAATTGCTTACTTAATAAAACAATTTTTTTTTACGAATTTAAATGGCTTATGGAGTTTTTTTTATAAGGTTTATTTGGGCTTTGATAGTCTACATCCTTGATAATTTTTATCGAGAGCTAAAGCACACTCTTCTAAGATTAACAGTCGGTGGCCCTTAGTTGCTCACCCTCGAATTCAAACTTGGGTTTGTTGTTACACCTTTCACAAGCCTTAACCGATAAGCTGCCCCATTGGGGTTAGCTTATCGAGTTATATGGTGTTAAAAGCAATCTTATAAAACGTGTTTGGGGATTAGCTCATAATGGTATCAAAACATAATAAGTTGATAAGTTTGTTTTTAGATTGTATTTGAGATTGCTTATACATATAAAATAACTAAAAAAATTATAAATTATTTAAATAAGTTAATACATTAGGTCGCGAGTACCACTATAGATTTCGGGTTCAACCATTCAGCACCACATCAGATTTTTACTATGTCACTCTTAAACCATCACTAACCTTTTAAATCTCGTAACACAATCTTTCAATGTTTCATACCCTTTATCATTTTTTATTAATTATATATACATATATAGGGGTGAGTTCAAATGTGAACCACTTTTTGGTTGTGAACGTGAGGACAGTCGAGAGCGCGACACGTGGCGAATGACTAGGCACCACGTCATGTCCATGGCGGATGACTAGGCGCGATTCATGGGATGACATTGAATTAAAAGGGGGGACCACACTCAAAGCCGCCACGTGTCGCCCTCTCGGCTGTCCTCATGTTCATAACCAAAAAGTGGTTCACATTTGAACTTATATATAGAAGAGAGAGAAAAAGAGAAAGGAGAAGGAGGAAGGGCGGCAAAGTGGGCCGTGGGGGAGAGAGCAAAGGAGCGGGTTCATGAGCCTGCCACCCAACCCGCCCTCCGAGCCCCCCTAGCCGCATACCACTATCGGGCTAAGCTCGTCTGAAATTGTGGCGAGCCCACCGCCGTTACCCGTCCGTGATACTCACGGCCTTGGAATGAACAAACTTTTCAAAAACTTTTTATCGCCTTTTGGATAAAGACAAACGAATTTGAAACATTAAAAAATATTTATCTTCTTTAAATGACAAAATAAATCAACATACATCTTAAATAATTAACTTCAAATACCCTTTCATAAAAATATTGCTAGATACGTACCTGCATCTTTAAGAGCTTCTCCATGAATTCTTCAAAATAGAGAATCAAAAATCAAAATCTTCAAAAAATAAAATAAAAATTGGAACCATCTCCAACAGATTCTTCATTTTGGAGATTTCAACATTAATTATAATATTAAAGTGTAAACCCATTTTTCGTCCTACCAGAATTCAGAGATTTGGTGAGAAATAACCAATTATCCCATGTGTGTTAATTTGTTTTTTAAATTTAAAAATAATCAATTTTCTTTAAATATAGTAATCAAATTATAGTCTTTGATTAAAATAATCAAAGGTTGTGATGAGTTAACACGGTTCACACAAAATAGCGAGTTTGTAACATAAGGGGACTCGAAATATTCCACATATGTATTAAAAAATTATTTATCTCTCTAAAATTTTAGTTTCAAAGCTTCTTATTGGCTATTACATTAGGTAATCATTTTTGGGGTTATATTCATATTTGGAGAAAAACCTCTTCTGTTACCTAGTTTCACCATTTTGAAGATAGATATGGGGAAGCTATTGGAGCACATTTTTAGTCCAAAATCTCTATTTTCTTCATTTTGGAGAAGCTATTAGAGATGCTCAAAGTAATACATGATGACATCATCAAACTATGTATATTTTTTAATTGGCCAATCAAATGACTCAATTTAAGTGTTGATGATATCAACAAAAATTTTTTTTTAATAGATAATATAAATTTGTTTCATTCACTAAATAGTATTGATGATGTCAATAAAATCCATTTTAGGTTTAAAGAATTTTACTGCTCTTTTTGTATTTTCTTTTTAATTTTAAAAAGTTTTGAAAAATTATTTAAACGAAAACTAATCCAAAATCTCTATTTTCCTCAACCTCTTTTGTTCCTTCATATTTATCTTGTTTAACCAACTCTACTTTTTTTTTTTTTGACAAAAGAGGAATTCTTTTTAATGAATGGAAAATGCTTTCATTTTTAAATAATTACATTATATTCTACATTTTGATGTTGAAAATATTAACAAACTTTCTCGTGTTATAAACTAGTTGTTAAGAGTTTGTTATAATAGATTTTATCATAAGTAGTAATATGGATTTATATGAAAAATAAAGTTTTATACATATGTTATCATAGGAAATGTTTAATAAACTAAATAAAAGGATTTAATAATCAATAAATAAATAAATATTAATTTTAGAAAATTTTAACCTAATAAAACTTTGGAAAAAAATATCATGTACTTATCAAAAGTTTAATGAAATTATTTGATTATTTTTTTATTAATGCTATAATAGTTTAAATTAACCAATTATTGAAAATGTATTAATAAAATAAATAAATAAAGTGAAAAGTAACAAAATGTGAACTATGTAATTTGAGAATAAAAAAAATATAAAAATGGTATACTATAAGAACCAAATATGTAATTTAACAAATTTGGATGGAAGGATAAAAATGGAATGAAAATAAAAATTATAGGGATGAAATAAATAGTTTTTAAAAATTAAGGGTGAAAAATGTTATAAGTATCAAACTACAGGGACTAAAGTTGCACTATATTGTAAATATATTGTTCACAGTTGCTGCAAATTGTTAGTATACGAGTTCTTTTTTGCCCCGCGTTGCAGAGGAGAGGAGAGATTATAAAAACATAACAAAAAATCAATAAAGAGAAGTTGAAATGTAACTTAAATCGATAGGACAACCATAATACAAAGGGGCGATTCATTTTTAACCTAGAAAAAAATCTCTTGAGAAGATATAAAATTGAAACCGGGTTAAAAAAAATGAAATCGGTTATAGCTTTTGTTGTGGTCAATATCTTTGCTTAACTATACCGACTCAAATTAGAATGATTAACCTAAGCTTGTTATCGTAGTTCTTAGATCATCTTCAACCATAGCACCACCAAAAATACTAAATTTCGAGGCCCATTCACATAAAATAAAAACTCTACTCCAATCACATTTTAAATATAACATCAAAATTATGGACCCATCATAAAAATAATATATTTTACTTATTATTAAACCATTTTAAATAATTATCAGAGTAAATTACGGATTTGGTCCCTGTGGTTTGATACTTTTTCCGGATTTGGTCCCTAAACTTTGATAATTATGGATTTGGTCCCTGTGGTTTAAAGTTTGTATTGGATTTGGTCCCTAACCTTGACGTCAGTCAACCAGATCTGTTAGAGCCAAGGGTATTATTGTCTTTTCAGCCTTTTTGATATTGGTTTTTTGATTTTTAAATAAATACAATCATTTTACACCAATTAAATTATGCCACGTGTCTTGCCTATTTTTATCTTTTTTTTTTTATTAATTACTAAAATACTAAGGGAGAGAGAGAGAAAGAACCACCACCTCTTCCAACGATGGCACCATCGCACTACCACCTCTTCCGACGAACGACAACACCACACCACCACCTATCTACACCAGCACACCACCACTGGGACCAGATCCGCGAACGGCAACTCCCCTGCACCAAGGGGTTTTCAAGGTCATCGTCATGGAACCCAACCACCAAGGCACCAAGGGGTTTTCAAGATCTATGGTTTTAATAGTTTTAGGGTTTTTGATTAAGTTCAAGATCTGTGGTTCCAATAGTTTTAGGGTTTTTTTTATTTAGTTCAAGATATGTGATTTAGTTCACCACGCCGGAGAATCCCATGCTGGTGAGGCTGCTATCGGTGGTTGTGGTGTGGGGAGAAGGTAGGAGAAGGGAAGAAGAAGAGGCTGGGGTGTAGGGGAGTTCGCCGGAATTTGCAGGTTCGCCGGAGGTGGTGGTTTCACGGTGGTGAGTGTGTGTGTGTTGATGTGTTGCTGCCAACCAGAGATGGGTACGGTGGCGGTTTCCGGTTGTTTAGGTCGAGGTAGGCTTTGAAAAGTCGCCAGAAAATCACGAGGGAGAAATGAGTCGGCTAATGGTGGTGGTGGTGGTGGGGGTTAATGGTGGGTTAGTTGTGGACTGGTGGTGGTTATGGTGGAGGTGGTGATGATGATGATGGTGGTTGTGGTGGAGGTGGTGATGATGCTGATGATGATGGTGGGTTAATGGTGGTGGTGATGTGTTAATGGTGGTGATAGTGGTGGTGGTGATGTGTTAATGGTGGTGATAATGGTGGTGGTGGGTTAATGGTGGTGATAGTGGTTAATGGTGGTGATTTGTTGATGGTGGTGATAGTGGTTGGTGGTGTGTTTGCATGTTTTTATCCTAATCCCTTATGCATTCTTTTTCTTAGTTTTCTTTCCTTTCTAGTTTTTCATGCATCTTTTCTTTACGTTTTTGCTTAGTTTTAGTTTTAAATCGCCTAATTGTCCCTTGTGCGTTTAACCTTGTTTCTTGAGTGCTTTTCAGTTTATAGTTGCGCGTGATGGTGTGTTCGAGGGAGGTGCGAACAAGATCGGGGAAATCGGAATTGGAGAAGAGCCGAGCGAAGGATTTGACGGTGAAATCAAGGGAGATGCGGCCTTGAAGATGGATGGAAAGGAAGCAAGCAAGGAGAAGAATGGAAGCAAGCTCGAAGCCCCATGAGAAAGAGAACCGGACCGAAGATCAAAGAACCCTAGCTGACTTGAAGGCTAGCGGCCGCTAGCCATTTGCTCTAGCGGCCGCTAGGGTTGCTGATGCTGCTGTACTTTTTCCCTTCGGGGGTATTTCGGTCATTTTGTACTTGGTTTAAATACGCTTTTTGCCCTAGTTTTCAGAAGAACTTTCAGTAGCCGCATTTTATCTTACCTTTTTGGGAATTTTGGGAATTTGAACCTAGAAGAGAGGTTGGGGAGAAGGATTAAGAGCTCTATGGTTGATTTCTTGCCTAAGAGATGATGGATTGATTCATTCTTGAAGAAGATCTGCATTTTGGTAGCAATCGTATCTCTTTTTCCCTATTCTCAACCTCCTATGCTACCTTATTGCTTTTAATTTCTTGTTTATGGATATTTGGTGCTAGTTAATGATATTTTCTGCAACTTTTGGTTGAATCCATTGATTTTCTGCACTATTGTATAGATTTACTGCACTTTTAGCTTTGGGTTGTTCATTTTCTGCATCTTAGATTGATAAATGGTTAGATTCATTGCTTATCTTTGTTATTTCTCACTTTAGGATTAGCTAATTTGGGTATTGTTTATTCTTATTGAAGGTTTACTTTATGGTTGAACTAGTTTTTTGAATTTATTAGGTTTATTGTCATTTCTAGTATAATGGTCAATGTTCTTGATTTTGATTGGATTTGGGTTATGTGTAGATTTACCTTCAAGTTTCGTTTTCGTTGTTTTTAGCGTAGTTTAGTTCGTTCATTCGATCATTAGGTGTAATGAGTGTCGTATGATTTTAATCTAGGTCGAATCGATTGGGTTTATTTTTCAATGGTTTTTCAACAAACGCCCCTTTTGGTGAAATCATCTGACGGAAGTTAGTGATTTCACCTAAGTCGTGAGTTTTAAATTGTTTTTTTTGTTCTATTGTTGATTGAACGGAAGTTCGATCTCTACTTGATAAATTGGTTCGAAATTGGTCTTTTACCATGGAAATAGGTGCTTGATCAATTGGGAGTTTTATTGAGCAACCGTTCTTACACGGGAATTGGTATGGAAATAACCAATCTCCGCCGAGAACGATCCTTTTAGCCTCGGAAGGGGAATTGGATTCTTTTGTGCTCAATAATCCCACTTGAGAAGATTCAACGCGATGCTCATCACCCCTTATGATTGGTGTTCTTAGTTTCCCGTAGTTAAGTGTCCCCTAGGTTTATAGTTTTGATTGTTCTAGGTTTTAATTAATCGTATGCTAGATTTTGATCCTCGTTGTTATTATTTGGTTAATTTAGCTATTTGATTTCTTAGGTCGTTGTTAGTTATCTAGATTAATTGTAATTAGTTTCAATTCTCGCCTAGTTTAAACAACAATCTTTGAAAACTGATTTCGCACGACTAGCTACGCTAGAGGTGTAATCCCATGCTTAGTCCATTGCCTCCCCGTGTTCGACCCGTATGCTACGACACCGTACGCTTGCGGTATTTTCTTTTGAAAAATAAGGCTTAGTTTTGTGAATTAAAACGACACATTTTGAGCGAAACAAGGTGATAGTGGTGATAGTGGTTAATAGTGGTGATGTGTTAATTGTGGTGATGATGGGTATACAGAACGGTAAATCTTATATATGTATACATATAGTATATAAAATGAGAGGTTCTAATTGGTGCGTAAAATCAGAAAAAGGACAAAATAATTTAATTCATTAAAAAAACAAAAAAATTGTATTAAACTTGGCCCGGTTGGCCAAAGCGAAGTTAGAGGCCAAACTTGGCAAGTTCTTGGAGATGATGCGACAGTTGCACATTACCATCCCATTCATGGACGCAATAACCGAGATCCCGACCTACGCAAAGTTCCTCAAGGACCTCATTTCGACAAAGAGACGAAGTCGAGTCATCCTATCCGAGGAGTGTAGTGCGCTCATTACTACCGTTTGTCCCGTCAAACTCGGGGATCCCGGTAGTTTCTCGATTCCGTGCTCGATTAGCGGAATATCCATCCATCGGGCCCTATGTGATTTGGGGGCGAGCGTGAGCCTAATGCCTTTGACAATTGCGAGCAAGGTTCAAAGGGGGAGTTGAAGGCCACAAACATCTCTTTGCAACTCGCGGATCGCTCGATTAAATATCCCGTGGGCATTTTGGAAGACTTACCGTTGCAAGTCGGGAACTTTATCATCCCGTGTGATTTCGTAGTTTTGGAGATGGTGGAAGACGTTAATACACCCATCATTCTCGGCCGCCCGTTCCTTGCTACCGCGGGGGCCATTATTGACGTCAAGAACGGTAAACTTTCGTTGAACGTGGGAAGGGAGAAGGTGGAATTCGAGTTGAGGAAGTCGATGGGTTTGCCTTCCTCCATGGATGATGTGCAAATAGCCGACGCCTTAGAGACCGTATTTTCTGAAGAGCTATTGGTTGATGATGGTGATGCGCGGATGATTGAAGAGACCTTTGATGCGAGTGCGCCTTTCGAGAAGAAGATACCAACCGAGCGCCTTTCGGACATCCCGAACGATGAGGTTGAGACATCGCCGAAGGTAGATCTTAAACCCCTCCCTCCTAATCTGAAATATGCTTTTCTAGGTGCCGATAATACTTATCCTGTTATTGTTAATGCTTTGCTGTCCGATATTGAACTAGATAAGTTATTATGTGTGCTTAGGAAGTATAGAAGTGTGTTGGCCTATTCCATTGACGATATCAAGGGGATTAGCCCCTCGTTTTGTACCCATAGGATCTTACTTAGCGACGAGCACGCGACCTCCATTGAGCCCCAACGTAGGTTAAACCCTAACATGAAAGAAGTAGTGAAAAAGGAGGTTTTGAAACTACTTAAATCGGGAATCATCTACCCTATCTCCGATAGTTCGTGGGTGAGCCCGGTTCAAGTAGTCCCTAAAAAAGGGGCATGACCATCGTTAACAATGACAAGGGAGAGTTGATTTCGACTCGGCCGGTCACCGGGTGGCGGATGTGCATTGACTATAGAAAACTCAATTTAGCCACCCGGAAGGACCACTTCCCTTTGCCCTTCATAGATCAAATGCTAGAACGTCTTGCTAATCATTCATTTTTTTGTTACTTAGACGGGTATTCGGGATTTTTGCAAATACCGGTCCATCCGAACGACCAAGAAAAAACAACGTTTACATGTCCATACGGCACGTTTGCCTATCGGCGTATGCCGTTTGGACTATGTAACGCGCCGGCCACCTTTCAAAGGTGCATGATGGCAATTTTCTCAAATTTCATCGAAAAATCAATGGAGGTTTTTATGGACGATTTCT
Source organism: Centaurea solstitialis (assembly GCA_030169165.1). Classification (NCBI taxonomy): domain Eukaryota; kingdom Viridiplantae; phylum Streptophyta; class Magnoliopsida; order Asterales; family Asteraceae; genus Centaurea; species Centaurea solstitialis. Next base: position 68,268,404 of record CM058043.1, read on the forward strand.
CGGTACACGGATCGGATTTTGACGATTGTCTCGTTAACCTTTCTAAAATTTTGCTTCGGTGCCAAGAAGTGCACCTCGTCCTTAATTGGGAGAAGTGCCACTTCATGGTCACCGAAGGAGTCGTTCTAGGCCATGTTGTGTCGAGTCGTGGAATTGAGGTTGACCGGGCTAAAATCTCAATCATTGAGGGACTACCACCCCCGACGAACGTCAAAGGGGTGCATAGTTTTCTCGGGCATGCCGGTTTTTACCGGCGTTTCATCAAAGACTTTTCAAAAATAGCCCGCCCTTTGACCGAGCTTTTAGCCAAGGACACTCCCTTTGTCTTTAATAATGCATGCCTTCATGCTTTCGAGCGCCTTAAAAAAGAATTGACTTCGGCCCCAGTCATTCAACCGCCCGATTGGTCGCTCCCCTTCGAACTAATGTGTGACGCGAGCGACCATGCCGTAGGAGCCGTGTTAGGACAAAGGAAAAATGGTAGGTTGCATGCTATACATTACGCTAGTAAGACCCTAGACCCGGCCCAACTTAATTACTCGACTACGGAAAAAGAGCTCCTAGCGGTTGTCTATGCCATCGAGAAATTTAGGACGTATCTTGTAGGATCAAAGGTTGTCGTCTACTCCGATCACGCTGCACTTAGACATTTGATGAGTAAGAAAGACGCTAAGCCTAGATTGATTAGATGGATTTTACTCCTACAAGAGTTCGACCTAGAAATCAAAGATAAGCCCGGGTCCGAGAACTCCGTAGCCGACCACCTTTCGCGTCTAGAATTAGGATCTTCACCCTCTTCTCCCCCAATCAATGATTCTTTACCGGATGACCACCTCCTCGCCGTAGCTTCTTGTGACTCGCCTTCGTACGCCGACATCGTGAATTTCCTTGCATGTGGTGTTGAGCCTCACGGCCTTAATTCCAACCAACGCAAAAAGTTCTTTCACGACGTCAAATTTTATTTTTGGGACGACCCTTACCTCTATCGTTCCTGTGCCGATTCTATCATCCGCCGTTGTGTTCCGAGTGAAGAGACCGAATCTATTTTAGCGCATTGTCATGACCTACCTTGCGGAGGACATGCGGGTACGGGCAAGACGGTGGCTAAGGTCCTTCACTCCGGTTTCTATTGGCCGACCATCTTTAAGGACGCCGAGGTTTTCGTCCGGGAAATGCGACCGTTGCCAACGCACGGGAAACATTTCTCGGCGCCATGAGATGCCCCTCAATTATATTCTTGAGGTCGAGCTTTTCGATGTATGGGGCATCGATTTCATGGGGCCGTTCCCATCTAGCTACTCTAATCGTTACATCTTAGTAGCCGTTGGTTACGTGTCTAAGTGGGTCGAGGCAATCGCTTCCCCCACTAATGACTCCCGAGTTGTCTCTAAGTTCTTAAAACGTACAATTTTTCCTCGGTTTGGCGTCCCTAGAGTCATCATTAGCGATGGTGGTAGTCACTTCATTGAGTCTAAATTTGAGTCTCTTTTGAAAAAGTACGGTGTTCAACACCGGGTTGGACTCGCTTACCACCCTCAAACGAGCGGTCAAGTCGAGATTTCTAACCGGGAGCTTAAGTCCATTCTTGAGAAGACCGTAGCGGCTTCAAGGAAAGATTGGGCCATAAAGCTCGATGACGCGCTTTGGGCCTATAGAACCGCTTTTAAAACGCCTATCGGGACATCCCCTTTTCGATTAGTTTATGGCAAGGCGTGTCATCTTCCGGTTGAGCTTGAACACCGGGCTTTTTGGGCCGTTAAAGCTTTGAATTTTGATTACAAGGATGCGGCGGAACGTCGACTCCTACAAGTCAACGAACTCGATGAAATACGCCTCGATGCGTACGAGAGCTCGCGCGTCTTTAAAGAGAAGACTAAGAGGTGGCACGATAACCGAATTTTGCGTCGAAAGTTCCGGGAAGGTGATCTTGTTTTATTGTACAACTCTCGTTTGAAACTATTTCCCGGAAAACTCCGCTCTCGGTGGTCGGGCCCCTTTACCGTCGTTCGAGTTTTTCCTTACGGGGCCGTTGAGGTAGCTTGCGAGTCCCGAACCTTCAAGGTTAACGGACAGCGGCTTAAGCACTATCGAGCCGGCACGCCAATACCGGGCCCCGTTTCCTTTCCGTTACCCGAGCCTTCGCAAGGCGGTGGGCAATAAGGCCACTCCTTTGGCCTTCCACCCCCGAGCAAATCCCTTCATTCTCTTTGAACAATTCTTCGTCAGGCTCGCGACAAGAAACGAGCCGTTTCCCCCCCCCCCCCCCCCAACAAAATTCTCTTAATTTTCAATTTCAGCATCTAGCGGCCGCTAGACATTTGCTCTAGCGACCGCTAGCCCTTTTTGTTCTTCCCTCTGCTTCTCCTAATTTTGGGTTCGCGACCGCTAAGTTAAAAAAAAAAAAAAAAAAAAAGAGGCTAGCGACCGCTAGCTAGTTGCTCTCGCGGCCGCTAGATGTGCTCAGTTTTGCTTCTGTTTCTCCTTCTTTTTTGTTTGCGGCCGCTAAGGATAAAAAAAAAATATAAAAAAAAATAATAAATAATAATTAATGAAGCTAGCGACCGCTAGCCGGTTGCTCTAGCGGCCGCTAGCGGCGCTGTTTCCTTTTTTTCTCCTTTCTTTCTTGTTTAAAACCCTAGCACACCCTCCTCTTTCCCTTAGCCGCCCACTCCATCTCTCTCCCTCTTCTCTCTCGTTTCTGCCGCCGACCACCACCAAGAACTCGCTGGAATCCGCCATTTTCACCCACCACTCTTCACTATTTCATCTTCCCCATCCTCAAAACACCCAATCTTCAACTTTCTCCACCATTCCCCTCACTCATTCACCTCCTTTCACCATTTTCTCCCTTCTCACCCCTTTTTCAACCTAGGTTAAAACCCCCATCTTTCAACCTCTCCAACCTTGCTTAAGCTTGCTTGTGGGTGGTTTTGTTGATGTTTAGTACTTGGATCTTCTTTAAAAAGCTTTGGTAGTTTCTTTCCTTTTTACTTTCATGTCAAAATAATTGCTAATTGATTGTTTAGATACTTAAATTTCTTATTTTTCTGTTCAGATTTATTAGACTTGCTTTTACTTGATTTAGCTTTCAATAACTGTTTCTTCTTAGTTTCTCGGCTTGTGCTCTCACCCACTGCACTTATTTGTTGGTTTGGTTTGTTACTACCTCACACACGTACACAATGTCCAAGCGTGTCAAGACCACTGGCACTAAACGACCCGGGGTGAAAAAGGTTCCTCCTCTCACTCCGAACCCGCCCCCGAGCCCGTCCCTAGACCAGACACCTTAGGCATTATTTTCAAAGACGATAACCAAGCCTCAATCTTTGAGCGATTGTACAGGCGTCCACTCACCCCCACGAAATTTGTGGACCGTCGTGCCTTAAACGCGCTAGGCGTTTCTGATGGGGTATACACCCTCCTAGGAAACATCGGGTTACCCGGCCTTTTCTCAACTTATGCACAGACCTCCAGGCGTGTCACCCTTGAGTTTTTGTCCAGTTTCCGGTATAGTTTACAAAGCGAGAGGATGCGCTTTCGCGTCAACGGCCACGATTGCACCCTTACTTTTGATGACGTCAGGACTATCTTTGGATGTCCCAAGCTTGAGGATGTTGAATACCTTGGACCTAACGATGATTATGGTAGTGACAACTTTGACTCTACCGCCTTTTGGCAGCTAATTTCGGGTCGCCGTGAGAATTATCATTCTCAAGGTGCGAAGGCCACAAACGTCCGCCATCCGTGCCTTCGCATCGCCCATCGAGTCTTGACCACCACTCTCCTCACGCGTCACGATGCCGGGACCGTCTTAGCCTTTGAGCTCTATGTCCTTTTCTGCATGATTACACCTAATACTCCACACCTCGACTTTGCGGCATTCCTCGCCAATAAATTTGGTAAGGTTAGGGATGGGGATAGCGGAAAAATCACATGTGGTGGTTTAATCACTTACCTCATTCACAAATCCTCCATCCCGGTCGAATTCCCCGATAATGCCGCCTTTATCGAAGGCGATGACACACTTTCGATCGCCGCTTTGAAAAAGATGTGGATGCTCCGTCCTCAAGGTCCCGACCGTTTTTCTTGGTTATATGAACCTAAGCTCACTCACCACTCCTTCCTCCCAAACCCCAATCGCACTAGAGTCACCGACGACACCGATTGGTCATACCCACCCGATGTGGCGGAGGACCAGCAGGATGTCAATCCACCTCAAGCCCAACAACAACCACACGCTTACAACATCCCCCCGGACTTCGATATCGTTACACAATTCAACAACCTAAACTCCCGGGTGGATAACAACACGCAATCCATTTCCGACTTGCAACGGCACTTATTTGGGTACTTCGAGTACCGAGGTTACCACGGCTACCGGGACGCCCCCGGAGGCTCCGGACAGTAGGCTTTTCTTCTTTTATTTTCCCTTTGCATTTTTAGGTTGCATTTAGGTAGTTGCATTTCATGCATTCATGCATTCCACTTCAAGCATTATGCTTCTTTTTGCTTGTGGGTGGCGTTTAGGTCTTGTTTTCATTTATGTCCTCTTTGTTTTGTGTTTGTATATGCTTTCCCCCTTCCAAAAAAAAAAAGGTTTGCCTTCTAATTTATTTTTGATCTATCTCCGCAATATTGAGACTTATAGTTACTAGCTCTCTTTAAGTACAAATGGACAACTAGGCCCTCTAGTATACCCTTGCAATCTATTACCTTTAGTGAAGACTACCATAAGATAGGATGCATCTTTGCCTTAGTTTGTCACTAACGCGTATCGACCCACTCAACATTATTCGTTGCCTTAGGACTAGCTTGATCATCGTAGTCCGCCTTATTGAGCCGTGACTACTTGGATAGAATAGAACCGTAAGAGTTTGGGCTTTGGATTGACACATCTATAATCAATCCCATCTCTTTTCTTGTGAGTTACCTCCCATCAAGGTGCGACTTTAGGTTTTTGACGTAGCTCTCGTTTAGAATAATTTTAGGTTGCATAGAGGCCATTCTTTCTATATACCCTTGAAAAAAAAAATTTATATACATTTATTTTCCATTTGATTACCCCTTTTGAGCCTAATAAACCACAACCTTCCCCCCCCCCCAACACCCTTTAACCCCCGAATTGGTTGCACACTTAGAGCTAAGGTCCGAAATTCTTTGGATTGGGCATTTTGCAGTTGTAGTTGCATCAATCAAACCCCTAAAACAAGCATAGCTTGTGGGTGGCCAAAAAAAAAAAAAAGAGAAGAGGGAAACAGAAAAGAAAAAAAAATAGATAATAATGATAGGTCAACTTATTAGCCTCAGTCCGTCGTGAATTAGGAATTAACCCGTGTGCATATATGTATGAAAAAAAAAGAGAGAGAGAGAGAATAAATTTCAAAACCCGTAACCCTCTCGTATAGGCCCTTATCACTCCCGAATCACCTTACCCCCTAGCCTAACCCAAAGACCTCATTTTATGCAACCTATTAGGATTTTTAGACTAGAGAGTTACTTCAAACGCGTCAAAAGCGCATTTCTTGATTGGGATGGATTCGAGCGCATACACCGTCCTATAAACACACTTGAGTGAGTTGAGCGAGACCGCGAGCACCTATCCGAGTACGATCACTATCCTTCTCTCTAGTGGCTACGTGGTTTTAGTGGAATCCTAGGCGACGCAGTTTTCTCATGATTTATTTGGGTTGTATCGTGAAGGTTCGAGCACTTTGGCGGTTAGGTATTCCTTTGGCATAGTAGTCTAAACTCTTGGTAATTCAGTGCAATTTTATACGGAAAGCCGAATTGTCTAGTGTGCTTGTTAGAGCTACGTTTCCATTTGTTTCGATGATTGTGGAGATTAGCATTTCTTTTTACTTCTCTTTTCTTCCTAATTGTACTCTTGGGCTGCTCTCTTCCTTGGGGACAAGGAAGGTCTAGCTTGTGGGTATTTTGTTTGCACATTTTTATCCTCATCCCTTATGCATTCTTTTTCTTAGTTTTCTTTCCTTTCTAGTTTTTCATGCATCTTTTCTTTACGTTTTTGCTTAGTTTTAGTTTTAAATCGCCTAATTGTCCCTTGTGCGTTTAACCTTGTTTCTTGAGTGCTTTTCAGTTTATAGTTGCGCGTGATGGTGTGTTCGAGGGAGGTGCGAACAAGATCGGGGAAATCGGAATTGGAGAAGAGTCGAGCGAAGGATTTGACGGTGAAATCAAGGGAGATGCGGCCTTGAAGATGGATGGAAAGGAAGCAAGCAAGGAGAAGAATGGAAGCAAGCTCGAAGCCCCATGAGAAAGAGAACCGGACCGAAGATCAAAGAACCCTAGCTGACTTGAAGGCTAGCGGCCGCTAGCCATTTGCTCTAGCGGCCGCTAGGGTTGCTGATGCTGCTGTACTTTTTCCCTTCGGGGGTATTTCGGTCATTTTGTACTTGGTTTAAATACGCTTTTTGCCCTAGTTTTCAGAAGAACTTTCAGTAGCCGCATTTTATCTTACCTTTTTGGTAATTTTGGGAATTTGAACCTAGAAGAGAGGTTGGGGAGAAGGATTAAGAGCTCTATGGTTGATTTCTTGCCTAAGAGATGATGGATTGATTCATTCTTGAAGAAGATCTGCATTTTGGTAGCAATCGTATCTCTTTTTCCCTATTCTCAACCTCCTATGCTACCTTATTGCTTTTAATTTCTTGTTTATGGATATTTGGTGCTAGTTAATGATATTTTCTGCAACTTTTGGTTGAATCCATTGATTTTCTGCACTATTGTATAGATTTACTGCACTTTTAGCTTTGGGTTGTTCATTTTCTGCATCTTAGATTGATAAATGGTTAGATTCATTGCTTATCTTTGTTATTTCTCACTTTAGGATTAGCTAATTTGGGTATTGTTTATTCTTATTGAAGGTTTACTTTATGGTTGAACTAGTTTTTGAATTTATTAGGTTTATTGTCATTTCTAGTATAATGGTCAATGTTCTTGATTTTGATTGGATTTGGGTTATGTGTAGATTTACCTTCAAGTTTCGTTTTCGTTGTTTTTAGCGTAGTTTAGTTCGTTCATTCGATCATTAGGTGTAATGAGTGTCGTATGATTTTAATCTAGGTCGAATCGATTGGGTTATTTTTCAATGGTTTTTCAACAAACGCCCCTTTTGGTGAAATCATCTGACGGAAGTTAGTGATTTCACCTAAGTCGTGAGTTTTAAATTGTTTTTTTTGTTCTATTGTTGATTGAACGGAAGTTCGATCTCTACTTGATAAATTGGTTCGAAATTGGTCTTTTACCATGGAAATAGGTGCTTGATCAATTGGGAGTTTTATTGAACAACCGTTCTTACACGGGAATTGGTATGGAAATAACCAATCTCCGCCGAGAACGATCCTTTTAGCCTCGGAAGGGGGAATTGGATTCTTTTGTGCTCAATAATCCCACTTGAGAAGATTCAACGCGATGCTCATCACCCTTATGATTGGTGTTTCTTAGTTTCCCGTAGTTAAGTGTCCCCTAGGTTTATAGTTTTGATTGTTCTAGGTTTTAATTAATCGTATGCTAGATTTTGATCCTCGTTGTTATTATTTGGTTAATTTAGCTATTTGATTTCTTAGGTCGTTGTTAGTTATCTAGATTAATTGTAATTAGTTTCAATTCTCGCCTAGTTTAAACAACAATCTTTGAAAACTGATTTCGCACGACTAGCTACGCTAGAGGTGTAATCCCATGCTTAGTCCATTGCCTCCCCGTGTTCGACCCGTATGCTACGACACCGTACGCTTGCGGTATTTTCTTTTGAAAAATAAGGCTTAGTTTTGTGAATTAAAACGACACATTTTGAGCGAAACATGGTGATAGTGGTGATAGTGGTTAATAGTGGTGATGTGTTAATGGTGGTGATGATGGGTATACAGAACGGTAAATCTTATATATGTATACATATAGTATATAAAATGAGAGGTTCTAATTGGTGCGTAAAATCACAAAAAGGACAAAATAATTTAATTCATTAAAAAAACAAAAAAATTGTATTAAAAATAAGAAAAGACATTAACACCCTTTAAGTTGACAGAAAGAATAAATGGATGGTTGGTCCAAGGACCAAATCCAATAGGAATTGCAAACCACAAGAACCAAATCCATAATTACTGAAGTTTAGGGACCAAATCCATAAAAACCCTCAAACCACAGGGACCAAATCCATAATTTACTCTAATTATTATTAGAGTTAATTACATTTTGGGTCCCTGTGGTTTGGTGATTTTAACACTCTGGGTCCATTTTGAAAATAATTATGGATTTGGCACATGTGGTTTACATTTTATAACGCTCTGGGTCCATGATTCCTAACTCTGTTAAATATCTCTGTTAATTGGATTAACTGCAAGGGTATTTTAGTCATTTCATTAATTTCTTCAATTTTCTATTAACTTTTTTTCTTTTGATATGATTTTTTAATTTTTATATTAAATTATTTATTATTTATTTATTTATTAGATATTAGCCCCCATACTTCTTGTTCCCACTTCCTCACCGGGCTCCGACGACCACTCCGGCTACACCATAACTCCAGCCCGATTCTCCGGTCAATACAACCACCAGCACTCACTGCCACCATCTCCATCAACCATCACCACCTCCAATCTCCCCCTCAATATCATCTTAGAACTTTTAAACAAATGAAGTAGAAAAATCTAAATCAAATTTACACCCGCGTCAAAATAAAGATGAATAAACACAATCCAGAAAAAACGTTTGAGATTCAAGCACCAAAATTAAAAATGCTAAATCTATGTACAAAGCAACGAAACCTAAATCAAACATGACAAGATGAGACCTAAATCAAACAAAACAAGGCTGGATTCAAACCAAAAACCCAAATCTTGAAGGTGAAGCCCTAAATCAACCCTCAAAAAACCCTAAATCAACCCTTAAAAAACCCTAAATCAACTCTTATTGCTATAAATCATTCCTTCAAGAATCTGGTTCATAAGCGATAAGTAATTTAAGTACTACCGGCAATGGATCGTTTCAACCTCGACGTTGTTGTGGTCAGAGATGGGGCGGTGGGTGAGACAATCCGAGATGCAGAACTTGAATCATGTGCCCAGTTGATTATGCCTTTTGCGATGGTGGATGGTGGGCGATGTCGTGGGTGGTGGAGCTGGGCGGTGGAGGTGAAGTCGCTGCCGGTGGTGGGTGGATACGGGATCTGGGATATGGGAGACGTTATCCAGGAAGATGAAGTCGCCGGGATCTGGGAAGAGACGGATGGTGGCCGATAGGGAGGTCGCTGGTGGAGAGGTGGTCGGTTGGATTGTGCTGTGGAGATAGGCGGCTGGTGGTGAAGAGGATGGTGGAGATGGATGGCTCGTGGAAAAGACGGTGATGACGTAGGCGGCTGGTGGTGGAGGCAGGCGGTGGTGACGTCGGCGACCAGTGGTGGAGGTGGCGGTGATGGAGGTTAGGGTTTCTAAGGTGAAGTTTGGTATGGGGGGACGTATAAGGTCTGGATGGTGAGAGAACAAATTAGATATTTTGGTTATATTTTATTTTTTAATACATTATTGGATAATTTACATTTTGGTCCTTGTTTTTCTAATTGAAAATTAAAAAAGTAAGGCAAATGACAAAAATGCCCATCTTGTGCACCGCACATGGACCCTTTAACAGAGCGAAACAAACGGAGTTAATTTTACGGACCCAGAGCGTTATAAAATGTAAACCACATGTGCCAAATCCATAATTATTTTTAAAATGGACTCAGAGTGTTAAAATCACCAAACCACAGGGGCCAAAAATGTAATTATTTCTTATTATTATAACTTTGTATACATATTTAATTAGTATATACATTATAAAATAAAAACGTCAAATATTTAATTAATATACGTTGTTTAAATTATATTACTTCAAAAAATATAAATAAAAAACATAATTAATTATATATATACTAATTGATTATATGTAACAATTCATAAAGAGTAAATTACACTCCTAGTCCCTGTGGTTTTGCGAAATTTTGGGTTAGGTACTTAATTCGCGTTTATTACACTGAGCGTCCCTATCGTATGTAGAAGTGCGCGCTCCGGGTCCCTCTCTCTAACAGAAACAAAAAGATTCCGTTAACCTTGTTAAGTTAGAGGGTATTTTTTTTTTTTTTTGACTTCTTTTTTGTCTTTTTTGCTGGGATCAAAATTGTTACAGGGACCTGGAATGTAATTTACTCAAAACTATTTTAATATTACATATATATATATATATATATATATATATATTCATTTTTATTTATTTTAATAGCTTATATTTGTTTTTCTTCTTATTAAAGAAATATATCTATTTTTTTTATTAATAACTTATTATTATTATTATTTTAATTATTTTTATTTTATCATTCCTAAAATCTTATATTATATTATATATACTTTATATATATATATATATAGGTGAAAGTTCAATTGCAAACCACCTTTTCATTGTGAACGTGAGGACAAACGAGAGCGCGACACGTGGCAATTTGAAAAAATTTCGACTTAGTTATTCAGACTGAATAAAGCGTTATTCAGACTGAATAACACTAACATGCACTCTGATGCAATTGGACGCGGGCGGGTCAGCCGCGGGTCAAGCTTTATTCAGTATGAATAACACTAACATGCAGTTTTATTCAGACTGAATATGACTTGACCCGCCGTTTCAGATTGCCACGTGTCGCGCTCTGGGCTGTCCTCACGTTCACAACGAAAGGGTGGTTTGTATTTGAACCCACCCCTATATATATATATATATATATATATACTTTAAATATTATTAAGATACTTTAGTAAAGTTAGTTTGCCAAACATCCCTGAACTATGTGAATTTTCACATTTTTTGTCCCTGAACTAAGGAAAGGCGCATATCATCCTTGAAGTATGCAATTTCGTTTTGATTTTGGTCCCTCTCACTAACACCGTTTGATTTTAGCCGTTAAACCCAATTAAATGAGGGGTAATATCGTCATTTTACCACTTTTAAAAAAAATGTTTTTACACTTCATTAAACTACAAAGACCTGTTCTGTAAATATATATAACACACAGACCTATGCCTTTCCGGCGAACACCACCCGACCCCACGCCTCCTTTCTCTCCGGCGAACTCCACCCCGTCCCCCACCCCTTCTTTCTCTCCGGCGAACTCCACCCCGTTCCCCACCACTTCTTTCTCTCCGGCAAACTCCACCCTTTCCCCCACCCCTTTCTCTTTTCGACGAACTCCACCATCTGTTTTTTCGATGATCTCATTTTTGCTGCCGGAAAATGGTGGTGGGTTGAGGAACCATCGGCCGGAAAAATGGTGGTGTTGGTGGTTGAGGAACAAACGGCCGAAAAAATGGTGGTGGTGAGATGAGGAACAAATGGCCGGAAAAATGGTGGTGGTGAGATGAGGGTGGAGTATAATTAATTAATAGTTAAATTTAATTATTGTAAACTAATATATTAATAAGCAATTGTTAATTATTAATAATCAATAATAGTTAATTTTAATAAAGAGTATAATTAGAAAAAAATCATAAAAAATGTCATACGCTACTCTAAGTAGCGTTTCAATAAACTAACTTATAAAATATCATCCAAAGTCAAAACATATATTGAAAAAATAAGCTAATTTATTTTTGTCAAATATAACTCAAATGATTTTAGATAGGGTGATATGGGTTATTTAATTATCAAACTAATTAAATAGAAAGATCCCCCTGAAAAAAAAAATATTGGTAACATTTGTTTAATTTTGATGAAAACAAAATATATTTTAATATCTAAATTGACTTGAACGAAAATTTGGTTGAGAAAAATTATCATTGGTTATATGATTTACAATGTGAAAATCTACAATTTGGGATTTTGGGTTGAAAAAGAAAATTATGTAGAAGAAATTTTAATCTTAAGTAGAAAGGTTAAAAGGAGATTTCAAATGATAAAGATATGTTTATATATGCAAAAGGGAGACAGTTGTTCCATAAACCTAATCACTCGAATGAATTTATACCACCGTAGGGTTGTTGAGCAAGGAGAAAGATACATAGATTGTCCATAAAGTTATAGGCTTCTTTTCTCCCACTAAAAATACCTAATTTGTTTCGATAATTTTAGTTGATGGTTTTCATAATAAAACTGATATTTTGTGAAGGTTTCCCTTTAACTTCGAAAACATATTTTGCTTTCAGTTATGATCACTTGCGCATACATGGCTATTTGGATCAAATTTGTAGTACTGCTTAGTGAAGCAATTCTATGTGTGTGTGTGTGTGTGTTGGGGGGGGGGGGGGGGGGGGGGACCTTTTGTATATGGTTCATATTCTACTGTGAAGACCATATATTAACTTGGATGTTGAACTTTTTAATAAAGGAAATCAAGCAAGGATAACCGAAAAATCGACATAACATAAGGATGAAAATTGTAGTTTACTCATCTAGTTGTGGCATATATTAAGTTGTAAAATCTAGAAGTTGAATGTTTGGATTAAAAATAAGGGTAAAATATGATTTAACTTCTAAACTTTGTACTTAAAAATGGTTTAACCCCTGAACTTTTTTGGTGAATATTTTAATCCCTAAACTTGTTATAATGAATGTTTTAATCCCTAAACTTGTTATAATTAATTGTTTTAGCCACTTGACCTGTTATAGCAGGTTACCACACTTTTAAAAATCACTTTAATCCTAAAACTTATTAATAATATATGATTTAAGCCTTAAACTTTTTACTTAAAATGGTTTAACCACTAAACTTTTATAAATGTTATAATCCTTAAACTTTTTATAGTATTTGATTAAATACATAAAATTATTTAACCTTATATTTTTTTGTCTCTGATGAATGTTTAACACTTGTTTGAAGTACTTCCAAAACACATGATCTTGAATATCTCTAACTTTCATTTCTTGATTTTCATATCCCTTGATCGGATGTAATCAATAAAATTTAGGGTATGAAGCAACAATAGACTAATGAATCAAATTACCCAAAAATTTAACAAAAAAACAAACCATAAGACGTTTGGTGATTCTGTGTTCGTCGTGATGCAAATTTACCTAAAATTTAATGCAGATTTCACGGCGAACATCAAATGCGAAACAAATCAAGCACATAATGACAGAAATGAACCCAAATGAAATGTACCAGCGAGTTTAGGAAGAGATTATTGGCGAAAAAGATCGATTTGACCGAGTTGCAAACTATATTAGACTAGAGACGAATGGATGCAGGGTTTTTCCAATCGTGAATGGATGATAACGGGTTTAGCCGGCATCATGTTGTATTAAATTATGTTAGGGATAAAAATAATTAGGTTTACCAAATTTAAATATTTAATCAAATACTATAAAAATTTTAAGTATTATAACATTTATAAAAGTTTAGGGGTTAAACCATTTTAAGTAAAAAGTTTAAGGGTTAAATCATATTTTATTTATAAGTATAGGGATTAAAGTGATTTTTAAAAGTGTGGTAACCTGCTATAGTAGGTCAAGTGACTAAAACAATTGATTATAACAAATTTAGGGATTAAAACATTCATCATAACAAGTTTAGGGATTAAAACGTTCACCAAAAAAGTTCAGGGATTAAACCATTTTTATATACAAAGTTTAGGGGTTAAATCATATTTTACCCTTATTTTTAATCCAAACATTGAACTTCTAGATTTTACAACTTGATCGGGTTCTAATTTTGTATAGATTGGGTGGATGTTATAACATATTTCTTGGTTTAGGTTGGGTAGTCAACAATCGGGTTTTTGTTTCACCCTTATTTTTGGAAATCTTGAGGGTGGTGGGGGATAAGATTTAAATGAAGTGGTTTGAATAAGGATAAATGATGGTGCAGGTATTTTATTCTTAAAATCAAACTCTAAATCAAAAGCCTAAAATCCATATATCTAAAAGCATAAAAATGGTGATATCATATATCTATAAGCCTAGAGTGGATTAGACTTGAGTTTTGGTGGGTACATAAGAGGGTTATTTGGCAGGTTCCTATTTGAACCCTGATGAACTATGCAATGTAAGAGAGCTTTGATGACATGGATGACTCTTTCAATGTGCTAGGAGTGTTTTTGGTGTCTTCTGAATGAAAATCGAACATACTTAATGATAGATGCTGACAATACTTTTCAATTATATTATCGACCCTGTAAATGCTTAATGAGACTTATGACTACATCTGATAGCAAAAATTTGTAGATGTATCGTATTATTTGCATTTTGAAGCATATATAACCTTTCAAGGCCATCTCCACCATCATGCATTTGGAAACATTTAGCTATCTATAATATGATACAAACACGTCTAGCAATAACACATGCTTCATAACGAGTGTGCTTTTTGGGACTCTTGTAAAAACACTATGCTCGTAAAAACAATAGCATTTATAATATATTACCACCTCGATATTTTACATTTCTTTCACTCTCTATTTATACTTTTAGATAATATTAACACATCTCGATCTTCAAGGTAGTCAAGTGTCTTTCCCCTCCTCTATGTTCAGATTCATATTCTGTCTTGAAAAAGATAAATCACAATTTTACTTTTAATAATTTAATATTAATCTAATATCTCGTTTTAACCTGAAACTTATTATATGTATAGTACTCAATAAAACTTTAATGTACTATTGGGCTAATTCTATTTCTATTTTCGTCAATCCTATATAAGCTTCATCTCATCATGACATGTTCAGATATTAGATCTTTTACGAACGAAAAACTATATTTTATTTATCTCATTAAAAGACAAATTATACATATGCTATCCCTATAAATTATAAAAACTTTATAACAGTTAGATTTAATCATAACTAAACACATTCTTCATGTTTTTGTGTTGAGTTAATTATATCACATTTCCCCCATCCAAAAAAGTAATAATTTGTTGTATTACATTATATAGAGTTGAATATTATGTTTCTTGTATTTTTATTTCAATCCCTTTTTACATGTGTACTAATTTCTAAACCATGTCGTAACATAAATTTATTTTAATCAACAACTTACTTTAACTTTTTGGTCGATATGATCACACTATTTAATAAATATATCATCTATACTTCATGTAATATGTTTCATAATCATTTTAATAAATCTATTTACGAAACCATCTACATGATTGCACTACATTAACCAAATTGAGTCAAAAGTGGACACTTATGATACTTTGTATTATTTCAACAAATAAGTAATCAAAGATGAAATTTAGAAAACAAGTTATTAATATTTACAATAAAACCATAATAAAATATTAAAATGAGTCAATTTTTACAAACAAAGTCGGAATTATTAACATTCTTGTGACATGTGGGCCCAAAATTAGATCATAGGGGCTTTCTTAAGCCCATTTGCTCAAATATTTTATAGAGTTCATATTTTGATATGTATATTGGTTTTATTTTCACATTATTTAGTAGATATAATATTTCTCAATGACAAAGTTTTGTCTACTGGCTATTTTTATGTTATATTTTAAAGGAGTGGTCTACATATCAAAGCTTTTTTATGACTCATTTTTTTTTTTAACTTTAGTTTAGTTAAGTTTTGGGTTTTCAATTGTTTTGTGTGGATGCCTTTAGAGGTGCACATGACCGGATTTTTATCCGATCCGGATCGGATTTATACTAAACCGGTTTTTTTCGGATCTGTCAGAAACCGGTTTTGTTATAAACCGGTTCGGATTTCAACCGGTTTTTCGAAAAAATCCATATCCGATGGAACCGGTTTCGGATCGGATTGAAACCGGTTTTGGATCGGATTGAAACCGGTTTCCGGTGGAACCGGTCCTCTATTGGGTCTTTTTTTGGGCTAGAAAATTCAATTGAAATCTAATCTGAATTGGTGTGGGCCGTGATTTTTTATGGGCCGTGAATTTTTTTAGGATTTCAGGCCCAACAGCAGTAAGCTCACATAGACATTACCGGTTTGATTTGAAACCGGTTCGGTTTAAACCGGTTATCCGGTCAAACCGGATCGGATCCAATCCGGTTAAAATCCGGTTTGAAAAAATTCCGGTTTGAAAAAAATCCGATCCGGTTTGAAAAAAATTCGGTTTTTATAAAACCGGATTCGGATAATTTTTGCGCAAAATCGGATAACCGGATTTTCTGTGCACCTCTAGATGCCTTTACTATTTCCTCAGTTACGAACCAATGTGTTTAAGCTTCAAAGTAATTCATGTTTTGAAAAAGTTGGAGAAGCTTAGAAGAAACTTCTTTTGGGGCTCTGCTAATGACCGAAAGAAAATTTCGTGGGTAGCGTGGGATGTGACACTAAACAATAGATGTAAAGGGGGTCTCGGTATCGGTAGTTTAAAAGCGCAAAACATTGCACTTTTAACTAAATGGTGGTGGAGATACAAAACGGAAGAGAATGCCTTGTGGAGACGGGTTATCTCGGCAATTCATGGGGAAGATGGTAAGTTTGGGCAAGTTACCACGCCAAAGGGTAACTGGTCCACAATTGCGTCCATTAATAGGTCCACGGAAAAAGCTAATTTGTCCTTAAGTAGCTTGTTTTCAAAATCGTTGGGGCGCGGCACGAAAACGAGGTTTTGGCAGGACGTTTGGTGTGATGAAGGGTCGTTGGCTGATCGATTTCCACGATTAGCGGCACTAGATAAAGATAAGGATTGCACAATCGCGGATAGAATCACGGAAACAAGTCAGGGAAAGGTGTTTACGTGGGAGTGGAGACGACACCTAAGAGGAGAACGAGATCTATCTGATCTCGCGACTGTCCGTAACTTGTTCGAGAGGATCAAACTCGAAGACGAAGATGAACGGTGGAATTGGGAATTAGAAACCGACGGTATTTACTCGGTATCTTCGCTTCATTATGCTCTAGATGATATGTGTCTTGGAAGGAGTGGAGTGCGAACTACCTGGAACAAAATCGTTCCGATTAAAACAAGAATTCTTATGTGGAGGACAAAACTCAATAGGATACCAACCAAGAGCAATCTAGTCCGGAGAGGAATCTCGTTGGAGAACGACTTCTGCCCGCTATGTAACAGCAGCCCGGAAACGACGATGCACTTGTTCGTTGATTGTGATAGAACCAAGGAAGTGAGAAGAGTTTTAAACACCTGGTGGAAGATCTTCTCGGTCAATGGCAGCAGCCTGGACAGTCTTCTTTCCCAGACAACGCAATCAACTGGAGTTCACGGAGATAGGAGCAAAACTGAGAATCTCAAGGAGGTGGTTCTACATGCTTACTTAGGGGCGATCTGGCGGATCAGAAACGAAACGGTGTTCAATCAAGCCTCATTTATTCCCTCGCGTGTGGCAAACGATATTCAAGCAGAGGCTTTTCTTTGGTTTCGGTATAGAAGTAATCTCGGGTGTGGTATATCTTGGTTAGATTGGTGTTGTACCTCTTTTTTGATGTAACCTGGTGGTTCCCGGGTTCCTAGCTTCTTGCTAGTCCCGATGTTTTAATAAAATTGCCGTTTTTCAAAAAAAAATTCATGTTTTGAAAAGTAAAGAATGAATTTAACCCATATTCTCTAAATTAAGCCTGTTTAGATAAAAATGTATGTTTGAAATAAATGGTAAATAATCAATTTTCTATTGTTTTCTAGTTTTATTTTGGAGGTGGATTTCGAAAAAGGTAGAATGAGAGACAAAAACTTTAGTTGAATGAGGAAACATGTAGACCGGAGTTAACATTTGATCGTTTAACGATCTACTGAAGCTTGGTTTTTCAAACACAAAATAAAACTCGTTTAATTCTGTTGGGAATCTGAGGCTACAAGCATACACGCAGCGGAATAAAACCCCGGATTCCCAAGAACGGATCCGATCCCAAACCATGACAGATACAATATAGGGTGTTTTAGATGATTACCTTCTCGTGAGAAATCTAACTGGATTGCTGGCAGGGGTTACACCGCTACTGACAATGTGTGAGAAAGGTTGCTAGACCACCGTGATTGGAAGAACAAAAACCGACTGGTTTTTGTGTGTGTGTGTTTGCCGTCGATCAAAGGGGAGAGAGGGAGATGGGGAATTTTTCTTGAGGGTTAAGTTATTGATCACCATTAATTGTTACCCCAAAGCCTTTATTTATAAATATAAATTAGGCAGTGTTTGATTCCAATTAAGAAACCTATATAATTATCTTTAATTAATCAAACTGATTAATCAATTATATATATAATTCCCTCTTTTTATTATTTCCTCTAATTAATCAAACTGATTAATAATTTTACTAATTATTTATTCTTCTAAATAATTAATAATCAATTAATTATTTATCTCACACACATATTCCAAATATTCTCAATTTATTGTGCAGCGATGTGACCTACTAGTGTCTTATAACATTGGACACGGTAACCCTGTTACTGTCTCGCACATAATCTTAACAGACTCCCACTTGTGCTAGACATGTAACTACACTGTCACCATTAGCCTAAGGAGGTCCCTAGCCAGACACTTAGGTTAACCAGGTTATAAGATCTCTTATATCCAGAGATACAATTCACGCTTGAATTTGTACACAGGTTCATTCCTTTTGCACGCGATATTTCTAAAATGTTTTTGAGACATGGAGTGGAGGATTCATTTCTCAAAAACAAGTATTTCTTGATTCTGATTTAGATTGCCTGCAGTAACGGATACTACTAAATAACAACTATTATTCTATCCGAGCGTGGCCACGCGTTTTCTGCCAATCTTAATCGTCAAGGGGCCCAGAAATATCTCTCTTTTAGTAAAGAGGTGCAAATCCCTTCTTGACTATTTGCATTTGGATCCACGGCTTCCGCTGTATCTAGTCACGTCCCGTATAGCCACCCTGTTACGGTGCAGCGTTAGAATGCGCTAAGAGTACAGTAGTCCTCGTGTTCCCAAACCAAATATCTCAGGTCTAAGGACAACCTATCAAGTCGATGCTTATGACTGGTGCTCCATGAAGCAGACTTGATACTGGTCACTTCCAATACCCAAGCACTCTGATGAGTATCTACTTCGAATAAATCATCAAGTATTTATAATAGCGTTAAACTCCCTATTGAAATTCCCATTTCAATAAGTGGCTACAGAAATTTAGATTTTATACAAAACTTTGCAAAATCATGGATATGTTAAATATGCGAAAATAGCTAATTTTAGAACAATCATGAATTAAAACCTCCATTTATTTCCATTACATCAAGAACTTTACATGATTTGAATTGTTCTAAATTAAACTATAGTAATAATTAATAAACTAAAACTAGCTACTGGCGTCTAGGTACTGCATCCCTATGGAATTTGCATGTGCTTCATGCTTCACCCTTGCTAGTGGCTTTGTCAACGGATCTGCAACATTTTCTTCTGTTGGAATCTTGCATATTCTCACATCTCCTCTTCCAATGATCTCTCGGATAAGGTGATATTTTCTGAGCACGTGTCTTGACTTGTGATGCTCTCTAGGTTCCTTTGCTTGCGACACGGCTCTCGAGTTATCACAGAATATATCGATCGGTCTAGAGACACTGGCAACCACTCTGAGATCCGACAGAAAATTCTTTAGCCAGACAGCTTCTTTTGCAGCATCAGATGCTGCAATGTACTCCGCTACTGTAGTTGAGTCTGCAATCGTGTCCTGCTTCGAGCTCTTCCATGAGATCGTGCCTCCGTTTAGGGTGAAAACGTACCCTGACTGTGATCTAAAATCATCTCTGTCGGTCTGGAAACTAGCGTCAGAATAGCCGTTGACACTAATTTCATCCTCAGAACCTCCAAAGACCAAGAACATTTCTTTCGTTCTTCTCAGGTACTTGAGAATGTTCTTGACAGCCACCCAGTGAGGTTCTCCTGGATTCTGTTGATATCTGCTCGTAACACTTACTGAGTAAGAAACATCGGGCCTAGTACATAACATGACATACATAATCGATCCAATTGCTGATGCATATGGAACCGATTTCATCTTGTCCTGATCTTGACTAGAAACAGGACACTGTGTTTTACTTAACACTATGCCATGTTGCATCAGCATAAATCCTTTCTTGGATTCATCCATTCTGAATTTCTTCAGGATTTTATCAATGTACGTACTTTGACTAAGTCGGATAAGCCGCCTAGATCTATTTCTGTAGATCTTTATACCAAGTATATAAGCGGCTTCTCCAAGGTCTTTCATCTGGAAACATTTGCTTAACCAACTCTTTACACTCTGTAAAGTTGGTACATCGTTTCCTTTGAGTAGAATGTCGTCTACGTACAAGACCAAGAAGGTTACTATGCTCCCACTGAACTTAGTGTAAACACACGGCTCGAACTCACTTTTCGCGAAACCAAACTCCTTGATTCGTTCATCAAAATGTAAGTTCCAGCTTCGAGATGCTTGCTTTAATCCATAAATGGATTTTAGCAGTTTACACACCTTATTAGGATTCTTAGGATCTTCAAACCCCTCTGGTTGTTCCATATAGACGTCTTCTGTTAACTTTCCGTTCAGAAAGGCTGTCTTGACGTCCATTTGCCAGATCTCGTAATTAAAATACGCTGAAATGGCCATCAGAATCCTAATTGATTTTAACATGGCCATCAGAATCTAATATCCCACGGTGGTCCTGGGATATCCAACGAAGAAACACTTGTCGGATTTGGGCTTGAGTTTTTCTGAGGTAGGTCGTTTGACGTAAACCTCACAACCCCAAATCCTTAGAAAAGATATATTGGGTTTCTTACCCTTCCATAGCTCGTATGGCGTCTTTTCTACTGACTTTGTTGGCGCTCTGTTCAGTATATGTGCTGCTGTTTCGAGCGCATGTCCCCAGAATGACACTGGTAGCATAGAGTGACACATCATCGATCGTACCATGTCCAGCGATGTACGATTTCTCCTTTCTGACACACCATTCATCTGAGGTGTATACGGAGGTGTGAGTTGGGATACAATCCAACACTCCATCAGATGATTGTCAAACTCATCACTAAGATATTCGCCTCCACGATCCGACCGTAAAAACTTGATCTTTCTGCCAAGTTGATTCTGTACTTCATTTTAAAATTCTCTGAATCTTTCAAAGCTTTCAGATTTATGTCTCATAAGGTAGACATAACCATACCTACTGAAATCGTCAGTAAAGGTAATGAAGTACCGGTATCCTCCTCTTGCCACATGACTAAATGGTCCACACACATCTGTGTGAATTATTTCTAACAAGTCAGTAGCCCTTTCATTTTCTTTGTTGAAAGGTTGCTTTGTCATTTTGCCAGATAAACAAGACTCGCAATTATCAAAAGGTTTATAATCGAAAGTGCCAAGAAAACCTCCTTTTAGGAGTAGTTCAACGCGTTTCTTGTTTATGTGGCCCAAACGACAATGCCAGAGGTAAGTCTAATCCTCAATGTCTTTGGATCATTTACTTATATGATAGATTTCACTACTATTGTCTTGTAGATTTACTGTATATAGACCATTCACAGGTGTTGCTTTAAAATAGAAAATATTATTTTTAAAGACAGAAATCATTTTATAATCATATTTGTAATAAAAGCCTTGGTCTACTAACAAATCAAAAGACAAAACATTCTTAATCATGTTTGGAATATAATAACAATTATCCAGTTCCAAAACTAGACCCGAGGGTAAACTAAGACTATAAGATCCTACAGCTTCAGCTATCAGCGGAGTGCCTTCGCCAACTCGTAGGTTCGAACGGTCCTTCCTCAAAGTCTCCCTTCTAGTGAATCCCTGTAAATGATTACAAATGTGGTTACCACTGCCTGTATCAATTACCCATGATTCATAAGAAGTGATTAAGCAATCTATCATAAAGATACCTGGAGCATCGGGTAAACCGATCTCTATCTGGTCGATATTCATCGAGTGCTCGCAAATATCCTTGCTACCGCATTCTGGGCAACTCAGATCCCCCAGCTCATCAATCCAATCAGTATCCATGAGATCAGCAGGTGCTGGCTTCGGCTCTAGACTGGCCAGAATGTTCTCATGTAGTGCTGCCACGTTAGTCTTTGGTTCTTTCATGTAGGCACTAGCTGTGTCACATATCTCCTTCGCGAGCGAGTACCACACGAGATACACTAACTCTTCCTGAGTCATCTTGTACCCCAAACGTGTCAAGCATTTAAAGAGCCTCCTCATTTCCATAAGATGGTCTTTAACTGACTGGTCCTTTTTCAGCTTTAGTGAAAGTATCTCTTTCATGATCAGAAGCTTGCCTGTATGTCTATAGAAACCTAACTGGCTTTCTATATCTTTCACGACCTCGTGGCAGGATTTATCTCCTATTCTTTCCGCGAACTCGGATGATATAGAGAAAATCAGAATTGACATGACATCCGATTCATCCGCCATGTACTTAAAGTACTGAGTAAATTCCTCTTCTGGAGAATTACTCTTAGGTTGTGATACAGGTTTTTCTAAAACGTAAAACTTACCCTGTGCACGCAAGATATTATCAAGGTGCATTTTCCAAACTGGAAAATTTTGTCCTGTAAGTTTCCATTTTCCATTGATGAGTCGTAGTGATTCCTCAGGGGTATAAAACGGGATTACAGAAAAAGACATCTACAACAAAGAATAAAATTCCAAGCTTAGTTTATAATTATAAAAAACTTCTAATAAATTATTACCCTCAAAAATAAATTTATTAGACTAGAATCCATATTTCACATGTGTCGGGAAGCATGTGATCATGTCAAACCGACTCATGTGATCTATGGTAGGTAAAAACTATACCAATCGCATTTTAATTCGAAAACACGATTTCTAGATCGTCGGGACATCGGATATTTAATCCGTGCATATTTAGTCCCTCTAGTGCATTTTGGCCCGGTACCACCCGGTGAATAAATAATTACGAAAATAGACTGCACCACCCGGGACCTGGACAAACCCTGGCCGGTACCACCCGGAGATAATTCGCAGAGTTTTATCACCCTCCAGTTTCGGTTTGAACACGGGCGTTCATAGTGTGTTCACTTACAATGCCCTATGTACCTTACACCGGAGGTGCCCTAAAGTGGGTTGCACTTACTAATCTATGATTTTGATAAGGGTTAAAATTGCCAGTTTTCAAAAGCTTGGATCCAAACACAAACTGTATTTGTATCCAATTTTTCTTTTAAAACATTTAATTTTAAAACCGTTTATATTTAATTTAAAAGGAAATTACGTAACTAAACAACCACGCAATTCATATAACTATTAAATATAAACAACCATACAATTAAAACATGTCATAGTCAAAAACCCTTAAACTATGTCATTTTGTGAGCCAACACAAAATGACGGTCTTATTCCTAAGGGACAAATCTTCTCGGCGCTCCCACTGGCTCCAAGCTCCATGGCTATCTCCTTGGCTCCGTCTTCGGGTTTCGATTTTATTTATTTTATTTATTAAAAGCATTACAATTTAAGCGGGTTGTAAATGGCACGCAGGCCTCCCGTAACCAATAATAAATAAATAAACATACAGGAAAAATAAAACCAGAACCACGGGTCAAAGGGTTTGACTATGACATAAACGGATAATTTAATTTAGTTTCTAATTATTAAAAGGATTAATAAAATTAAAATTATCCCTAGGGTTTTAAACCTATATGGTTTAAGATAACCCTTATCCGATACCACCTACCGCAAGCAGCAACAGCTACCTTCCGCTACTCTCGCACTGGTCGGTGTTCGGAACAACAACAGCCACCATCAACAACTACTGCTCGCGGCGCGAAACTCGCTGTTCGCGGCGCGAGGCCACCACTCGCGGCGCGAGCTGGTTAATCCGTGGCTTTGACGACGACAGCAACCCAAAAGCCACCGCCGCCGTCCCTTTGGTCGGAAAACGATTTTGGCAGTGGTCAACACCCCATTGCGGTGGTTGTCGACCACCGCCTCCACCACAAACACACCGGTGACAGCGGCGGTTTAGCGCCACCACCGCCACCGCCCTCTTTCTCGATTGACAACAACGCGATCACCGCCACCACCACAAACGGTGGTGTGGCGGTCGAATTGGAGTACGACGGCAGCAGCAGCTGTCGCCACCACCACCGCCTCCTCCTTTTTCTCGATTGACAACAACGCGATCGCCGCCACCACCACAAACGGTGGTGTGGCGGTCGAATTGGAGTACGACGGTAGCAGCAGCTGTCACCACCACCACCGCCGCCTCCGGCGGTCTCAATTAACGAAAACGCTATCGCCGCCACCACCACAATCGATGGCGTGGTGGGCGATTTGGAGAACGACGACAGCAGTAGCAGTTGCCACCACCACCGCCGCCTCCGTCGTCATCAACGAACACCACCACTACCGTCGCCGTCTCCGGCTTCGGTGGTCAAGAAATCAACACCACCATTGCTGCCGACGATGGCTGCAACAGCCACCACCGCCGGCTGGTGGTGATCACCACCATCGTCAATCGCCACCGCCACCACAATCGGTGGTGCGGTGGATCTAATCGACCACAGCCGCGACCACCAACTGTGGTGCGGCATGGTGGTTTCGTTCGAGAGACAGCCGCCGGCCACCACTATCTGTGGTATCGCCGGCGGTGGTTTCCGGTGGTTATAGTGGTTCGGTCGGCTAGCTGCCACCGTTCCACTTCCGATTGAGTTTTTACAAAAATCCAATTTTGATCAAAAGCAAACGCATAAAAATTGAATTTTTAACCAAGCAACATACAAATAAACCTGATCTGCAGGTTTTGGGAGATGGCTCTGATACCACTGTTGGGAATCTGAGGCTACAAACATACACGTAGCGGAAAAAAACCCCGGATTCCCAAGAACGGATCCGATCCCAAACCATGACAGATACAATATAGGGTGTTTTAGATGATTACCTTCTCACGAGAAATCTAACTGGATTGCTGGCAGGGGTTACACCGCTACTGACAATGCGTGAGAAAGGTTGCTAGACCACCGTGATTGGAAGAACAAAAACCGACTGGTTTTTGTGTGTGTGTTTGCCGTCGATCAAATGGGAGAGAGGGAGATGGGGAATTTTTCTTGAGGGTTAAGTTATTGATCATCATTAATTGTTACCCCAAAGCCTTTATTTATAAATATAAATTAGGCAGTGTTTGATTCCAATTAAGAAACCTATATAATTATCATTAATTAATCAAACTGATTAATCAATTATATATATAATTCCCTCTTTTTATTATTTCCCTCTAATTAATCAAACTGATTAATAATTTTACTAATTATTTATTCTTCTAAATAATTAATAATCAATTAATTATTTATCTCACACACATATTCCAAATATTCTCAATTTATTGTGCAGCGGTGTGACCTACTAGTGTCTTATAACATTGGACACGGTAACCCTGTTACTGTCTCGCACATAATCTTAACAAATTCAATGAGTCAAACTTTATAGGGGCATAATCAAATAAGAACCACAAAAATGTTGTTCTTACGAGAACTGTTGATCATGTGATATTTCATATAGTGTTGTTTCACAACATGAAACAACAAATATACATTAAAATAATCATATTGTGAAACAATACTATATTTTTACATGCATTGTTTTATCAAGTGAAAAAATATATGAAAGCCGCTCTCATAGACCTCAACCCTTTTATATCTCTCATTTGATTTATCCCAAGCTCTATAACACCAAAGTTCAACCTGTTTCCTTTAAATCTAAATCCAACATAAAATCCAAATATGAAACCAATCAAAATCCAACATAAAACCTAAAACCAACCTAAACTGTTGCTGGTGCCATTGTTTAAACCTTTTGCAACGTCAAAAATCCATCAGGCTAAGAAACTAAGGGTTGTGCTTTGAATTAATTGGTCGTGCTTAGAATCAGATTGGCATCAGACTTGGTATGCTTTGGATCGATGGCTTCAAACCTTAACCATCCAAAAGAATATTTCATTTATGATTTTTCTATATGCCCCCACGAAATCAACAACCACTCATCATCAACAAGAATTCAATAGTGCTTCAATCAGGGGGGGGGGTGGTTGGTTGAAGCTGGTGCATTGGTGGTCAGCGGGAAATTGTTGGGTTTTTGGAGTTATTGTTGCTAGTGGATAATTACTATTGCTGAAGAAGTAGTAATGGTACTACTGCTACTGCTAATTACTACTTCTAGTTCAAAGTTAGTAGTTCTTATATTTGGTTACTACTGCTCGTCGGGGATAAGGAAAGAAGATTACTTGGAGTGAAAGATAAGAAAAATTTTGCTTGAAGATAAAGACAAGGACTTGAAGATAATTATGGAATGAATTTAAGACATTGATTTTTTATGGAATGAAGATAATTACCAAGATTCTGAAGATAATGAAGATTTAGAAGATTGTGGGTTTCAAATCAACCACAATGAACACTTAGATTTTCTATTGTAAACTTTAAGTACAAGATCTAGAGTGATGGAATAATGGTAATGATCATGATGAAAAATATACTAAGTGTAAAAGTCATCAAATGATTCATAAGCTCTCAAATGATTGTAAGGAAGTGGAAAGTACAAATGAAGAATTAAGCTCCTATTTATACTAAACTAAAAGGGGCCAAAAGGCCATAGAAAGCATGGGCCTAAACACTTGGGCCAAAATAACAAAATTACATTTAAGGAACATAGTTTGAATTAATTACAAATTGACACAACTAACAAATAAATCTAACAATTTCCCCCTTTGTGTCAATTTCTTCGCTTCCGACGATGATTGCTCGATGACTTTCTCTTTGAAGCTTTGGTCTTCTTGTTCTTCTTAGATGGTCCTTTATTTCTCCGAGGTGGTAACGGTGGCGATCTCTCTTCTCGCTTCTTGGCCGGTCGTCCCTCAATCTTCCTTAAGCCATAGTAAGACTTGAGTTGACAAGGAACATTGCTCAGATAAACAATACCCAAGGCAAGTTTGTCTAACACCTTGTACATTGGACAGTGGTCAATGTCGGGGAGATGTTTGGAACTGGAGAAGGTGATCGAGTCAACACACTTGGAGATTCCCAAGGTGTAGGAGACGGCGTGCGTAAGAGAGGTGATTTGTGAGGTGATGGCGGAGGAGACTGATACAGAGAAATAAGAAGTGGCAACTGCGAGTACTCATCGTCGTCGTCTGAAGAAACATCCTCCGATTTAACACAGGTCAGCTCGGAGACTGGCAACTGCGAGTACTCATCGTCGTCGTCTGAGGAGATATCATCAAGGTTGATAATCTTCTTGAGCTAATCATCAGTAACGGGAACGCATGCGATAGGAATCAAAGAAATGTAATCCGGTTTTGAGCTAACATAAATCACAATCTCTCGACCCATCCCAATGTCAGTTATCAAGTTCCAACCAGGCTATGAGTGGTGGTCATCGGCGCCGATATGAGTGTCAGACGCGGCGCCGGAAGATGTGCTTGTCGGAACTGAGAATTCGAGCCGAGCCTTCTGTTGGATTTCCCCCTCACGGCGATCGGGTTTACCTCGGTCGTCGTGTCTACGCTTTGGTGGCTTGGCTGATGCACAACAAGTAGTCTCAAGGGCTCGAAGCTGTGACCGCATAGCCGATATGGAACCCTTGACCACTTTCAAGTCACCTCGTACCTCCGTCGTAAAAGGCAAGCTTCCCTTCGAGCCGCTGGATAGATGAAACTACCTCTTGAGAAGAGGAGGTAGCCGGCTCGGGATGGTTCACGGGAAGTGATGTGTAAGCCGACCGCCACAGATAACCCAGAAGATTGGTTTTATCCTCGTGGAGATTCCCACGGGAGATCAATTTCGCCATAAGAAGATCCCTCAACTCATCAATCGAGTAGTAGGGTGCAGTCGGTCTCGGAGGTGGTGATGTACAAACTCGTCACGGACAACCTTTAGGGCGTTGTCCAAAATTTCACTGACAACGGATGCCGGGTTAGTAACTCCGGTGTCACATAGACTTTCCGTTTGCACAACCGCTGAATCAACGGTGTGGCCTACGTTCATGGCTGGCGTGATAGTGACCATGGTAGGACTTCCCGCCGGTCCTCGTGAAATGCCCGTCGTGGACACCACTCTCGGGATTCCGATCACGTCACTAAGAATCGTGATTGGTGGAGCAGAGACTGCGTCACATAGGCTGGCAGTATGTGTACCTAAGAGTGTATCAAGCTCTAGACTCTGGTGCACATGAAGGAAGTGTGGGGATCGGGGCAGAGATCCTCCAGTTTCAATATCATTACCCTCCAAGTGAGGGCTTGATAGCCGTTGTGCTTTATCCCCGTGGAATGAAACATCCACCTTTTGAGAGATGGATAAGTGGTTAGGTGGGGCGTGCAGTTGCACCTCTGGGTGGGAGGTGTCTACTTCAATACCCGTACTCAACACATGTACACGGGTAGCAGATGTGGCTGCCCGGCGTCTACCTATGGATAAGGAAGGACCGGTTAAAACCTTTGGTCCTGTCTCCCACTCATCATTTCTTTTACTTCCCTCGCTCTGCTCACTTTCTTCGACTGTTAGGTCTCCCTCAAACCTTATGTCGTCCTCACCCTCAGATGGGTGGTCATCACCGAAGTCATCAGAATCATAGTCCACCAAAAGGTAAAGTGAAGGGCTTTGGCGAATGTCATAAGCATGTAAGGTATTAGCTCCGAAGCGATCATCATCACCGCCTAAGCTACCCCCGTCATATCCCCCCGACTCCTCATCCTCACACCCTTGGTCATCACCCGCAGGTGAATGACCACGCTCGAGACCTTCACTCACTCTCCTAGAGGATACCTCCGGGGTGCCAGTCTCCGGCTCTGGAGATGCTGGTAGAGGTGATAAACCTAAGTATGCTCTCACAATGGTGAATGATGATCGATAACATCAAGTAATGCAAGTGGCATCGCCATCGGTATATCATGAATCTTTGGGGATTGCTATAAGGAGGTTGGGATAAGGCATATGGAGTTTGGGGAATGGCATATGGAATGATGGGTAAGGCATAGGGATGATTTGGGTATGGCATATAAAGTGCTGGTATCCAAAAGAGGTGTGGTGATGGTATCCATGATAAGTGTCGGTATCAAAGAAAAGTGTTGGATGCCAAAGAAAGGTGTTGGATGCCTTCAGACAGAGCCTGGATGCCATTAAGAAAGGCTTGGATACCATTCCAAATCTTATTCGAAACCCAAATACTGAATTTTTTTATGATTTTTTTATTTATTTATTTTTTGATTTTTTTTACGTCTGCTATGTCCGCCGGTTGTGATCGGGAGGAAGTGGTGGTGAGATCATCATCAGAATGATGAGGGTTTGCCATTGTACCTGAAAAATAAAAAGTTAGTAATGAGGTAAAGGCAAAAGTGAGTGATGCGAGAATAAGACACACGACATTGATATGTGCTATTGTTTACTAAGTCATGAGGTTTGGTAAAGAATAGCACAACACATTGAGTGTGTATTTTTCTCAAGTAGTGAAAATCCAAAAACCATCAACAATCTTACCAACCCGAGACAAGATGATGCTAGATCAATTCCAATGCATGCACACAAATCAATTCCAATGCATGCACATGCACACGCACACAAGTCTAAGTTCATCCACCACTCATGCAATTCAGATAAAACACAATGCTGAAGCACACTTAAAAAAAATTAAACACTTAGTCAAGCAACCACGACACATTCAAGTTTGAGATCTGCGGTCCGGGATTTGCAGCTTAAACAACAAAAAGCAATCCCAAAACCATTATGGTGCAATAGTTCGGGATTTAAAAAACTAAGTATAAAAAAAACTAAGGTTTGGGATAAAAAACTAAGTATAGAAAACTAAGGTTTGGGAAAAAAAAAAACTAAGTAGAGAAAACTAAGGTTTGGAAGAAGAAAAAAAACTAAGTATAGAAAACTATGGTTTGGAGAAAAAAAACTAAGTATAAAAAAAACTAAGGTTTGGGAAAAAAACTAAGTAGAGAAAACTAAGGTTTGGAAGAAGAAAAAAAAACTAAGTATAGAAAACTAAGGTTTGGAGAAAAAAAACTAAATATAAAAAAAAGGTTTGGGAAGAAAAAAACTAAGTATAGAAAACTAAGGTTTTGAAAAAAAAAACTAAGTATAAAAAAACTAAGGTTTGGAGAAAAGAAACCAAGTAAAAAAAACTAAGGGAAAGACTCCGGCACTTATTGAAGTTCCGGAGTTCTTAAAAAACACACAAAAAAAACTAAGGGAGAGACTCCGACACTTAATGAAGTTCCGGAGTTCTTAAAAAGCACACAAAAAAAACTAAGGGAGAGACTCCGGCACTTAAAAAAGTTCCGGAGTTCTTAAAAAACACACAAAAAAAAAAAACTAAGGGAGAGACTCCGGCACTTAATGAAGTTCCGAAGTTCTTAAAAAGCACAAAAAAAACTAAGCGAGAGACTCCGGCACTTAAAAAAGTTCCGGAGTTCTTAAAAAGCACACAAAAAAAAACTAAGGGAGAGACTCCGGCACTTAAAAAAGTTCCGGAGTTCTTAAAAAACACACAAAAAAAACTAAGGGAGAGACTCCGGCACTTAATGAAGTTCCGGAGTTCTTAAAAAGCACACAAAAAAATCTAAGGGAGAGACTCCGGCACTTAAAAGAGTTCCAGAGTTCTTAAAAAACACACAAAAAAACTAAGGGAGAGACTCCGGCACTTAATGAAGTTCCGGAGTTCTTAAAAAGCACAAAAAAAAACTAAGGGAGAGACTCCGGCACTTAAAAAAGTTCCGGAGTTCTTAAAAAGCATACAAAAAAAATTAAGGGAGAGAGTCCGGCACTTAAAAAAGTTCCGGAGTTCTTAAAAAACACACAAAAAAAACTAAGGGAGAGACTCCGGCACTTAATGAAGTTCCGGAATTCTTAAAAAAAACACACACAAAAAAAACTAAGTAAAAGAAACTCTGAAGGATAAGTTCTTTGGAACTTGGTTTGGGGTTACAAAAAAAACTAAGTATAAAACTCCGAGACCTAACCCAAATTCCAACACTTGTTTTCTTAAGAACCCAGAAATCATTTCAACCCGAAAAACACAAGCAAATTTGACAAAATGGCACTAAGTTAAAATCTCAACTCCGAACGATACGAGGTTTTCAACAAATGACCATCGAAAACACGAATCTTAGGATTTTTTTTTTAAAACACTGTTTTTTTTTAATTAACAAAAAGAATTTTTTTTTCGTTTTTTTTAATTTTTTTTGTTTTTTTAATTCAAAACAAAATAAAATAGAAGACTTACCTGGTCCTCCGAAGATCAGTAATGAAACGACAAGACCGATGGCCGGAGGTCCGGAAGGGCGAAATATATTTTTTTTTGAGATAGATATGTATGTATAACATAGAATATAAAAGACTTACCTTGGTAACTAAGTGTCGGGTATACCTGTCAGTGTTCCCCCTCGAAACATGCAAAGGCAGACAACGTTCCCCCTTGGAACATGAATACAAAGAGAATGTTCCCCCTTGACAGATGCACACTTATACCAAATGGTTAGTAACAAAGGCACGTGAACAAAGACACATGTATGAAGGGGATAGAATACTTATTTGTTCCCCCTCGGGACAGTAACGATTATGTCTCCGTTCCCCCTCAAATCAAAAAGTTAGTAAAAAAACAAGATATACAAGAATGATCCCACAATATTAGTTAGAAGTTCCCTTCGCTCGGTCATGTGTTTGGAATGATCTGAGTCTATGAATCACACATGACCGGCCTGCAAAATCAAGTGCAAACATTTTTAGGTACCCATTTGGGAATGGGTCCTTTCGGATTAGTAACAACAGGTTTGGGTTCTTCTTTGCTCTTTTTAGGAGTCTTTTTCTTGGGCTTGGATTTTCTTTTCTTGGCATGAGGAAAGTGGTTATGGTGATTATAGAATCCAAAGTAATTAGGAGCATAACACTCATTCACAAAGGCATTTGCACAATAACCAAAGTGAAAACAATTTTGACAACAAAAGTCACTACGATACCCATAAGTAACATGTTCACAAACATGAAAGTTAAATGGAGTATATGGTATATGACTATGAGCTCTATGAAATTCATCTTTGGAAAATCTGTTTTTCGCAAATCTAGGCTTATGTGCAAATGGCTTTGGACGACCGCCTTCTTTTGATCCATTCTCCTTTTCTCTATGCCTACCCTGTCTCATATGGTTATTTGTCATGTTTGGAGAAACATGATTAGAGCCTTTGACATTATGAGTATGAGTATGAGAAACATTTTTCCTCGGATGGAAGTTGTGTGATTGTTCCTTTGGATTGAAAGTATTCTTTGGTTTTCGAAAACGTTTGCTTTTCTTAGGAACATTCACATTTGAACGAGATGAACTCGCAACTTCAGACTCAAGGGTAATCACTTTGTCTTTCCCTTTGTCTTTCCGGGATAGTTTAGGAGGATCCACGTTTCCTGGTTTGGACAAGCCTGATGATCTACCATTCTCACCAACCCTATTGCTACAATCATCCGATACAATTTCAGAAATTTGTACCGTTGATTTAGGTGCCGTATATGTTAAGTCTTCCATGTATGAAATGGTGGTGCAGATTGGAGACCTAAGTACCATAGATTGTGAGTTTTGAGAAAAAGTACTTGAAGGTCTAAAATCCGATGCATCAACATTCAATGTATGGTGATGATGACGTGAGTTATCACGAGTTCCAAATGTGAATTGCTTATCTTTTGATGGACTCTTGGATTTGAGGGCAGTTTCAAGTTCATTGATTTTACTCAAGAACAAGTCCTTTTCCCTAAGGCTCATGCGCCTCTCATCCTCAAGTTCAGCCTCAAGTGTAGCAATCCTCTTTTCAAAGAAAGTTCTGTTATCATTGAAAATTTTAGAAAGGATTGGAACTTCCTGATTCATCTCAGCCTCAGTATAGCTAGGCATGTAATCCTTAGACAAAGGAATCTCACGCGTTGCATAACTGGCATTGAGAGATGTATAGTTGAAGGGAAATGATTGTTTGTTTTTTCTAGCTTTTTCCTTTTTCTCAATTTCCTTCAACTGTTCAGGATCATCAGACTCTTTCATGAAAACAATTTTGTATCCAAGACTCATGTACCGAAGGTCATACATGGTAGGAGTCTTGGATATGGCACGCTTAAGATAGCATGGACTTTTATATCCAATGCTTCCTTTGGATTGTAATAATTGAACTCTTTGGGTTGGTTCATATGAATGGTTTGATCGGTTTGGCCTCTCTTTAGGAACTTGTCCTCCACATCTTTTATTTTTGCAAAGAGATTTGTTCGTTGGGCAAAAATGGCTTCATACTTTTGAACACTTACTCTACTTAGAATCTCATCCTCATGAAGTTTCTTTTGCAAGTCTGAGATGTTATCATTCAGACTAGCAACTTTATCTTCTAAGGTTTTGTTGGCAAGAGTAAGAGTGGTTACCTTTTCTTTGGAATGAGCTAGTTCAATGGAGAATTTCACAACTAAGGCATTCTCACTAGCTAATTTGGATTCTGCTATAGCAGTTAAATTATTTGCCTTTTTGATTTTCTTGTCATATTCAGACACTTTAAGAGCAAGATCTTTCAGTTGATTTTCAAGTTCAATGTATGGGTTTGGAAGTACCTCAGAAGGTGACTCTGAATGATTTGAGTCAAGGTCGTCGTAATCACATCCTCCTTCTTCTGAGTACAGCTCCTCCTCATCATGGTTAGCCATCAGACATAGTTGATCTTCTCTTCCTTCATCATTTGTCAAGTCCCATGCCTCATCTTGGATAAGCATACATACGGGACCTCCTTCCTGATCATCACTTGACATTCTGAGCCAAGCATTATCTTTCTTTACTTCCTTTCCCTTGTCTTCAGACTTAGCTTTCTCCTCAAGTTTCTGGTAGTTAACTCTACCACCCTGTTCACCTCTTCTCAGATGGTTGTTAGAAGACATAGGTTTTCTTGCGTTTCTCTTAGACATAGACTTGGTGATCAATGCCAAGGCCTTCTTTATGTCATTCATCTCTTCATCAGATTCATCTTTATGGACATGGAGAACCGGTGGGCGGGTATCGGACTCGATCGCTAAAGCATCACGTGTGTTCATGGTTGATTACGGATCTTAAACCACTTAGTTTGATCCGGTAGTTGGATTGGTGAAAATATTCAAGTATGAGTTCCGATGTGGGCTTTGGTATTAGCCTTTTGTGTTAAAAAGACTTAGAAAAATTTCAGAAGTGCTGGAGCTGAAAACACTTAGAAAAATTTCAAAAATGCCGGAGCAGAAAACCCAAATCTAAGTGCTGGAGCTGAAAATACTTAGAAAAATTCGGGAATGCCGAAGCTGAAAATCCAAAACCTCAATGACGAAACTAAATTTTTTTTTTCACTGGAACCAACACTCAAAGGATCAAGAGCAAGTGGTAGGCTCTGATACCAATTGTGGGTTCCAAATCAACCACGATGAACACTTAGATTTTCTATTGTAAACTTTAAGTACAAGATCTAGAGTGATGGAATAATGGTAATGATCATGATGAAAAATATACTAAGTGTAAAAGTCATCAAATGATTCATAAGCTCTCAAATGATTGTAAGGAAGTGGAAAGTACAAATGAAGAATTAAGCTCCTATTTATACTAAACTAAAAGGGGCCAAAAGGCCATAGAAAGCATGGGCCTAAACACTTGGGCCAAAATAACAAAATTACATTTAAGGAACATAGTTTGAATTAATTACAAATTGACACAACTAACAAATAAATCTAACAAAGATCGATTTATTTTTTGTAGTTATCTTTGTAATGTATAAATAGATTAGTCATCTAGTCTTTTAAAAGCATATGAGTGATAGAAAAGTTTTAGCCTCAAGATTATTCTTGATTCCTACAATAGAGAAGTATTGTACGTCTGTTGAGTTTATTCAACAGATTGGGGCTTTGTTTGTAATCATTCAATAGAAAAGAAATTCCAAAAGCAATTCAATTACAATTTATTATTGTTTTCTTGTTGTTAAATATCAAGGTGTTATTCCGCGACTTCCTTAATAGGTCTTGGTTCTTATTCTCTCTTGTTACAAATTCGATCCTGGCAGAAATGCGTCAATCGAAAGGGAAGGAATGAGGCTGGGGTTGTTAACGATGTGAGTGTGTATATGTATTTATATATTATCTATATATAAAATATAAATAATATAATATAATTTTAATTGTTTATAAGGAAAATAGTAAGAAAGAGTGGAAAGACCAACATGTCACTTGCTTATCAGATAATTTTAACAAAACTAGTTATTAAGGATGATTTTCAAAGCAAAGTGTAAACGATAAAAACTAAAGGTTTTGTTATTGGATCCCTCTATAATAAGTTCAATTATTTATTCGTTCAAAAAATATTGAATTACTTAATTACTCCAAATGTGAAATGACTTAATATTATGTTAGTTGTAAACAAACGTGCATTTAGTACCAAATAAAGAAATCGCTACAACTACTAAATTGATTAAATTATTAACAACGTACAAACAAATTAGATGATATCAATAATTATGTCCGAAGCATTGAACCGAATAGAAACAAAATCCCATATCATATATGAGATATCTAAGACAACCATGATTTGAATTAGTAGATGTAACTATTATAAGTAAACGAAAAATTAAAGCAGAAATGAAAGAAAGACATGGGAAGCTGATATAATAAAAATTGAGAAAAATGAAAAAGATAAAAAAATAAAATAAAGAAATGGAAAACATGATATAGAGGAGAGGCACTGATTCACTCGTCCGTTGCGTCTGTCTACAGTGAATATTTTAATTTGGTTCGTGTGACTTTTAACGAGAAAATATTTACTTTTTCAGTTATCACTCAACAATATGAAATGAGAGATTTTTAAAATTAACAATTGATAATATAATATATTAATTATAAAAACCACATGATAATATAATATAATATTTAAAATTAAATAAAATAATATGTATTTCTGTATGTATACGTAAGGTAGGTTTAAATGGAAATTCAGATTTAATTGTTAATGTAAGAACAGTCTAGTGCACGCCATGTGTTCTATTTGGCTCAATTCAATCTAGATAATACAGAATTATTCAGACCGAATATTATGAATCATTCAAGCTAAATAATATATTATTCAAATGGAATAACACAACATTTAGTATTGTTTAGACCGAATACTGTATTATTCACTTGGAATAATGCATAATATTCGGTTTGAATACTCTTATATTATTTAGACTAAATATACCACGTGGCGCTCTCGGCCATTCTCACGTTCGCAATGAAACATGAGTTTTCAAATGAAAACTCATCTTTCATTACGAACATGAAGATAACCGAGATCACGACACATCTCTCATTCGGTTTGAATAATGCATGATCATTCAGAATGAGTGCTCATGCATTATTCATGATAAATAATACAACATTCTGTCCGAAGATTGTTGGTTTATGTTATAATTATTAGTTTTTATTTTGTAATATAGTTTCTTTTACAACATTTCCAAAAGGCCTGTCCCAACAACCGTGTCATGATTCGCCGTTACTCAAGACATGTATCTCACACCATGTTAAAACTATGCCACACGGGCATGAAACGTGATTTTTGTAACTTGATATTTGATTTTTAATATTACGCTTTAATTGTTTAGATTTTAAATAAACATGTTTATTATTTTCGACTCATTGTTTTTATATAATATATAATATGGAGATTTGTCGTCGTAAATCACACCTTGAAAAACATAATGACGTCGTACATGACTCCTAGAGCTTAAATCTTGGCCTCACCGTCACACGACACCTTACACTGTTTAGAAACTTGTTTTATGTACCAAGTTATAGATGAATAATTTTATTTATTTGATTTTAACTTTTTTTAATGGATATAAAGAGAGGGAATACAAGACTGATGAAACCTAATAGGTTTTTGTGGTCTGAAAGTAAAGAGATGTACAAAACTTCTTTTTTTCCTTGTTTTTCCATCGAATAAATATCTCTAATCAGGTTACTCTTCTTCTCCTTCATCATCATCATCATAATCATCCCAAACTCTATGCATGTTTTCTATAATTTCTTTAGGTTTTTAACAGGTTTCTCTTTTATCGATGGAAAGTCGGTTGCTTTTTGAAAATTAATTTAATGATTGTTTAAACCATCTTTAATAATCATTTCAAGTGAAACAAACTGTTTTTCCACCTTGAATCGTTCTTGATCAGTGGCTTCTTAATTAATTGCTTGAACTAGGTAAGCTTTTGCTAATTACTTTTTACAGAAGTTCAATTCTTTTATTTCTTAAAATTTTCCTGTTTTTTAGGTTGCAAGATTGATCTTCTGATCAGTAGTGTAATACTATATATATATATATACTTGTACAGATAAACAATGGTGAGAGGAAAGGTTGAGATGAAGAGAATAGAGAATGCAACAAGCAGACAAGTTACTTTTTCAAAGAGGAGGATTGGGATTCTGAAGAAGGCCTGTGAGCTTTCTGTACTTTGTGATGCTGAAGTTGCTTTGATTATTTTCTCTCAGAAGGGTGAACTCCATGAATTCTCAAGCTCCAAGTAACATCCTTTCTCTCTTTCTCTCTCATCTTAATTATTATAAAACCCACAACATAAAACATACTTTAATTAATATGGAATTCTTTAATTAGGATAAAAAACACACACATGCAGGAAACACAAGAACTTGAAAGTAAAAGTGGTTTTATGTTTATTGATCTTTTTAAAATAATATATAAGTCATAATTGCAAGTTGTGTTTTAATTGTGTAGTTCATGTGAGTCTAGAAAGACTACTCCACTGTAGTACCATGGCTTCTGCTTTAATGAGTTCTTCACCTGACATAGAAAACCCTATATAGTTGATTGATGAATCACTTCAGCCCTTAAGTACTTGTGTACTTTTATGTTTCCAGTAGCTTTATATGCTACTGGACCATGGTTCAACTTTTATATAATTGTGTAATTCCATAAACTTGACTACACAGCTAATTGTATGCTAGCTATGACCTTAATTAATAAAACTAAATGTGAAAAATGCAACTTTTAATTTTCCATCCTAAGAGTATCCATGTGCTATATGATAATATGACCTTACCATAAGCCTAAGTCACATTCAAGGATCACATAGAGGAAGTCAGTTCTGTCATAGAAAATCCGGACTGTTGTAGGCTTAGCCTAGGTTTGATGGAATCGCCTAGCGGCTAAGTTGTGTCTGGTTCAAGCCAGCTTTCGGTCAGTTGTGTCAGATGTAGTCCGAGGTAGGCTTGTTTTCATTGTATCTTCAAAATGTTAGTTGTAGCTGATTATATCCTAGATGAACCAAGGGTTTTCTCCATCACTGTTGTTG
This sequence comes from Centaurea solstitialis, assembly GCA_030169165.1. Lineage (NCBI taxonomy): Eukaryota > Viridiplantae > Streptophyta > Magnoliopsida > Asterales > Asteraceae > Centaurea > Centaurea solstitialis. The sequence continues at coordinate 68,306,622 of CM058043.1, forward strand.
TACTTCTCAAGCTCGTATCTTCATCAAAAGTCGACAGTGGATAAGTTCTTGGTGCCCATGGAATTTCGCTTTCCAGATTTCCACGTAAAATTTTTTGTGTTCTCTTTCCCTGCTTTATTTATTTGGGTTTGATTGATTAATCAATGTTTGGTAAATGATACTATTTCCTATTATAATCACACCCCACTTAATCTTGACACATAACTTGGGTAGATAGTTTCTTGGGGATATTAGAAATTTACATAACCTAATTTCGAGCTAATTTCTATTATGGGATTGTTAATTTACAACAATTAGTATCAGAGCTCCGAGATTACTATTGAGATTTAATTGATCGACAATTGTCAGGTTATCTTTTGCCAAATATTTGGTATTCTGGTAATGAAATTTGATTTAATTTGCTTTAATTTGTTGAGTAGAAACGTGCGCCCGATTTCTTTACGGAAGACAAGAATCACAAAAAGTGAATACAAGAATTAATAAATTATAGAGCTATACAAGAAATAATAAAAACTACAAGAATGGTGCTGTAATATCCCCCCGCAAGCGAGACGGTGGCGGTCCAAAATGAAGCATGTTCCGAAAGTACTCAAACTAAGATCGAGGAAGACTCTTGGTGAAGATGTCCGTCATTTGAAGCTTGGTAGGTATGAAATTAGTGTGTAATTTCCCAAAAGCAACAAGTTCACGCATAAAGTAATAATCAAGATCAATATGTTTTGCGCGTTTGTGGGAGACAATATTCTAGGTAAGAAACAAAGCACTTCGATTATCACACAAAATAGTTGGGTGATCGGGTGGTAGAGCATGAAGTTCACGTAATAAGTGGGTAATCCAAACAATTTTAATAGCAGTATTGGCCATTGCCAGATACTCAGATTCACAACTAAAACGTGAGACCGTCAGTTGTTTCTTTGTACCCCAAGAAACAAGATTGCCTTCCAAAAAAAAGAGTAACCATATAGGTGGACCGACGAGTTTCGAGACAACGAGCCCCCAGTCAGCATCGGAGTAACCAAGGAGAGAAGTGTGAGAGGGTTTACTGAAGGTGAGACCGAAAGTTAAGTTACCCTTGAGATAGCGAAGAATGTGTTTGACCTCTTGATAGTGTAAGACTGTTGGAGCATGTTAAAATTGACTGACTTGATTCACAACATAAGAGAGGTCGGCACGAGTGATCGTCAAGTATTGGAGGGAACCAACAATGGAACGATAATGGCTAGGATCCGGAAATGGTTCTCCTGAGGTGGTAAAGGAGGTATTGGTAGCCAGGGGCGTGGGTGCCAGTTTACCATCCAACATCTGAGCCCGAGCAAAAATATCCTTTGCATGCTTGGATTGGTTCAAAAAGAGCCTATTAGCGGTGTAAGTGATCTCAAGCCCAATAAAGTAGTTGAGCTCCCCAAATAGCAAATTCCTGGTTTAATTTAGTGATGAAGGCTGCCAGGACGTGATCGTGATTGCCTGTCAAGATCAAGTCATCAACATAAACGAGCAAGTACATGATGCATGAGTCTCGTTTGAACACAAAGAGAGATGGGTCAGCCCGATTACAAAAAAACCATTAGCGATTAAAAAGGCGCTTGTTTAAGTTTGTATACGGCTTTGTTTAACTTGCACACATGATTAGGGAACCCCGGATGAACGAAGCCTAGTGGTTGCTCCATATGCACACATTCATTAAGATGTCCATGTAGAAAGGCATTGTTTACTTCTAATTGATGTAACTTCCTACTATTAATGACCGCCAAAGAAATAACAATGCGAATCGTGGAGGACTTGACAACAGGACTGAAGGTGTGAGCGAAATCAAGGCCTGAGATTTGACTAAAACCATGTGCCACAAGACGGGCTTTGTGACGATCAATGGCGCCATCATAATGATACTTGGTTCGGAAAACCCATTTCAAGCCAACAACATTACGATTTACGGGACGAGGAACTAAGGACCTTGTGTTATTTTGGTGTAGAGCATCAAGCTTACGACGCATGGCATGGATCCATTTAGGATCCTTGACGGCAGTCTTGAAGGTCTTTGAATCGGAAGAAGCAAAGAGGGCATGATGCAGAGCATGATTAGTGGTATGCGATAGGTCGGCACGGTGACAGGGTTTGAAGATGCCGGCGTTGGCACGTGTTGTCATAGGATGTGTTGGAAGTGGGTGTGGTGAAGTGTAAGTATTGGGCTAGATTCAGGTGATTGAGTATCGGTATTTGGCAAAGGTGATATGGGAGGAGTTTAGCTAAGGGTAGGTATCGAGCTAGATTCGAGGGATTGAGTGTCGGTATTTGGTGTGGGCGATATGAGAGGAGTTTGGCTAGGAGAGGTTGCAACATGTTCAGGGGAATTATCCATGCAAAGGGTACATGGGGTAATGGAGGAGACGGCTGGAGTAGGTGACGGTTTAGGTAGAGTAGTAGCGGAAGGAAAATTGTCGATTGCTTTATCCTAAAGGTGGTAATTTGAAGAGGAGAGATAGGTATGGCTGATTGAATGCCATCACAGGGAAAAGTGGCTTCATTAAATCAAGCATGTTGCGAGATATAAACACGGGATGTAAGAGGATTAAGACACCGATACCCCTTATATTGGGGGCTATACCGATGAATATGCAAGGTAAGCTCCTTGGAGATAGTTTGTGCGCCGAATAGTCATGAAGAATTGGGAAAACGCGACAGCCAAAAGCTCAAAAAGTGGTGTAGTCCGGTGCTTGAGAGTATAGAAGCTTAAACGGAGATTTACCGTCTAAAATCATGGTTGGAAATCGGTTAATAATAAAGACGGCGGTTGAGAAGGCATCGACCCAGTATGATGCCGGTAACTTGGAATTAAAGAGCATGGCCAAACCAGTTTCTACAATGTGGCGATGTTTGCGTTCCGCCCTTCCATTTTGTTGGGGTGTATATGGACAAGACAATCGATGCAACGTGCCATTCTGATCAAATAAAGATTGAACTCTATGATTGACAAATTTTATTCCCCCGCCACTTTGAACAACCTTAATTTTGCGTGAAAATTGTGTTTGAACAAATTGAATAAAGATTAGCAATGCACTATAAAACTCTGATTTGGTGCATAGAGGATAAAGCCAACAAAACCGAGAATAGTCATCGATGAATACCACATAATAGGGGTGAGCGGCGGCATCGAAAATACCGAACCGTACCGGAACCGGTACCAGTACCGGTACCAGTTATATTTTTCGGTCCGATACTCGGTATTTGGAATACAGCTAATTCGGGAATCGGGAAATCGGTATTTGGGACTCAATATTCGGTACTAGTACCGAACCGTCCCGATAATACCAAAACTTAGAAATAATTCTTTTGAACTTTTTATTTATATACTTGATTCCTTGTTTTTGATAATCAAATGGTTATTTTGTGGAAGAGAAACTTGTCAAATACTGAAAAATCCCGTCCATATATGAAACCACTATATATATATATAATATAGAGACTTAGAGAGAGATAGATAGATAGAGATATAAAGATTAATGTGTATTGATGATACGGTAAGACCTTTTTTTTATAGATTGTTGTTTTAGTCAATTTTTGTCAATTTCCTTTTTTATGTAAAAAAAGATTGCCATTTTAGTGAAAGAGAATTTTCATTCAAACATAAACAAAAGATTGTTATGGACAAAAATATTCTTTTTGATCATATTAATTAACCAAAAAAATATATTCTTTATTTATTTGGTGATTTCATTTATATGGTTGTAATCACTTTTTTTTATATATTGTTTGGAGTAAATTATGTTAAGGAATCATCTTTTTTATAAATCTAAATTTACTTTCTCTTATATTGAATATGAAGGAACCATCCTTTTTTATATTTATACTTCAAAGTGATGTTGATTTGTTTTTTGTCTTCAAATTTTGAGAATTTTTTCCATCGCATTACTTATTAAATTGATATTTTCGGGAAATTTGGGAAGAGTACCGAATACCCGGTACCATTCCCGATACCGGTACCGGTACCATATACGATTATTCGGTTCGGTATCCGGTACCGCCTTTAAATCAAGTTCGAGATTCGGGAAAACCGGTACCAGTACCGGTCGGTGCCGGTACGGTCCCATGCTCACCCCTACCACATAATACCAATAATGATCAACAAACAAAACTGGAAGGGACCCCATAAATCGCAATGAATCAGGTCCAAAGGGTTCAAAGCTCGTTTTATATTGTTGTTAAAGGGCAAACGTTGAGCTTTGGCTAACTGACATGGCAAACAAATACGTTGTTTAGGTAAAATAGACGTTAAAGATAAACGACCAAGTTTTTGCAAAGAAACAATTGTATCAAAAGAGACATGACTCAAGCGAGAGTGCCAAACTTCATACGAAGCTTTGGGACGTGAAGCAGTAGCAACAAGCGCGTCTCGACTGGTACGTAGGACATAAAGGCCATCCTCAAGGCATCCTCAGGCTAGAACATGTTTTGTTCGGCGACCTTAAATAAGAAAATGCAGGTAAGGGAATAAAACATCTACATCAATATCCTGTGTTAGTTTACTAACCGAAATGAGTTTTTTAGAGATATGTGGAACAGCTAATATGTCGATTAAACGAATGTGATCAGAAATGGTGGAATGTCCTGTGTGAGAGACAGGAAGGGTGTGTCCACTACAGAAAGTGACAGATGCAATACCTGTGTGAGGGGTGGGAGTAGAAAGGAGTCAGAGGAAGCCGTCATATGATATGTGGCGCCCGAATCAACATACCAATCGCCAGCAGAGGTTACGTGACACTGAGCGTGAAAGGCATGAGCCAATTGATCACCGATAGGAGTAGCCCAGGCCGCTAGGTGGCAAGATTGGGGAAAAAATTTACTTAGTGTCCGTTTATTTGACATAGCTGACAATGCGGTAACCGGCGCCCATGTCCACAACCACCGATGTTTCTAGAACCACGAGAACTGCGGCTACCACGACCGCGAGGGTTAAGCGATTGGTTGGGGAAATGGGCTGAAAAGGCAACAATAGGGGATGAAGACCCGTGTATGACGCGAACAAATAACTCATGGCTTTCAACCCTAGTAAGTAGATCGGAGAACGAAGGGTGCAGGCGAGAGGATCGAATGGCATTGGAGAAGGTTTCAAAGCACGACCCTAAGCCACAAAGAAACCAATGCATTTGGTCGGTTTCATCAACGGGATGACCGATAGCACTCAACTGGTCACATAAAAGTTTAAAATTACGTCCATATTCCGCAACGGATTTGTCACCTTTGAGAGTTTGACGAAGTTGGTCACATAGGTTTTGGACACGTTCAATGGAAGAGTTGCTGTAGGCAGCTTCTAAGGCAACCCAGATTGACTAGCCGTGGAGAGGCAGACGATGACGGAAACAGCTTCTTCGGTAAGAGAAACATGTAACACAATAACAGTGCGTTGATCAGCGGCGAGTCAGAGAGGAAGATCAGGATTAGTGACCTCCTTATCACCCTAAATGATGGTCGGAGAAGGGGCTGTGGCAGAGCCATCGACATGACGGAGAAGATATTGATAAGATAAAATCAGAACTATCTGATTTCTCCACAACAAGTAGTTAGAGACGATAGTTTGATTGTTAACATGTGAATAAGGGTATTGAGAGGAAGAGTACTATCAGTGGAGAAAGATGGGGAAGCCATGAGAAGGCAGAAGGAGGAATCGGAAGGGTTGGTAGAGGAAGAGAAAAAGGAAGGGGAGATCAACCAATGGCTGATAGCCTGATACCATATGAGATTAATTCTCTGTACTCCACAGAAGGGTGGAGACATGTATTTATAACAAAAGAATTTACAAAAAGTGAATACAAGAATTAATAAATTACAAAGTTATACAAGAAATAATAAAAACTACAAGAATGGTGCTATAATAAAGGGAGTCGTAGCAGCTTCACTCAGTGGTTTTTTTTGTTTCCTAATGTATTCGATCCATGTAATTCTCCCTTCCCATGGCCTCAAGCTATCAATCTGCCGTTCCCGAAAAAGAAATCCGCTTAATGCCATATAGAACTTTAGTTCATAGCTTTGGGGATATGGAGTTGACTTGATCTAATTGCTAATTAGGGATTGTCAATTTACGAAAAAAAACAATATATTTATTAATGTATTATTATAGTTCAAGATTTCTAGTAAGGGAGCTCACGACAACCTTTGGAATTAAACTTCACTGTATTTTCTTCAATATAATTTACTTTTGCAAATTTGATATAATATTATAAGCAACTAAAAATTGGCTCTAGTTCCTTGGCCAGGGTTGGTTTCCGTTGTATGTATTTAGATCATTAGCTCGATATATCAGGTCCAACCTAATCCTTGTATACAAAAGGTTATTTCTAGTTAGGGCAGGGTTGACCTACTGTCATGGACCACGGCTTATTATATCATTTTGCTAGGTGCCACCATATAGTGTTTCTTTCTGAATGTAGATAGTTTTTGAAACTAAATATTAGCACACGAGTTTGATGGTTGTGATGATAAATGCTCATACCTTTGTAAAAAAGGCTCGGTGGTTCATGAATTCCTGTCTAACTGTTGTTGATTTGTACGTAGCTTAAGTTCTGCTTTTTTTTATATATCTCTTGTGTTTTTGAAAAGATATGTAGAAATGAATGGAACATGGCTCTCTTTTATGTAGGTATAGCCTACGAACCAATCAACTGATCTATATTAATATTCTGAAAATTTTCTTTAGATATTTTTTTATAGTCAAATTGTGCCATCACTTAAAAAAATCAAATCCCACTTCAAACGGCTTATTAGGTGTGACCTCCATTTTTTAAAATTTCTTCTATGTTACCATCGTTATAAACAAATTGAATACTGCTAAAGTAAAGAAGGAAAGAACACGGTATGAATCAATGGTCAGTGTACAATTGATACTGATCAAATGTTTAAACTTAATTAATGCGTTTACTAGATTAATTTGCTACCAATTGATTGTGTGTAATATGTCATTGATTGCAAACTAGTTTCCTTTTGTGTTCACTCTAGTCTAAAGTATCATGAATCACTCAATTTTGTGTAGCTATAGTAAAGCACGTTCACTTGTTTTGGTCTAACCAAAATAGTAAAATGTATAACATGAATAGTATAATGTGATATTCAGTTTAGAGAAAACAGTAGAAAGATAACCAAAACCGAGCCAAATAAGCTATCCTAGCTTATTTGGTTAACCCGGTTTCAGTTGGGTTGTCCGGTGAGAAGTGAAGTTATCGTGAGAAGGGATTTCCACCCTTGGATGCACATATTACATGAGATGTACTGAGATGAGATACACACGATGAATCCCCTACCAAGGGCGCACAATTCATGGAATGAATTTGAGATTAAATGACATCAATGCCCCAGATCGTTTCTTACCCTTTTCACTTTAAATAACGAGGAATGGGCATGGCCCGAATAGTTGTTACAAACTTGCACCCATTTTTCAACAATAACTACATATGCATGAAGATGAAGTATTGGATATATATAATATATCTGTAAATTTTTGGCAGTTGCTATAGATATAGAATGAATCTATATATAATGGTTAATTTTGGGTTTCAGCATAAAGAATACGATACAGAAGTACCGTGCTGATCAAGCTAAAGCAAATGAAAGCCGCAACGAAACTGAACCCGAAAATCAGGTCATATTTCCAAACATAGATGGTTTCACAAAAAGTAATCAACTGTAAGATTGTACCTCAGAAAAACATTTAATTTCCAAGTACTGTGTGCAGCAATTGAAGCATGAGGCCACCATCATCCAAAAGAAAGTAGAGCAACTCGAAGTCTCTCAAGGGTGCTTTCTTAGATGTTAATTACTTCTCTTTAATTAACTTCACCACCAATTGATTAATTGATATTCTTATACCAGTTCAACTCCATGCTCGAAAGTTTAATTTGTACGATGAATGGAATGTTGCAGGAAGCTTCTGGGACAGAATTTAGGATCGTGCTCGCTCGATGAATTGCTCAAGTTAGACAGTACGCTTGAAGATAGCTTAACAACAATCAGGGCAAGGAAGGTATATATTCCAAATTAAATGCCACAATATTGAAATTCATCTATTCTTCTTAATTTGTTTTCTTGTGGTTATATAAGTTCCATTAATAAAAGTTCTTTGGTTGGTTATCCCAGAATGTCTTGTTCATGGATCAAATCGAAAATTTGAAAGCAAAGGTTTGCATTCTCGACCTAGATAGGTCCTTAATTAGAAACGAAAACATCGATCCTTCCTTAATTTTACACCCTTAGCTTGTCATATCCAGGAGAGGTTCCTACTGGAAGAAAACACAAGATTATGTCAACAAAACACAAGCTTATGCCAAAAGGTACATTCTTAATTTGCCTAATTTCTATATATAAAGGTTCAAACACATGCAAGTTTCATGACTTTCTAACAAAAGTAGATGGGTTGTAATTGGAAATATTAATTTCTACATGCAGAATATGATGATCATGAATGATTAGAGCCAATAAAAAAGTTATTTTATAATCACAAGAAAAAATGAAAATAGAAGCTAGTAAGTTGATTGTCAGTAACATCCTTAGGAGGGACAGTGAATGACATCCCCGGGTTCGATTCATGGGGTGAGCATATGGCGATACCCTGACCATGGGTCGGCTTTTGGGTCGGTCCATGGTTGCCGAGAATTAGTCGGGAACCCGTATGGATCCTGGATACATCGATCGTCGACTTCGTGTCGAGACGTATGCATGAATTATCTGCCGTTGGTTCAAAAAATAGTTGATTGATGAATTCTTCTTAAAATGATCCAATCGAATCATGATATTCTTACATCTATTTAGCTGTTTTTAATTAACGAATTCAAACCTGTTATTGTTAATCAGGAGACACATACTAGTACCACAAGCCGGGAAAGTGTCCAGAATTCGGAGGTAGAGACTGAATTATTCATTGGTTCACACCTCTCTCGAAGTTGAACTAAATTACTTGCCTACCAGAACTGCATTGTTTCTTTTTTCACAGCCATAGAATAAGCCGCAAGAGTAAAATAAATGTCACTATATTATACGGAAATTACATGTCAAATATATGGATTGAAGAATAACACAAAGGATTTTGTTGTTTATAATTATATGGTGTCATGATTCATAAAGCATCGTGATTAATACTTATATTTTGTCAGTAATACAGATTAATTGAACATTTAAATGTATAGTTAGCTAAATGGATTTTATCAGTAATGGCGAACCTCAATCCTGTTAGAAATAAGCTAAATTCCATGTTTTAGTATGTGTCAGATTTTCGGTATGGAACAAAAATCAAATTTGTTAGTTATTTTTCTGTATTACTATCTTGTTTATTCCAACATAGTACAGAGCCTTGCTTTGTTTTCATCATCTTGGATCATGGATTTCGACGAGAAGAGAAAGGTTTGTTGGTGATCATAGAAAAGAGGAAAAAAGAAAGAACAGAAGAACAAAATTGTGTTTCTGGGTTCTGTAGGGGGTCGATCAAGAAGAAAGAAGGCAGATTAGTTGCAGTATTTCTTGAAGGGTTAAGTTGTCGGTTAATATCGCAAAAGATAGAAGAGATGAACAAGAAAATCTCTTAGATTGTTCCAAGATTGCAGAAAAAGGAAACAAAAACTCAATTTTAGTTGTCTTCTAGTGTTGTGGCGGATTGTTACCGCTCGGGGGTTCATAGCGCCCTAACCGAGTTTGAGCCTTCCCGTGTGCATGCCTGGGGACATTTAATATTTAGCCCCCAAAATTATCGGGGATTAGTCGGGCTTTGGCAGGACACCCTTCCAAAAAAAACTCAATTTTAGTCTTGGTGGCTACAATAAAATTTTCCTGTCAAAAAGGAAAACAAAAAGGATGAAGGTAAGTAAGAAATGGTGAGTAATTTAAGCATGATGGAACAACAAGTTGCAAGAAATTAATGAAAGAAGTCTGGAATAAAGAGAAAGATGATCTTTTAATTAATGAAACATATACAAAAGTATGATGCAAAGAAATGGAATCTCCTTTCAAAGTTAAGGACTTCTCAAACGGACGGGAAAATTATGTCATCTTCGGTGGTTGAACAAATATATATCACCCAATCTCAAGAAAGTGTTTTCTAAAATGGAAAAACAAATGGTGTTTGATTTGTAAGGTAGAGAAGATGTAGGAGGTTATTGTGGTAGATGAGGAGGTGGAAGAGGCGAATGATAGTGGTGTGGTTGTGGAGGAGATGGAGGTGGCCAACAGTGGTGGTGGTGATGGGCGGTGACTGGCGGTGATTATGATGATTTCGATGAATGGTGGTTACATTGGTGGTGATGGTCGGTGGCGGTTGGTTGTCAATGGTGGTTGTAGAGGTGGTGTTGTAGTGGAATAGGAGGTGGAGGTCGCCGATGGTGGCTACCGATGGCGGCGACCTTAATTGACTAGCGGTTGATATCATTAAAACAAATACCATATTAAGCTTATGTATTAAACGAGTGTTAATTAATAATATTTTAGTTTTTGTTTCATTTATATTGTATGTTGTTTCACCTATTTTGATGGAACAGAAAAAAACTTTTTTGTCCTATGTTGTCCCACGTTGTTCTAGTTCATGTCACTATCTCATATCGCATCAAACCGTCGGATAATTAATTCTTGTTCTATCCCATGTTGCACCAAAATATTAAAGTGGGACAGTGAGTTTTGGCACGTCTGTTCCTGTCCGATGTACCAAATGTCAACCCTCCGTCAAGCCATGAGCAACCTCAAGGGATGGAGTTTCTTCGAGACCTTGGTTTCGATGGCATCTATAGACAAATCCATCTTACCTTTAATGTGCATTTTCGTCAACATCGATCGGGTTCACTTTGTTGAAAAATAAATTGGATTTTAAAATTATATGTATTAAATATTAAATGACAATTGAGTACATTAATATACTTGTTAAGAGAACTTTATATCGATTATAAATTCGGTTATATATTTGAAAGTCTCTATTGTTTACTTGAATTATATATAGGGTTAAGTTCTCCAAAATGTATCAAACTATACCCAAAATGTTATTGTGTGTATCCACCTTTTAAAAATGTTTTTTGATGTATCAAACTTTATTTTTTTTGTTATTGTGTGTATCGTGACTGGTTCAACAGGTCAACAACCGGTCACCTACAGTTAGACGGTGGCCGGAGGTGTTGGGGGCGGCGCTGGCGGTTCTAGGTGATGGTTTTGGGTCGGAGATGGATGATTGTGGTGGTGGTGGTGGTTGGAGATGGACAATGGTGGTAGTTATTGGTCGGCGATGGTGGTTTCCGGTGGCGGCAGCGGTGGTTCTGTCGGAGGCGGCGATGGTTGATGGTTCGATGGTGATGGTGGTGGTTCGATGGTGATGGTTGATGGTTCGATGGTGATGGTGGTGGTTCGATGGTGATGTTGGTGGGATGGGCGGCGGTTCGATGGTGATGGTGATGGCGACGGTGATGGTGATGGTGATGGTGATGGCGACGGTGGAGGTGTGAAGTCGGGTTGTTCCCAGTGGTGGCGGCAGTGGTGGAGGTGGGTGATGGTGGAGGTGGATGGCGGTGGGTGATGGTGGAAGTGGGTGGCAATGGGTGATGGTGGAGGTCGCTGGTGGAGATGGGTGATGGTGGAGGTCGCTGGTGGAGGTGGGTGAAGGTGGAGATGGGTGGCAGAGGGTGATGGTGGAGGTGCGTGTGGCGGTGGTTCCCGGTAACGGTGGTTCCTGGCAGCAACGTTGGTTCCCGGCGGCGACGGTGGTTCTCGGCGGCGACGGTGGTTCCCCGCGGCGGCAGCGGTGGAGGTGACCTGCTCAGCAGGTTACAAGTCACCTGATACACATAGTAGAAGAAAAAATAAAGTTTGATACATCAAAAAGCATTTTTGAAAGGTGGATACACACAATAACATTTTGGGTATAGTTTGATACATTTTGTAGAACTTAACCCTTATATATATTACCTTTTTTTTGAAAGGGTAGAACCCTGGCAATTTTATAAAAATAAAAAAGAGTACAAAAAGCACACTAGGGACCCCACAAACCGGGGACTCAAAGCGGCACGCCAAAAAGAAGTAACAACAAAGGAACCATCAAAAGGAAAAACCCCATCCCAAGAAACAAAAGAGAGAAAGGAAAACTAATGCTCCGTCTTGGGAATCAACCGTCTGTCAGCTTCAGAAAACTGCTCACACTGTTTAAGAAAGTAAACCACCTGTTTCTCCGTCCACGTAGCCATCTGAGTAGCAGTAGGCCAATCCCGCTCAGCTAACCTTCGATCAATATCTTGTTTTTGCCGTAGCCAAGTGCCATACGGGGTTCCCAGAGTTGCATCAGACGGCGCATCCTCCACAAGTTCAGCATCATCCTCAGAATCAGAATCTGGACCATCATCATCACTAATAATCTGTCTATCCAGGAGGGTAAATCCTCTTAACGTACCATCAGGTTCCTTACCAAAGACTCTTTCCCACCTCCCGATGAAATAATCCAGCTTTGTACGACTCCAAGAATTAATAATTACAGACTCAAGTCCCACACCTCTTTTTTCAATAAAATCATCAACTTCTTTTTTGTCTAAACTCCACTGCGGGTCCTCTTCTAACACAGCAAACTAATTGGAAACTTTAACTGGCATAGGAATTGTAACACCCCAAAAATTGGAGCTAACAAAAACTTTCCTTTACGAAAGGTGTTAGTACAAATATACGCCAAAGCGTGAGCTCTTCCCAAAAACAGGGGTATAAGTAGTGTATAATTACAATGTTTGTAATTTGAATAAAGAATGCGACAAGCATCTAGTCTAAATCCTATCTAGAAAAAAGACTACAAAAAGGGTTGTCAAATCGGTCAACGCCTGCGCGGTCTAAAGGACCGGTCTCTTCACACATCCCCCAAAGCTCACCCTCAATCCCGGCACCTACTTGGGAACAACGTCCCTAGTACCTGAGAGACATATCGACACCACACAAGTGTTAGGCTAAAGGAGCCTAATGAGTTGTATCAACATAATATCATACATATAAAGGCATGTTAAGACATGTGAGAGATACAATGGTGTATGAACAACAAAATGTAGCATATTAAACCGGTTTATCTTTTATCTTTGAAAACCGTGGGAGCGACCCACTTTGCTAAGCAAGTTACACCTCAGAGTCGAGACACCCCGTTGTCGTCCTCCCACGAAGACTCAAATAGACAACCTCAGAGGCCAGGCACATTTGCGGCCACACGAATGGCGAGGGACATAGATGCGCACCTTTTGACTAGTGCCACCGAGACTGAGTCGAACTCGTGTAAACTTGAAAGTGCACACCTTTTGACTAGTGCCACTTTAAATCAATCTCATTTCAAAAACGACACAGTGTACACCTTTTGACTAGTGCCACATTGTCCAATTTACGTTTGCGTAAAAACATGGGTACTCACCTTTTGACTAGTGACATCCCGGTCCACTTTTTGACTAGTGGCCAATAGCATCCCACTTTTTGACTAGCGGTGCTCCATAACATTTTAGTTATATAGTTTAAGCATTATTGAAAGTCTCAATACTTTCATTCATTTCAAATAAGCCAACATGCTCGGGATTCAATTCCTTCGCATCATTCCGTGGCATGCATAATAACACGTATTTCTCATACATACATTCATCATATAATCACATGGATTTAACTCATACAATAATAGCATACGATAATCTACTCCATGTATGCAATAATCCAAATCAAGCCATTCATATAAGCATCATTACTCAGTCATTTCATGGCAGTCTTTAAACCTAACAATTTAGGCATTTCATCCAAAATCATGTTTATTCACAATAACCAATCAAGATAAGTAAATCAAACAAGACGACGTGCTCTCAGTTTTAACAAAACGGTTTTAGCAACTCACCTTGAGGCTCGTAAAGCCAAAAGCCCCAATTTTCACCAAGAACCCTAGCTTAAAGCTTGAGTGAACACCTAAACTGATAAGAAGTAAATACCTTGGATTAGTTCCATAACTACATCATACAACACTAGATCTATACTTTAAAACCATATAGAGAACTCACCTTGAGGGTTTGTAACCAAAACCCCCAAATCCAAGATTTAGGTCAAAATATGGGAAAACCTAAAATCAAGTAAATCGGAACTCTAGGTTAGTTTATAACTCCTAACACATAGGTTAAAACAACCCAACAAGGTTTAGATAAGCTCACCTAGTAGGATCTTGAACAAACCCTAGAAATGGAGAAGCACAAAATTCCAACAATGGAGGTTTTGGAGGTGAGAGGTGAAGAAGATGAAGATCTTAATACTAGATCTTGCTAGTTGATGATGAATGATTCTTTGAAATGCTTGAAAGATGAGCATTCTATGCTCCCAAAATCGTTTCCAAGAAAGAGAGAAGAAGGGAGAAGACGGTTTGGGTGAGAAATGAGAAGAAAAGCTGAAATGGTGAATATAAGTTTCTGGTACACGCGGGCTATAGTGCCATGCTATTGTGCCAGTGGCACAATCGCATGGCACAATCGCAGAAAGGGCCCTGGGCTATAGTGACATGCTATTGTGCCAGTGGCACAATAGCATGGCACAATCGCGAAAAGTGTACCGAGGCTACAAACTTACTTTTCCAACTTTGGGTTGAATCATGAGAGAGGGGGTTTCATAAAATGACTTACTCTTAAATATGGACCCGGGATTTTAGGGACAAACAAGAGTATGAGACAAGAGAGGCGAGATTCTTATTTACGAATAGTACGGGTGTTACAATCCTCCCCACCTAAAGAGAATTTCATCCCCGAAATTGCAAATGTCGTCCGAACCACCACTGGTAACCTCATTCAATCATCTCCCAAAAGTTAGACGACTATACTTTCTCCCTACCAGTCGGTTAGACTAGTACTAGTCTTAGTTACGTACCCCAATAAAGCACTGATATAACATTCTAACTTAAGCGTAGTTCATCGGAAACATCGCAAGTCACTACTTTACGCCTAGCTTTCGAAGCATGACGCATTCTATAAAGACAAGATCACTAGAATACGCAACTTTAGTTTCTTGCACAACTTAACAAAACCAAGTCGACTAAAGTTTACGGTTCAGGGTGCCATACATCATTCGCCTCTTATTAAAGTCGATCACTCGGCTAAGAGTTTCTTTACTACCAAGAATGTCTCAGCATTCTTACTAACGGTGTCTAGCCGTCGTCATTAATCCTTAAGGAACTCGAATTTCGTCTACTCGTCCATGGATACCATAAAGAAGGTAAGTTTATTCACTTAGCAAATCGCTAATTCCCACTAAATCCATAAATTTCCACATTTGCGCTATCATAACCCTTCTAATTGTCCAATCATCTACGAAGTTCTAACTTTGCCTCAGATGACTAAATTTTAAATTTCTAAGTACGAATTCCCCTCCAAATCCATCTTGATTAATTAATGCAAGTCCACTACTTATCCCCATCAATGCTTGTCATCGTATCCTAAGTTTCACGCTTAGTTTGGCATATCATGCCATTATGTTCGCCATAAATTTCTACTTCACGTATTTTTAACATAAGTCACGTCTTCCACATCACCTTTATACTCACAAAAGGTTCCTCTTTCATGGCAATATCAATACACTGACAAATGCACCTCTTGGTCTATGCATAAAGTCATTAGTATACATCACATAATCACCCAATATGGTACTACTGATAACATTTTCTCGATCTCTAGACATGGAGAATACTTCCCCTTCCATATCACCACTGTGCCACTAAACCATTTATCGAACTTTAGAGTCATCGATATATATATATATATATACACTTATCTTTTGTTATCTCTTCTAAGGCCTTCAGAAGAAAATGAATGTCCCGTTACAATTCGTCTTTCCCGAACCCAAAGAGACCTCAAACATGGTCACTTAACCCACTCGAACAAGTCTTGTTCGAGACGGTTCGCTACAACCTCTTAGTAACATGCCTTAACCCTATAGGATTCTCTCTTAAGGGTCGGTACGCCCATTAAGCACTCACTTAGGTGGTGCTAACCATCCCTTCCTACGCGGATCTGTCCACGTCTCAATGGACTTCGCCTAGTCATTAACAAGCATTCTTTCTAGATAGGGGTCGCTCATCGAGCCACTCTTCTTCCCACAGTCGTTGGCAACACGGTGCTCCTCAACAACACCCTCATAAGGGAGATCTGAAACTTAATCCCTACGTAGTCTAGTTTCGATTCACATCGAGCACAAACACAAGTCCGTCCACACTTTCTAAGTGTTACTCCACTATATAATAGCATGCTCATAAAAGCTAACCATCAATCAGTTTAGCTAACACATTACTAGGACAATATACAATTAGTCCACAAACGGGTATTAACCCCCAACTAGTTGGTACATCAAGGGAATTCAAAATTTTCAAAATTAAGCATGGCAAACATTCATCAAAACACACAATCAGATACAAGGCATACATGTATTTTACAAAAAAGACTCGACGACAATGGAAGTTACCTGCATTCATCGAGAGTGGAGGGTGCCTAGAGTACATAGCTTATACCCTACTAACCGTACGACACTTCAATCCACAAAAGTCTAAGTGCTTGCTACGACACTCGACTAGTCTTACCCCGAGACAACTAAATTAGTACCAAAATCATTACCGAGCCATTTCATAAACCAAAACTCATAATCGAGCCATTTCAAAATCAAAAGTTTATCGTCGAGCTATTTTACAAATCGGACCATAACCCCAAGACTCTCAAAGTCAAAACCATGCTTAAGCTCCAAACTCAATAAACCCAAAATCGATGATCTCGAAAATCATATATTTAAATGCCCCTTAATGTTGACATAACTCACAAGGTCATCTTGACCCCAAGACTTAACACAGCTTAACAAAACAGTTATCTAAGTGGGTCCACGCTTTTATAAATCTCATTTAAGCGAATAATCATGTGAAAACGCGTTTATAGTTCCCGTTATTCAAGTTACCCCGTAAATCTCATATACGAGCATTTTACAAGAGTCCGTTAGATATCGCACTCTGTAATAAAACACAACAGGTCGTTTAACTTGAAAACACTTTATGAAAACACACAATGCCTTGGAAAAATATCATTTTGGCACACTTGAAGGATCTTGTCCTATCCACACAACCATTTTATCCCGACATCCTATATAATCGAAGTTTGCAAGGTCATTTAGTACACACAACTACTATTAGTTCATCTGAACCACTCCCATTGAAATAAAAGTCATCTACCGAACCCATCTTTCTCGAACCCACGACATCTTGTGATTCTCAATAACACTCTCATGAGGGTCTCACAGAACTTAAACCTCCATAATCTAATATTGATTCTGATCGAGTTTAGACTCGACTCCATCCATACTTTTCTAAGTACTATCCCCACTATCTAATAGCATATAAGGATTACTTTCACAAACATGAATACACCGTATTCTACTTGATAGAGCCATAACATCCTTTAGCATCATACTTTCGTGACCTTCCTCTACGCTTACAACTTAGTCATTTTAAGCACAATAATTCCTATTGCATTTATCCCCAAGGGCCTCGTGACCTCTATCATTATGTCACCATGTTATCCGATAACAATTATTCACATGTCACATCATAGCTTACGTAAAAATTCATGCAATTTAAGGTAATAAGTGAATAAATTATAGATAGACTCCCACATTGCACACATACTAAAATTGTTATCACCAGGCCACATAAATCTTAAATCCGCATAATTCTAGTATTCCCTCAAAATCCATGGTGTTCCCCAAACCTTGTCATTTGTGTAATTTATCAAAGGTGTGACTAATAATGCTAGAAACACCTAGGAATGTTACTATTTCTTGCATTCAGACTCTTCCAAATTCATGACCATTTCGGACCACTAACTCCTTTAACATACACTTAGATTATGCTATGTAGTCACTCAATTGTACCACTTTAATAAATAGGTCGTATAGGTCAAATGTCCCTAACTCCTTCCGATCCGATTCACATTCGTCTAGTCGTCTAGAGTAAACATTTGCTAAATATTAATTTCACTCTTAAGCAAGAAGATTCACCACTAAAATCAAATCTTAAATTAAGATATTTAAAACTTTCCCAAGTTGATGCCATAACACAACCCTAAATAAGACTTATCGTAACTAGGGATCCTTTATGACTGAGCAATTATCCTATCACAAGGAAATCAAGAAAAGTAAGAATAGACTACCATACGTACCAACATTTATCAATCATTACATCGATAGTGACCAAGAATACCCAAATGACGATACATTCATAACTCAGTAGCTAAGTGATTTATGAATAGACCGTACACGAGATTCCCTGCCTCTATTGATGCAAATTCTCGATCCATGTATTTCGTATCCCTAGCGCTCTCCCCACCTAAGACTTTACCCATGGTAGGTGACATGTCTATTAGTGCACTAAGTTTAAGTCTAGGTATTCTACCGTCAACACCTAGTTCGCTTAAACTAAAGCTCTGATACCAACTTGTAACACCCCAAAAATTCGAGCTAACAAAAACTTTCATTTACGAAAGGTGTTAGTACAAATATACGCCAAAGCGTGAGCTCTTCCCAAAAACAGGGGTATAAGTAGTGTATAATTACAATGTTTGTAATTTGAATAAAGAATGCGACAAGCATCTAGTCTAAATCCTATCTAGGAAAAAGACTACAAAAAGGGTTGTCAAATCGGTCAACGCCTGCGCGGTCTAAAGGACCGGTCTCTTCACACATCCCCCAAAGCTCACCCTCAATCCCGGCACCTACTTGGGAACAGCGTCCCTAGTACCTGAGAGACACATCGACACCACACAAGTGTTAGGCTAAAGGAGCCTAATGAGTTGTATCAACATAATATCATACATATAAAGGCATGTTAAGACATGTGAGAGATACAATGGTGTATGAACAACAAAATGTAGCATATTAAACCAGTTTATCTTTTATCTTTGAAAACCGTGGGAGCGACCCACTTTGCCAAGCAAGTTACACCTCAGAGTCGAGACACCCCGTTGTCGTCCTCCCACGAAGACTCAAATAGACAACCTCAGAGGACAGGTACATTCGCGGCCACACGAATGGCGAGGGACATAGATGCGCACCTTTTGACTAGTGCCACTTTAAATCAATCTCATTTCAAAAACGACACAGTGTACACCTTTTGACTAGTGCCACATTGTCCAATTTACGTTTGCGTAAAAACATGGGTACTCACCTTTTGACTAGTGACATCCCGGTCCACTTTTTGACTAGTGGCCAATAGCATCCCACTTTTTGACTAGCGGTGCTCCATAACATTTTAGTTATATAGTTTAAGCATTATTGAAAGTCTCAATACTTTCATTCATTTAATATAAGCCAACATGCTCGGGATTCAATTCCTTCGCATCATTCCGTGGCATGCATAATAACACGTATTTCTCATACATACATTCATCATATAATCACATGGATTTAACTCATACAATAGTAGCATACGATAATCTACTCCATGTATGCAATAATCCAAATCAAGCCATTCATATAAGCATCATTACTCAGTCATTTCATGGAAATCTTTAAACCTAACAATTTAGGCATTTCATCCAAAATAAGTAAATCAAACAAGATGATGTGCTCTCAGTTTTAACAAAACGGTTTTAGCAACTCACCTTGAGGCTCGTAAATCCAAAAGCCCCAATTTTCACCAAGAACCCTAGCTTAAAGCTTGAGTGAACACCTAAACTGATAAGGAGTTAATACCTTGGATTAGTTCCATAACTACATCATACAACACTAGATCTATACTTTAAAACCATATAGAGAACTCACCTTGAGGGTTTGTAACCAAAACCCCCAAATCCAAGATTTAGGTCAAAATGTGGGAAAACCTAAAATCAAGTAAATCGGAACTCTAGGTTAATTTATAACTCCTAACACATAGGTTAAAACAACCCAACAAGGTTTAGATAAGCTCACCTAGTAGGATCTTGAACAAACCCTAGAAATGGAGAAGCACAAAAATCCAACAATGGAGGTTTTGGAGGTGAGAGGTGAAGAAGATGAAGATCTTAATACTAGATCTTGCTAGTTGATGATGAATGATTCTTTGAAATGCTTGAAAGATGAGCATTCTATGCTCCCAAAATCGTTTCCAAGAAAGAGAAAAGAAGGGAGAAGAAGGTTTGGGTGAGAAAGGAGAAGAAAAGCTGAAATGGTGAATATAAGCTTCTGGTACACGCGGGCTATAGTGCCATGCTATTCTGCTAGTGGCACAATCGCATGGCACAATCGCAGAAAGGGCCCTGGGCTATAGTGACATGCTATTGTGCCAGTGGCACAATAGCATGGCACAATCGCGAAAAGTGTACCGAGGCTACAAACTTACTTTTCCAACTTTGGGTTGAAGCATGAGAGAGGGGGTTTCATAAAATGACTTACTCTTAAATATGGACCCGGGATTTTAGGGACAAACAAGAGTATGAGACAAGAGAGGCGAGATTCTTATTTACGAAAAGTACGGGTGTTACAGGAATCCTCTCAGTATTAAAATTAGGGCCTTGGAAAGGGGTTTTCATCAATAAGCTTTGCCCTTCCTTTATCAAGCGGGTCAATCGTAGGTAAAGTAACTTTGGGCACGTACCTTTGGTTGATTTTGATGCCAGTATTAAAAGCAACCTTAGGCCCCACTTTCAAAGGATCAACTGTCGGCTTGGGCTTCTTTTTCCTCTTTGGGAATTTAAACCCATCATCCTTAGGTTTAGAGGATTCACCAACATCAGGGTTAACCTTTTTCACCTCATCAGCTGTTCGAGGTCTTATGACACACATATCAAAATCATGACCGAACACTTTACAGCGGCTACATCTCTTAGGTTTCCAAAGAAACTCAGTTTTGAATTTCCTTAGTTTACCCAAGATAATCGCATCAATATCTGAAGGTAACTCATAATCAGCTGAAACATTAACCAACACTCTGGCAAAATGAGCTCTACCAGACTTGGTTACACACATTTCATCCGTGTATCGATGAACAAACACAGGTTCCCCAACAACACTAGCAATCCGACTAATAATCTCATAATCCCACACATCCAAAGGTAAGCCATAAATATTAACCCATAAAGGGATTGTTTTCAGCTCAGGTTTATCAAAACAAAGTCCCGGTTGCCATTTCTGAATAAAGATTGGCATGCCATTAAATAACCACGGACCATTTTCAAAAACAAAGTTTAATCCTTGATCCGAATTAAATTTGAAAAAGAAATATCCTTGGTCATTTAAAATAACATCAGTAAGACCATATTTTTTCCACATTCGTCTAGCATGATACTGAACAAAAGGAAAAACAGGCCTTTTACCAAGAAAGTAGCCAATAAGTGTAAGAGCCCACTCACTGGCTTGCTTTTGGACCAATTCATCAGGAATAATCGCACGCCTAGTGCCAAGCTCAGTTACTACCGGAGGATAGTACGTAAGTTTACCTTTACCGCACACGAGGTTGTCACTTTTCTTCAGAAGATTAGCAAATGACATAGGCTTATGAGCAACATTCGTCTCATCAGCATGCAAGAAAACCTTCCCTTCAGAGTCCACAAAGCTACCAGCATTTGGTGCTTTTTCTTTCGACAAAGACGTCTAATTACCCATATCCGATCCAACCTTCGAATTGGACACGGATGCCGTAGGTAAGACCCCATGACCAGAACCCATCCCGACCGGAGAAGCCAAGAACGAAGAAAACATGGCAGCAGCCGGTGACAGCATCGATGACTACTGTTGATGACCATGAGCACCTGAAACATCCCTCAGCAGCTGCTGAAAAGAACCCACATCACCAATCACTCCCGTAGCCCCCGCCGGTGTCTCCACAATTGGTTCTGCAACAGCAGGCGAGTCCGCCGGCAAATCCAGGTGCGGAGAAGAAATCGACGTAGAGAAGGTAGCGGTGGTAAAAGTTTGATCACCACCACCGGTCACCACCACGTCGGACCGTGGTCCCAGCGGCGGTATAGGTCCCGGCGATTGTAGTTGCGAAACCCTATCACCACCAATCCATTCTGGCATACTCTCCATCATCGACGCCACCATGGAGGAGGTGGTAGCCGGCAAAGTGGTAGCAGCCGGTGGTGGTGTTGCAAACGAAGCGGCAGCAGAAGGCGACGCCGACGACGCCGAGACCGGCGACACAGCGGAAGGCAACGGCAGCGTGGCAGAAAGCAATAGCGATGGCGTGCGATCCGGCGAGAAGAAGGTAGCTGCGACATTGGTGTTTGTCACACAATCCGACACAGCCACCCGATCACCCTCAGGCCGACGATCAACAGGAGCGCCACCACACGCCGCTACGGCGGCTGTGGTGGCTGGCGACGAAGCAGAAGGGGGCGGCGAAACCGTACCCTTTTTGGCTTTGATTTTCTTTGCCCGGTTTCGAGTAACCGGGGGTTCAGGCGGCAGATCTGCCACCATAGGGCAGTAGAGGAGGTTGCGGCGACCACCCCCACCAAAGACAGCAGCGAATGGCCGGCGGCGGGGGCCGGAAAAGGGGTTTGGCGGCGAAAACCCTAGAAAACCCTAGACGGCGGCCGTTCTTCACCCCAAAAAAAGAGTTTGATTTTAATCCACATACATTTGAAAAGTCACACTAGTACAAATATGCTTTTTTGCCACGGTTTAGAAATTCATGTTAGTCACATTTAGGTCTAGAACCGTGACTAAAAGTCATAAATAAAATTGAAGTATTGTTTTAGCCACGATGTAACTCAATAACCATGACCATTATAAAACATGTTTAAACATAATGTCATGGTTTAAACAAAACTGTGACTAAATTGTTCCTATGGCCACAATTTTTTTGTCGTGGCAAGTAACACATAAAAACCGTGGCCTTAGACATATATATAGTCACTATTTTTTTGTGACAATTATTATTTGTGACCATAGACCGCATATGGCATCATGAAGTCATTTTTCCGTGACCAAAAGAATATACATATTTAGCCACGAAAATTTGTAAAACGTAGCCATAAGTCACATGTATTTGTAGTCATGGTTTTATTATTTTGTGTGACAAGAAGATAACCAGTAGCCACGGTTTATTGTATGAAACGTGGCAATATGTGATGATTTCGTCACAGTTAATATGAAATGTGTGTAGCTATTAATATAGTTAAAAGTAAGACTAAAATAATTCTATTGTCAATAAAAGCTGACCAATAGCTACGATTCTACATAATCAATTGTGTGACTAATAAATAGTTAAACGTCATGATTTTTAATATTTCGCATGACCAAAAGACATTTAATACTCACGCTTCTAAAATATAAGTGTAACTATATGTCTTGAATTAGCCATTGTTTATTATGTGTGTGACCAAAAAGATACATATAGCCACGTTTCTAAAAATTAAGTGTAACTATATGTCATGAATTTGACCATGTTTTTTATATTTAATGAGATACTTTTAACAAAATCAATATTGTCCTGGTGGTTGGTCCATTCCTTATCAAAGATGAGGTCTCAAGTTCGAGCCTTGGCCACGTCAAAAAAATATACAAGATTATAGAGCAATCATCGGCTACATTAAAAACAAATTATGTGGCTATAGATAGTTTACTGTCATGCTTTTTTTTATATTGTGTGACCAAAAGATAACTAAATGCTACGTTTAATGTGAGTTTGTGTGGCAAAAGGTACTTTATGGCCACGGTTTTAGGTAAAATGCTCTAATACCATAAAAATTGGATATGCCTATAGCTACGGTTTTCAAACTATGGCTATGGTTTTTCATTTCATTTGGTGACACATTTTAAGCGTGACCAAAAGGGTATCAATGGTCACGCGAGAATAGGCTACGCTTTGATAAAAATGAAAAATTGTGACTAAAGGCCTATGGCCACGGTTTTTAACCGTGGCAAATGTGAATTTTTGTACTAGTGTCATCTTGAATCTTTATATATATTACCTTCAACACCATTACCAAGGAAACCATATAAATCTAGAATACTTTTGATGCATATATAAGTTCATAAACCGTCTAGTAACTGTTCATTAAAGTAGGTTTGAAGTTTAATAACTGCCATGGGCGGACCTTTATTGGTGGTTACGGCAACAATGTTATAATTGTATCGTTTGTCCATCGTAAAGTAAAAAAATTAGGTTTGTAGGGGATGTTTGGGAGTGCTTATAACTTATCTCCTTTTTTAAGAAGTCATAAGACCATCCACAGCGGAGATCGGCAAGGGATCGGTTTGGGAGTTTTGCCGATCGTTTTTGTTAGAATATGTGGAACCCCAGGATTAATCTCCAAAAGAGCCCTTGAGGAGAGAAGGGGGTTCCAACATATATAGTGAAGATTTGGTCCAAGTCTAGCCGATGTGGGACTCTAACACGCCCCCTCCAACAGAGGCTAGATAGAGAGCCTAGAAGGGTCACGAGAGGACCAGGAGAGGTGTGACTCTAACACGTTGATGCGGTAATTATTGTATATAAAAAGCGAAACAAGTTTTAACCTCTAATGCCTAGCCACTGTCTTACCACATTCACAGGCAAGCGTACCTGATCGTGAGTAATATAGTGTAGGGAAGTCCAGGTATCGTATCTACCACTGGGAACGGTCAAGTTTACGTAGACTATTAATCTTTACTAGTTTAATTAACCTAAAGCTTTGGAGGGTTTTTATGAAAAAGGTTTAATTAATAAAAAGACAACTAAATTAACTAAGACACTAAGAAAGCAAATAAAAGATTATGTAAAACTATAAGAATAAAAACAGTAGTACTTACCATGGTATAGTGATTCCCCAAGTGGATGATTTAAACAGGCCACAGTAGTACTTACGTAGACTATCGCTAAATGGCTACTGGATTGAGTTTGTGCAATTTTCACGTTTTCTCGCCTTTTTCCGTACTTTTCCGTTCCACGGCTTCCAAAACCTATAAAAGTAATAATAAGTCCCAAGTGTGAGTAAATAGACCAGAAATGTGTGAGAAATGGGGTTAATTCATTCAATTAAGCATAACCAAAACATGTATAATTTTGGTGTTATCAAAATCCCCACACTTCAGCTTTGATTGTCCTCAATCAAAAGACTGAAAGATAAGAAAAATAACGCCAAAATTATCTCCACGCAAGATCATTCAAGAGAACAAAGCATACTCACACAATCGAGCACAAGAACAAGACACATCAAGCAATTGGATACCAAGATCAACCTTTTACCCTCACATAGTATGAATGACAATTTAAAGTGTATCTCTCGGGGATAAAAGTGTATATATGATAAATGATCACACCAATACTCGACTAATTCCCGCATGCATAAGCTTGTCACCAAATCTAATCTCCACCACTGAGAAGTTGTCAACCGTTAAGAGGACTTTAGGGTTGTAATGTTAGGCTAAGGGTTAAGGGTAGGATAAATGATATATGAGTGACTAAGGGTTGTAGCAAAAACCTGAAAACCAATCAGTTCAAGATCCAAATTAATCATCTGACTTTTGAGATTTTTAGAGCTCGGGATTTCAATCACTATCACTTTTGTATCGGCCTAAGCATATTGCTTATTTGTGGCTCGATATTTTTCTTTTCTTTTTTCAGCACATCGACTCTTTTGATTTTTCTTTTGATGAGTCGTTTTCTCTTTCTTTTGACTTTCTTTCTTTTCTTTTTCAAGCTCCATATTTTTTTTCTTTTGAGTAACAACTATGTTGCTTTTTACTCTTTTCACAATCCCTTTCTCTATTTGTCAGATTTCATAAAACGGACCAAAAACATGAAAAGCATTCAACCTTGAGCTACGACTAAAAGATAGATAAAAGAATGAATGGCTAAAGGATAAAGTGTATTGGGTAAAGAAATGAAAATGCTAAGGCTCAAGAGGGGTTACAAGGGATAAAGTACTAAAAGTGAGTACTTTCAAGAATTCGGCTAGGCAGATTAAATAACCTTAAGATGAGGTTATCTAACGAAGGCTAAAAGGGTTAGAAACAAAGGCCTCTATCAATGCAATGGTGATAAATACTTCTCTTATGTGGTCTTGACAAGCATTCAAATGACAAGTTCTACCTTGGGTCAAAGTCGGTATTCCTCACGAAATAATAAACAATTAGGCTCAAACTCTCAAAGGAATTGGGTGAGGCACTCATGGTAATTGGTATTCCAAGGCATCCTTTTACTCAACTAATCTCATTCAGTGTTCTCTTACGCAAGCAACTAAGTTCCAAAAACAATCTCAGATTTCGAAAAAAATTGGGGTCAAGTCTCAAAGCTTTCAAAAATTTGAAAAACGACAAACCAAAAGCAAAAAGTGAACCCATTTAAATAGATAAGTCTACATAACCCCCTCCCCACACTTAAAATTTGCAGTGTCCTCAATGCAACAGTTAAAACAATTAAGGAGTAATTGGGAAAAAGAGAAACTTCCCGGGTTATGTGACGAAATCTGTTCTGATCTGAGAGAGAGTATTCCAAAATCGTGCTCGGTTCAAGATCATAGATCCCTGTATCTATTACCAAAAAGAAAAAGAAAAAGTAAAAACGAACAAAAGAAAAATAAACCAAACTAAGCAAACAATTAAAAGTCTTAAATCCTAAACAAACCAAACAAAATAAAAAGATGTCCAAACAAACCAAACACAACCAAAGCAAGAATAAAAATTGTTTAAACAACCATATCGAATAATGGAGATAAAAGAGATAGAGATCAATAAGGGCTACGAGGTTGGTTGCGCCAATCCTCGAAAGTAGGGTAACTGGGCGGTGCGTCCTCGAAGTATGGCCAAAAAGGTGATGGAGCATACGCGGTATTTGGTTGAATACCGAAGTGGGAGGCCATTTGGTTCATCACTCCACTTTGCCAATTCGCTTGGTGGAGAGTCTCCGTTGTGTTGTACTCCATATGTTGATGATGTTGGCCATAGGACAATGACATCTCCGAGAGTCGGTTACTCAAGTCTTGGTAACCCGAATACGCCGTCCATTCCGCCGGTTGTTCTCCCGCGTTCGTCCCACTCGTTCCTCCAGTCTCTTGCGTGCTCTGAGGTGCTCTCCTCGTCCCATAAGCTTGAGGGTTGTGAATCCACACGTTTTGGTCCCTACCGATCAAGTGCTCCACCGTCGCTATCCCCATGCCACGAAGTTGGTCCATGTCAATCAAACCCATCTCACCAAGGTCCGTCATCGAGGCAATGGCACCCTCCGTTAGGATACTGAAGTGCTTGGCTAGAAGCGTAACGTATTGGCCACCAACCAATCGACTCCCTCTCGATAACCACCCGCTTTAGCGAGTTGCATGGCAATAAGGTACGGAGCATTCAGATACTTGTCTTGCGTAGAGAGTTGCTCAAGAAGCCGAAGATCGTATGTAGAAACTTTCTCCTCACTCGAGGAACGAGCATTTACCGCGTTAATGAGCATTCGGTGCAAAAGTCGGTCCGAAGAAGCAAGAAAACCCTTTACTTTGAGATTACCACCATAGTCACCATCACCCAAGATCGCCCAAGCCAACCGAGGATCAAAACCGTCTTGTGTTTTCGCAGTCGCCCACATGTACTCCACAAATCCGGGAGCATCGACCTCATCTTGGGTATATATCCCCAAAGCAACGGCAAATTCCACCAACGAAAGCGATCGCCACACTCCACCGAGTCGGAATGTCATGCAAGACTGATAGAATTCTTCGAGGGCCTTTATGGCGTCGAAACGGAAAGTGGCCACGGACTCAATAATAAGCTCGCGGTAGAGGGTCTCGGCAATGTCGAAGACTCGTTCCCATGCACGACATATGTAATACTCGGTACCATCTTCTTCATTGGCGTGCTTTTCGACTATCGCCTTGATATCGTTCTCGACTCCCATGGATCTAAGGAGGTTCCAATCAACTCTCCTTGGCACTAACACTTGACGAACGAGAAGCCGGTTAACTGTGTCCCGGTAGTCCTCACGCTTTGGAGCGTTCAAAGTTGGGTCGTTCATAAAAAAGGTGAAGGCGTGGCTCCCATCCGGTGCACGAAAAGTAGGAGCAGTGGAAGTTGACGAGCGGGTTCTTTGTCTCTACAAAAATCCAAATACCATTGTCTTAGATACATTTCATCAATAAACGCAAGACAAGGTTCATGCATATCAAAACCTAACGAGACAATGCTTCCATGACTAACAAGTTTAACTAACGAATGTATGCGTTAAAAACAAAAAAAGAGGGGTGTGTAACGTCCCCACACTTGAACTTTTAGTCCAACTTCCATCACAACCAATCTAGCTAACTAAACAAGAATGGGGGATTTTGGTGTCATCAAAATCCCCACACTTATCATCAAAGCACATTCACTAGATTAAACAAACAAATAGCATGCTAA
Organism: Centaurea solstitialis; assembly: GCA_030169165.1. NCBI lineage: Eukaryota > Viridiplantae > Streptophyta > Magnoliopsida > Asterales > Asteraceae > Centaurea > Centaurea solstitialis. The sequence goes on from CM058043.1 coordinate 68,334,924, forward strand.
AATGAAATCTCAATCAAAGTGTATAGCATGCATAAATCATTAAGCACTAAACAATCAATGGAGCTTTAAGCATAATCTAAATCCTATGAAAGCACAAAAACACCATTGATGCTCAAATCAAGATCTAATCTTACCAAATCAAGCCAATCCAACGAAATTGAGGTTAGGAAACATACCTTGGCCATGAAGAATGATGAAATTGAAGCTCAAAAATTCCGAATTTCGCAAGTGCTTGAAGAGAGTTGGCGGCGCCTAGAGAGAATTAGGGTTGTGTACTTTGAAAAAGTGAGAAAAAGGGGTTTAAAAACCCGTCTGCACCGTTTTTGCGTCGCCAAACAGATAGTTTCGCGTCGCGAAACGAGCAGTTTTCGAAAATTTTACCCTAGTTTGAAAACTTCGCGTCGCGAAACGGCCTCTTCACGCCGCGAGATTCGAACAGTTTACCTGATACCAAGGCTGACTGACTTCGTGTCGCCAAACTTAAAAACTGGCGATCGCGAAGAGTCTTCTGTTTCCACTTTTCGAAAATCTCCGTCGCGCATCGGATTTGCTCGATTTTGGCTTCTATCTCCTCTGTAATAACGAACAAAATTATTATTAAAAACACACTTGAAAAATGCTAAAAATGAAAGACGAAAAAAAATCGATCGGGTTGCCTCCCGAGAAGCGCTTCATTTTTGAATGGGTCTAGAGCTCGACCCCTTTTCCGGCTCATTTCTTGGCACGTCGGGCTGACGACCCCTTCTTCTTTCTATGCTCTTTCTTAGAGGGTCCCGACCCATTGGGTGTTTGATCTTTTTGAAGTATCGGGTTCGGATAATCCTCCGTCTTCTTTCCATGTTCATGAGGGAGTAGTGGGCGGCTCGTGTTCTTCTTGTAAGCTTGAGAAGGGTCCTCATAAAGTTCATCGAGATGGGTGACCGGCTCTCCGTTGGGATCCAAGTATATCCGCTTATCTCCATACCCTAAGCTTGACACTTGATTCCGCATGTCGGTATTTACTTGGGCGGTGTGTAGAAAAGCTCTTCCAAGAATAATCGGGATCTCCGTGTCCTTTAGAAGGTTAGCGATGATAAAGTCCGTGAAGTAGACAAAGTTTCCAATTCGAATTGGGACTCCTTCCGCTATCCCTAACGGTTTGGTCATGTATCCATTCATCCCTCGGTATTGATAGTCTGTTGGAACGATCTTCTTGACTCCCATTTTTCTGCAATAACCAACAGGCATCATGTTAAGAGCGGCACCTAAATCTATCAAAGCAAGACCATTAAATTTAGAACATGAAATAGGTAAATTGTAACTTCCCGGATCATGCTTGATAGGTGCAATGTAGATGAGTTCATCCTCCGCCGCCTTCTCTTTGCCTTTATCCTCCTTCTTTGGTATCACGAACTCCGCATATCCGCCTTGCTTTCCGTCTTCCTCCTCATCATCGCTTGAAGAAATGGGTCCTTTGAGTCCTAGATGCTCGAACGAAATGGTGAACCCCTCCGAGTCATAGTCCGTGGCATAATCAGGTTCACTACCACTATCGCTCTCCACATACTTCTTTGTGTAGATATCCGTCCACTTCTTCTTTGATGGTTCTCCGGTCATCATGAGCATCGGTTTCGCGTTCTCTACCTTCGGGTTGACTTGGGTTTGCGTTGGTAACTCCCCTTGAGTCCTTTCACTTAGCAATTGCGAAACACGACCAACCTGCAATTTCAAATTCTGGATGGTACTTTGGTGGTTACGTAAATACGAACCTACGTCATCGTTGAGCTTCTTTTGTGCATCCATGAATTGGAGAAGTCGGTCCTTGATAGAAACGCGCGGCTCTCCATCCGGTCTTTGGGTTTGTTGATTCGGTGCAAAGAATCCGGGAGGTCTAGGGATGAAATTACGATTGTTGTTCCACCTCCCTTGAAAATCGCCTCGGTTGAGATAGTTTACCTCCTCGGGTGTCATCATCGGACGATTCGAGCAATCTTTAGTCAAGTGTGGTCCATTGCACTCCTCGCATCCAACCTGCAAAGCATGAACAGATTTAATTACTTCTTCGATTTTACGTTCAAACTTTACCTGTTGGTTTTTCATTGCGGCTAGTTCATCGGATGGATCGAAGTCGGTTGAGATCTTTCCGGCCATTCTCAGGATTTGCAAGCGCTTGTCCGTCCTCCAATCTATGTTGTGTATGAGCATGTCCTCGAGAAGCTTATATCCTTCAGTGGGCGTTTTGTACATAAAGACACCTCCGGCAGATGAATCCAATGTAGCTCGTGAAGAATAAGCAAGCCCACTATAGAAAGTTTGGACTTGCTCACTCTTACTCAATTCGTGACTCGGGCACGAATTTAGAAGGTGTTTGAAACGTTCCCATGCTCCGGATATTGTCTCCCCATCTTCTTGTTGAAAGAATCGGATCTCGGCTCGTAACTTGTCGATTTTGGATGGTGGAAAAAATCGGGAAAGGAACTTTGAGCGAAGTCCTTCCCAAGTGGTGATTGAACTTGGCTCCAATGATCGTAACAAAGCTCTAGCTTCTCCGGTAAGTGTAAGAGGAAAGACTCGAAGGCGAATTGCATCATCTCGGCCTTCCTCCGTTTTGAATAGATCACAAATATCCACGAAGTTCTCCATGTGTACGATAGGATTTCTATCGTTTTTCCCGTCGAAAGTGAGGTCCTTGATCATGTGAAGGAGCTTCCCCGGGATCTCCTTGTTTAGGTCCGGCTTCGTGATCGGATTGGTGGGTACGGTTGGAGCGGCTCTCCGAGCGGTCCACATCGGTGCTTCGTCCCCCATTTCAAAATTCAAAGCTCTCGGACGAACTTTGTTGGCTTTTGATTTCTTTGTGTTACTTTTTCTGAATTCTCTCTCCGGCTCCTCAAATGGCTCTAACAGTTCCGTCGTGACTGAAACCACAACAAACGGTTACGGGCAACTTGCGGGAAACAAAGAGGTAAAATAAAATAAATAAAAACTAGAAAGCGAAAAAACTTGCAAGGGAAAGAATCCCTCACAAGGATCGATTAACAAAACTAATAACTAAAATCTAACAACTACCGTTCCCCGGCAACGGCGCCAAAAACTTGATGCGGTAATTATTGTATATAAAAAGCGAAACAAGTTTTAACCTCTAATGCCTAGCCACTGTCTTACCACATTTACAGGCAAGCGTACCTGATCGCGAGTAATATAGTGTAGGAAAGTCCAGGTATCGTATCTACCACTGGGAACGGTCAAGTTTACGTAGACTATTATTCTTAACTAGTTTAATTAACCTAAAGCTTTGGGGGGTTTTTATGAAAAAAGTTTAATTAATAAAAAGACAACTAAATTAACTAAGACACTAAGAAAGCAAATAAAAGATTATGTAAAACTATAAGAATAAAAGCAGTAGTACTTATCATGGTATAGTCATTCCCCAAGTGGATGATTTAAACAGGCCAAAGGTTTGGTTGTTTCGGTTATTGTAGGAATTTAAGTCTGGGACACCCTAGCATGTAACTATTATGGCTATCAACTAGGTCTTGGTCCTCCTAGTCCCAATACATAAACTGCTTGTCAGGCAATCTAGTACCGGTCACCCAGTCCTATCTCTATTGCACGGTATTCTACTACCTGGTCGCTCTCGGTCCGAGTAACCACCTAACACAACTCTCCGGGTTACGAAGGGAAGGTCAAGAAAGGTTGATTAACCTATCGGAGTCTATCTATCTTGGTCAAACAGATACACCCAACCAACGAATTCAAATAACCAAACAATATGAATCAGATCGGAACCATAACATACATTCAATGAACCAAAAACAAACCAATAAACATTAAATCATAAAATCATCATCCACAAGGTTCATCAACCATAATAAGTACGACTACTAAAGACTACTCACTAAACATAATAAAATCAGAAAATACGAGAGTAGAAACAGACATTATACCGACAGTACAATGACGGATGATCGAGAATCGAACCCCGCAGCGTATCGGCATAATAACCCCCTCTCTCTCTAACACTAAAGAACTCAGAACTACACACAAATTTGACTCTATGAAAACTGAAGGAGGAGGCTAGTATTTAAAAGGAGAGATCAGAGCCCGTTTCGCGATCGCCAGACGGCATACTCGCGGCGCAAAGTACTTAGGTCAAACCCTGGATTTCAAACTTGTCGAACTTGGCGGCCTAGACTTGAAACTTCGCGATCGCTAAATGGCTACTGGATTGAGTTTGTGCAATTTTCACGTTTTCTCGCCTTTTTCCGTACTTTTTCCGTTCCACGGCCTCCAAAACCTATAAAAGTAATAATAAGTCCCAAGTATGAGTAAATAGACCAGAAATGGGTGAGAAATGGGGTTAATTCATTCAATTAAGCATAACGAAAACATGTATAATTTTGGTGTTATCACACACCCCCTCCAACAGAGGCTAGATAGAGAGCCTAGAAGGGTCACGAGAGAACCGGGAGAGGTTCACGAGAGTCCTGGCATGTGAGTCCGTAGAGTGGTAGACCTTGGCTCTGATACCATGTATGTTTGTAGTGTTCCAACTCAAAACCAATTGGCTATGAGTGGAGTAGCCCAGGACCCTTATAAGCACATTACAAGTTCACTTTGTGTCCGATGTGGGACATTGCTCAACACGCCCCCTCACTTGTGGCGTTCTTTTCAGCCTAACACGTGGATACTTTGGCTTACGTGGAGTCTGTGCGGCTTTTTGACCAACCACGGGTGAACCTTGCTCTGATACCATGTAAGTTTGTGGGGTTCCAACTCAAAACCAATTGGCTATGAGTGGAGTATCCCAGGACCCTTATAAGCACATTACAAGTTCACTTTGTGTCCAATGTGGGACATTGCTCAACACGCCCCCTCACGTGTGGCGTTCTTTTTAGCCTAACACGTGGATACTTTGGGTTACGTGGAGTTCGTGCGGCCTTTTTTTGACCAACCACGGGTGAACCTTGCTCTGATACCATGTAAGTTTGTGGGGTTCCAACTTAAAACCAATTGGCAACCACGGGTGAACCTTACTCTGATACCATGTTAGAATATGTGGAACCCCAGGATTAATCTCCAAAAGAGCCCTTGAGGAGAGAAGGGGGGTTCCAACATATATAGTGAAGATTTGGTCCAAGTCTAGCCGATGTGGGACTCTAACAGGTTTCATCGGCAACACCGCCGAGGCCTATCGGCAAGGGTTGGTTTCGCCCTATGGTTGCCGACGCCAAAGACCACCCCACCCCACCCCACCCCACCCTCTCTCTACTTTCTCTCTATCTCTCTCTTTCTTTCTTTTTTATTAATCATTTAGATTGGGTTGAGTGTGGATGGATTGGGTTAGATTGGGTAAGATAGTGGAAAACTGATATGGCGCTGATGTGGCGATTGAGTTGATTGGCCAGGGAGTCTACGGATGCCGATGGTCTAAGTTGTTTTTTAGGTATTTGGATGTGCTTATCTCCTTTCCAGAAAAGTTAATAATTAAGGAGTTTTTTTAGAAGCCAAGTTTTTTTAACTTCTTGAAGAAGTCAATAAGGACATAAGCACTTTTGGTGATACACACTCTCAAACACCCCCTTAAAATTGCAACCTTAATGTTTTAGAATGTGCAATTGTACCTTGTAAATATCAACCAAAAAAAATCTTGAAATCAACCAAAAAAAGAAAAAAAATTAGAATAGAAGAAATCTGCTTTTCATCTCATTAGTAGAGAAATTATCTAAGAATACATACATGACCAAGGAAGCAACAAGATACAAAGTAAAGCAAAAATGAATGAGTATCAATATGAAACAGTACTATTTTAATTCCATTCTTTTGTTCTTAATTGTGTTATTTGTGTGTTAATGCAATTCATAAATATTTATGTATAATGAATTACTAAGTGAGAAAGTTGCTTCTTCGTATTCACTAGGGGGTGAGAACGGGTCGGATCGGGGAAAAAATGACCATACCCAATCGTATTAAAAAATCATATATGATTTAGTGGTTGGGACCCACCTGAATCATATATGATTTTTTGTTATGGAACCCACATGGGCCCATATCATATATGATTGTGGTTGGTTCATTTGTTTTTGCAAATTGGGTTTGTTCTTGTTTGAACCTACTTCTATTAATATATTAATATATGTAGAGTTGTAGACTCAAGAACTTGATGAAACTCATGGACATAAATCATGCATCAAGAATCTACTTAATAAAGTCGCCATCCATATATGAAACTTATGAATATTACATGCTCCCATAAACAATAAAAAAACGAATTGCAATGAAAACCTGCTTCTGAGAGTCAAACACAACCAGGAAGTCGGGAACTACGAAATGATTGAAACGAGAAAGATGGAGAGGTTTCATACTAGAGAGATCAGTTCATTAGACTTTAGAAATATATATATATATATATATATTTTGATAGTTCGGGTTTTGGGTCGGTTCAGGGTAGCCTTTTGGAGACCCTAACCGAACCGACCAACCCACTCTAATCCTCGGGTTTCGGGTAAGGTCGGGTCATATATATGGGTCGGACCATTTCGGGGTTTTTCGGTTCAGGTTTTTGGGTTTTTCGGCTTGGATCGGGTTTTGCACAATTCTATAGAAATTAGTTTATAAAAGCTACATCATATTCTAGGATATATATATAAAGGGATGTATCGTGTTGACAAAATATGTTTTAGCCATAGAAAATGTGAAAACAGGGGTGGAATTGGAGAAAAAACAAATTAAAGGATTTATAGGAAAAAGTTAAAGAGAATTAAAGAACAAGAAATGAAATTTCCAAAGAAGCAAGCAAAATTTAAAGGGCAGCATAACTAAATGAAGGACAAAATGAACCTCAAGAAAGCATAACTGTCAAAGTTATCTGCATTAAAAGCAACTTCAACATTTTTTTTAATATAGAGAAAATAAAGCTTTTATTCTGTATAGGGTTTATGACTTGTAAAGGTAACTAACTATTCGATTTGTACAAATGTTACCATTAAACTATTTTTTGTACTCAATAGACCATTAAACTCTCGTTTTTTGTACACATAATACCATTATGATCGGGAATAGCCGGTTTTGACGTGGATTTGTACACATTATACCATTGAACTATTTTTTTTGTACACATTATACCATTGAACTATTATTTTTTGTACACATTATACCATTAACCTTTGATATGTTTACAAAAAAGGTGGCAATGACTAGGCATTCTCTTATTCTTCTTCAAGACACATTCACCACCACCACCTCCTTCCTCCAAAACCCATTTCTCCTTCGCATACTAAAATCCATTTCTCCACCGGAGTTCCTTAACGACGAAGACATACTCATGGACTTCTTGCTCGAAAAGGAAAAACCCACCACCAACAACAACAAGGGCTCTTCCACTGGGTTTTACGGGTTCGGGTTGGATCTGAGTTCTCCGGTGGAGTCCGTCATGGGTTCCATCAAAACAGAGAGCAACGAAGAGTATTACCTGATCGGGTTGACTCCTATGTTTAAGGAATTGCCACCTTTTTTGTAAACATATCAAAGGTAAATGGTATAATGTGTACAAAAAAATAATAGTTCAATGGTATAATGTGTACAAAAAATAGTTCAATGGTATAATGTGTACAGATCCACGTCAAAACCGACTATTCCCGGTCATAATGGTATTAAGTGTACAAAAAAAAGAGTTCAATGGTCGATTGAGTACAAAAAATAGTTTAATGGTAACATTTGTATAAATCGAATAGTTAGTTACCCTTACAAGTAATAAACCCTTCTGTATATTGCTTAATAACTTATCTATAATGTTTTTTAAAATAAAGAAAATAAGAAAAAAAAATCCAAATTTAGAGAATTCTCTAAAACTTGGGTTGGAGGAGAGATATTATTCTTTTATTCACGTTCACCAATAACATTTAGCAACTATTGTTTTATATAATTTTCTTTAATAAAATGTATTGGAATGATAAAGTTATATTTCGTATTTTAATAATATAATTAATGTTGAAATTTCTAAAATAGAGAAACTGTTGGATTAAAATATAATTTTATTTAGAGATTTTGATTTTCGGTTTTCTATTTTAGAGAAATTATAGATAACATGATGGAGATGCTCTAAGTGATTTAGTAATAATAAATTGTTATAACTTTGACATTCTTGTTTGGATTAACAGTTAGAGCATCTCCAATAGCTTTTGTTAATATAAGAAAAAAATAGATTTTTATGCTCTAAACTTCTCCAACAATATTGCTATCTACTCAGGGCTGTGCCTGAAGGAGGACGGGTCAGGCGTATGCCCAGGGTCCATAAAAAGAGGGGCCCAAAATTATATATATGTGTGTGTGTGTGTGTGTGTATGTGTGTGTCTATATAGGTATTGTAATAATAAAAAAGTGATTTCTATTCACAACACTTGTAGGGGAGGGGAGGGTGTAAGTAGGTGCATGTGAGATACTAGGGGTGTGAATAGAAATCGCAAGGGGTGTGAATAGAAAGTCAACGCAGCTATACTAGAATTAGTCAAGGTTTTATCACATACTTTTTAAAAGTGTACTATAGGAGGATATGAGTAGGTATATTGTGAGTGTAACCGGGTGTGGGGATGGCAACCCGCAAAAAATTGCAAATTAAGGTCGCACATATTTTAGACTTTTAAAATGCCCAAAAATGTCTTATAAACCTATTAAAATGCTATCAAATAAAACGTTTTATAGTTTGATCGTATAAACTTGTGTTTATTGGAACACTTAGACATTTTAGACTAATCACATTCGAGAGGTGTTGTTGCTTCCAAAGTCGAGCTCCATGTAGATTGTTCATTGCGGAGGGGGTTTAACATAGGGGCGGATGCAATAAGTAGAATATGGGGGCATAGGGCCCACTCAATTTTTTATCTTAATTCCCCTACTAATTTTTTTATCGGGCCCACTAATTTAATGTTGAATATGTTAAAGACCATTATACCCCTATACCAAAAACACAAAGTTTATTAGGATATGGTTGTTTTAGTAATTTTAATAGAGTAACCTCCAAAACCTTTTCATCTTTATTCTTAAATGTAACTTCATTATTTTGGAAATGTAACCTCCAAAACTTTTTATCTTCATTCTTAAAGGTGAAAGCTACAAATTCATCCATTCATCATGATTTCTTCTTCTTCTTCTTCTTCTTCTTCTTCTTCTTCTTCTTCTGAAATCCCTTTTCAATTTTTTTACTTTAAGTCTACTAATCCGAGTATTATTTCTTATTGGCTATTGTTGAGATTTTAGAATTTGTTTTAACTTGTGTTTTCTATATTATACTATGTTTTTCCTATCCGAATCAGAAGTTTGTATCAGACGACAATTTTAAAGATTTGATGACAACAATGGTTCGATAATCACATCTTGCACGTAAGTATTACAATTTGACATGATGTAATCTCAATAAGCATGAATATGTTTTTTTCAATGAGTGTTTTTAATTTTCAGGTTTATTTCAAAAAGATTGATTCAAGTATTCATTTTTTTACTTTTCTTGGAATTTTAGAGTTTTTTCTTTTATTTTTGTATTATATATTTTTTTCTTAGTTTCAAAATTTACTAATAATTCTAATTCTTATTATTATTTCTTATTGATTATTGTTGAGATTTTAGAGTTAATTTTTACTTTTGTCATCTATATTTTGTTATGTTTTCTAATGGAATCGAAAGTTTGTTTTTGGCGACAATTTTAAAGTTTCAATGGCAACAACGATTCGATGATCGCATCTTGCAAGTAATTATTATAATGTGAGACGATATAGTCCGTTTACAAACGTGAAATGTTCCTTATCAATGAGTGATTTTAATTTTCAGGTTTGTTTCAAGAAGATTAATTCGGGTAAATGAGTGTTTTAATTTTCGGGTTTGTTTCAAGAAGATTGATCCATGTATTCATTTTTTTATAGAAAATTTTGAGTTTATTTTATTTTATTTTTGTATTCTAACTTTTTCTTAGTTTCAAGTTTACTAATCATTTTAACTCTTATTGTTATTTCTTATTGATTGTTGTTGAGATTATTTTTTGACATTCATATGAATTCTAAAGTTATTTTTTATTTTTTATCTTCTATATATCTCCTAAATTTAAAATTTAGTATATGTCTTAATCATTATTAAAATTCAAATGTTTATTTATATGATACTAAAAAATAATAATATGTATACCTAAATATAACAATTGAAGTTGATAAAATCCGATTTTAATTGATATAAATAAAAAAGAATGGAGATGATGGTTAATTATGTCAATTTAAGACATTTTAATTTACATGTTGAATATTGATAACATAAAGTTCATTGAGATACACATTGTTTATGTAAAAAATTACACAAATCGATGTCGTAAGAAAATTTGTGTGAGGCTTAACCGTCGAGAGAAAGAAATTACACTCAGTAAGAAGTGCGATAGAAGTAAAATAAGACGAAGAATTTGATGACGCAGGAAAAAACCTCACGACGGAGGAAAAAACCTGCGGTCGACCTAAAGACAAGTCGACAGTGCATTATGATCACCAAATAGGGGTGATGTCCTTCAATTTTACAGTTCCGGTCGTACGATTACAAAGGAAACAGCAATGAAATCAAATGTAAATTACAACTGATGATCACAGAATTTCTAGTATAGAACTTGTAAGCTTCGTATGAACTTTTCTGTCTTCAAATGTTGACTTGATTCTTCTTATATAGTAGTTTGAGAATAACCGTCCAACGGTATTGTTGTTCATCAATGTCCAAATCGTAACTGTCCAACGGTATTGTTGACCATTAATGCTTGGTTTATAACTGTTCAACGGTATTGCTGAGAGTTATTGTCCAGATTGTAACTGTTGCTGGAATCTTGCTTGTAACGGTGGATCTCTTGATGTCGTCAGTTTCCATCGAACGATATATAACTTAAGACATGTCCGTTGTACTGATGAACTCCAACGAGCATAGCATAGTACTCGATCTCGAACTTTCTCAAAGGTGGACAATTGTTAGATATGATAATCAGCTTGCCTGCATCAAAGATATAAACTTCGTATGTTTTTTCATTAGTATTGTCGTACGATATAATAGACATCGTTCGACCTATTCGTTGTATTTATTCGATGTTTAATAATCTTTGTTCGAGAGTTCTATTAGTTTTATCTCAGGACCTTATCTTAATACAGGATCATTGTTTTATCATTTGTCTTACGATTATAGTTGGTTGTCGTGCGATTGTAGATTTTTACCCTAACAATTTGCCCCCAAGATTTAGAAAATAATTCTAATTTTATCTAAATATTTAATTTGCTGGACAAAGAATAAAAATCCGTTGATTAACGGTCGAATGAACGTTAGCGAGGATGACGTCATATAGCCGTTGTGTGATACGTGTCCGTCAACGGCTATCTGGCGACGCGTGGTCTGATGACTCATCACATAATTATTACTATAAATACATGGGTCTAGGTTAAAGAAAGATTTTACAAAATCTTCTTAATTTTCAAGCGATTTGTGAGATCAAATCGTAATCCGACTTTAATTTCGGCAAGGATTTCGTGCAACTAAGCATATAAGGTATCTCTTTCTCCCTTGTTCATGCGTCTGAAATCAATAGCATATAAGAGTAATAGAGGGTTAGAAGTTCTTAGATTTCTTCGCTTAAGAAATAGTTTAGGTCGTCTAGAGGTAATCATGTCGAGCAAAGTTAGTAGTTCGATCTCGGAGAGCCTTGAAGTTATGGAGTTAAGAGAACTTGCCGGGTTGCCGGAGGGTGCTCAGATTAGGGTGGCCGGAGAAATTCGGCCAGCGGATACTCCGTCGGGGTTTTTTGCCCTGTACGAGTATCCGTTCAAGATCGGTTTTCGATGGCCGTATTCTCCACTCTTTCGGGCTTTCATGACCCAATTTAACTTGTCTCTGGGGCAACTGATCCCCCAATTCTGGCGCGTCATCCTGGTGATTGAGCGGGTGACCAAGGATTGGCGTCGTCGTGCGTTCTCAGTCGACGACCTTCTCTCTGCGTACAACGTGACGAGACTGTCCTACAACCGTTATGGGTTGTTTCCTAAGGGTAGGAATGACACCATGCTTGTTCATCGCACACAAGTGAATGACCGAGGGTGGAAATCTCGTTACGTCTTCGTCCAGACATCTTCGGTTATCGATGCATCTTGGGTCGTTCCTGAATGGAACTCAAATGGTAACTTAGGTGTTGGTCTTTCTTTATAGTATTTTTTGTTTATCTTTATGTATTAATCGTATGTTTTTAATTTGCAGCTGTCAATTTTACGTTCGAAACTACCGAGGAGTCGACTGAATTGATCTCACACTTCCTGAGTTATAGTGTGACAGATCGTACGTACAGGACGTCAAAGGGTGGTGACGAGAGCGATGTAGAACCAGAGGTGCAGGTCATCGAAGAAACGGAGATGGAAGGTAATTTCTTTTCAATAATTCTCAATTTTAATCTTTAGTCGTACGTTTCTAACCCTGGTTCTTCGTTTAGGTTCTGCTTCTAAGAAGACGTCGATGATGGATGCGACTGCTCGTGCTGCCAAAAGGAAAGCTGCGGCCAGCGAAGGCTTAGTGGCTAAACGTACGAGGTCATCGTACGTTTCCCTGGACACCCCACCTAAGGATGCCAAGCGAAAGGCTGAAGGTGGAATAGAGGCGATCCCTATTCACTTTGCTCCACCTGCAAAGGAAGTAGGTGCGTCAAGCCAGCCTTCGTCGAAGGCTGGTAAGGGTAAGGAGAAGGAGGGGTCTGGTTTTACGACCATGACCGTCGACATGCCCTCTGACTTCATGGTGGACGACGTCATTAGGACGAAGTCCATCTTCCCTGCTCTGGAGGAGTTCCACCTTCCTGCTCAGAAGGCGCGTATGGAGGAGGCGGATATCGAGGACCTGGACGCCTCTGTCGCGGGTATCTCTTTTTTGGTAAGTTTTTATACCGTATGTCTTTTTTTTCTTTTCGATGTTCATTCTTCTGACTTTTCTTTTTTCTTTGTTGTAGGCTCTCCAAACAAGTCTTAGCCTCCATACATGGATGGCTAAGATTAAAGAGGAGATGGCGTCGAATCAGAACGATGCTAAACTGGCCAAGAAGGAAGCCGAGAAGGCCAAAAAGAAGCTGGCCCAATTGGTCGATGAAGTTAACGCCAAGTCGGTCCAAATTGGGGACCTCGAGTCGAAGCTGGAACTTGGCGAACGTTTGCAGGGAGAGCAGCGAGAGAGATTGAAGATATACCTTGATCGCACGAAGGATTTAGAGAAGGAGCTGCTCGACGTTCAACGGGAGAAAGCTGAGAGGGAGGAGGCTCTGTCGTCTAGGATCCAGGAGCTTGAGGAGGACGCTGCTTTTGCTCGTGTGGTCGCACGTGTTGCGCTTATGCGTCGTGTGGCTGCTGGGACCATTACTTCACAAATGGCAAGTGAAGAAGTGGCTTCCTTCGTACGGGTGATGGGTTCAGAGGATCTTCTTGATGAAGAAGATCTTAAAGGCCGGTGATCGAAGAAACTCCTGTCGCAGATCCATCTTAAAGGCCGGTGATCGAAGAAACTCCTGTCGCAGATCCTTAGAATAGTTTTTGTAATCTTTTGATCTTTCATTTTTTGTAGTTTTGCTAGTTTTAGCAAAGTTTTAATGAAATTTTTTTTGATTTAATTATTGTTTGTCGTGCGTTTCTGCTTTTTATCTTGTGTTTTTAACTTTGTATCCATGCGTTACAGACTATATCGTGCGTTTAAGCCTTTGTTTGTGCATGCATTTATTTAGAGTCCTAAGACTTAAGTTTAGAAACGTTTCTTTTGTACTCATAAGAGTATTCGTGCGACTGGCGAATAGACTTGCGCTCTTGCGAAATAGTCGTGCGTTATAGCAGTTTTCTTGCGATTCGTGCGATTCTTGCGATAAGCATGCGATTAAATCGTGCGATACTTGCGTTGATCGTGCGATTCATGCGATTCATCGAGCGATACCTGTGAAAAAGAATGATTAAGGGGTGGCCGTTGGCTTAGCCAACGGCGCTCCGATGCCTAAGTCGGTAATGGATAATGAAGAATAAATCGTATGTAAATAGGTTTAGAAATAGTACCTTTTGAGGTGATGTGCATTCCAACTACGTGGAATTTCCATACCTTCCATTGTCGTAAGTTTGTATGCTCCGTTTCCAATGACTTTGGAAATTACGTAGGGTCCTTCCCATTTGATGGAAAGTTTTCGAGCGTTTGATTCTTGTGTGTTTTGAAACACATGTCGTAAGACATAGTCTCCAACTTGGAAAATTTTAACCTTTACCTTTTTGTTGAAATGTCTCTCGACGATTCCTTTCTGTGCAGCCATCGTTCGTAATGCTTTTTCTCGAAGTTCTTCTAGAGCATCCAGATCGGAAAATAAATTTATGGCATTTTGGTCAAACGTACGATTTCTGGCTATTGGTACTTGGGCTTCGATTGGCAAGACTGCTTCACATCCATATACTAAAGAATATGGAGTTTGTCCTGTTGATGTTCTTGGTGTCGTGCGATTTGCCCATAAAACTGATGGTAGTTCCTCTACCCATTTGCCTTTTGCCCCTTTTAATCTTTTTCGAATTGAATTGATGATGACTTTGTTGCTTGATTCAGCCAATCCGTTGGACTGAGGGTATCTTGGAGTAGAAGTGACTAGCTTGATCCCTCGTTGTTCACAGAACGTACGAGTTTTGTCACTTATAAACTGTGAACCGTTGTCGCACATAATCTTGGCCGCTACTCCAAATCTGTAAATAATGTTCTTTTGGATGAAAGATATGACTTCTTTATCTCTGACTTGCAAAAAAGCACCAGCTTCTATCCACTTCGAGAAATAGTCGGTAAGCACAAGTAGATATACTTTTTGTCCAGGAGCTGGGGGTAATTTTCCCATAATATCCATTCCCCATCGCATGAATGGCCATGAAATTAGAACAGAATGCAAGGGTTCGGATGGTCGATGGACCATACCCGAATGCTTTTGACATGCCTCGCATCGTTGGACGTACCTTATTGCATCCTCTCGTATGGTAGGCCAGTAGTAGCCTTGTCTTGAGATTCGATTAGCAAGACTTCTGTCCCCTGCATGATTCCCACATTCTTCATCGTGCATTTCTTGGAGAATTTGATTGATTTGTGTCTTATTTGTGACACATCGTAAAAGGAGTCCAGTCATGGATCTTCGATAGAGTTGGTCTTCAAGAATCGTATATCTTGAAGCTTTGGACCTTGTCTTTCGACCTTCCATTATATCTTTAGGGAGTAGGTCGTGCTTGAGATAATTCCACACGTCGAGTGACCAATTGTAAATTTCTTCGTTCATGTGTACTTCGTCTTTTGCTTCAATTGTTGGCATCGTAAGATGAAGTATTGGGATAGTCTCCATGGATGGATCGTGGAATGCAGATCCCAAGTTAGCTAGTGCGTCAGCTTGCATGTTTAGATCTCTTGGTATTTGTTCGATCAAAAAATGTTCGAATCGTGCGACTCGATCTTTAACAGCTTTAAGATAACTTATCATCTTTGAATCTTTTGCTTGAAAATCTCCATTTACCTGGTTGACCACCAACAGAGAATCACTTCGAATGTGTAACTGTTTTGCCCCCAGTCTAAGAGCAATATCCAATCCTGCGATCAAAGCTTCATATTCTGCTTCGTTGTTCGTGGCTTTGAATTCGCATCGTATGGAGTATACTATGTTTCCCCCTGTGATGATTTTAAGACAATACCTAGTCCACACCCTCGTATGTTCGAAGAAACATCAACGTAGAGTATCCAGGGTTTGTTGTCTGAAATCATCACAATTTCATCGCACATCGTTGGTTCCAATCCTGGAGAGAATTCTGCTACAAAGTCTGCCAGTACTTGCGATTTAATTGCTGTCTTGGGTTTAAACTCAATGTCGAATCCACTGAGATAGATACTCCACTTAGCTAGACGTCCTGTCAATTCTGGCTTTCGAAGTACCGTCTTGAGTGGATAATTGGTTACGACAATAATATGATGCGACTCGAAGTAATGCCTTAGCTTCTTTGCTGCAGTCATGAGACCTAATAGCAATTTCTCCATGGACGTGTATCTGGTTTCTGCGTCAAGGAAGGATTTGCTAACATAATAAATTGGTCGTTGTTGCTGATCTTCCTCCCGCACGAGTACTGCGCTTGTCGCATTTTTGCTCACTGCCAAATACAACTTCCAACTTTCTCCTTCGACTGGTTTTGTTAACAGGGGTGGCGATGTCATGCACTACTTCAGTTCTTGTAGAGCCTTCTCATGTTCGTCTATCCATAAGTAGCCCTGATTCTTCCGTAGGACATTGTAGAACAAATGGCACTTATCCGATGATCGTGAAATAAATCTGGTTAAGGCTGCCACACGTCCTGTTAACTTCTGGACCTCTTTGATATTCCTTGGAGACTGTATCTCAATGATAGCTTTCACTTGCTCTGGACTTGCTTCGATTCCCCGTTGGGTCACCAAGTATCCCAAGAATTTCCCTGCACGTACTCCGAAAGAACATTTTGTTGGATTGAGCTTCATCTTGTATTGTTGTAGGATGTCGAACGATTGCTTTAAATGTGCTACATGATCAATCGAACGTTCTGATTTCACGAGCATGTCGTCGATATAAACCTCCATCGTTCGACCAAGATGTTCTTTAAACATCGTATTAACCAGCCTTTGATATGTCGAACCTGCATTCTTAAGACCAAATGGCATAACTTTATAACAGTATATGCCTTTGTCTGTCATGAATGCGGTTTTTTCTTGATCATCTGTGTGCATCAGGATTTGGTTATATCCCGAATATGCGTCCATGAATGTCAACAATTCATGTCCTGCTGTTGCGTCGACCATAGCATCGATGTGAGGTAACGGGAAAGGATCTTTTGGACAAGATTTGTTAAGATCTGTGAAGTCGATGCAAACTCGCCACTTTTCATTCTTCTTTTGTACGACGACCACGTTGGCTAACCATTCTGGATATTTGACTTCTCGGATCTTTCCAGTTTTGAGCAGATTGTCGACTTCATCGTTGATTACTTTGTTTCGTTCAGGTGCAAACTTACGACGTTTCTGATTGATTGGTTTGAAAGTAGGATCCACGTTCAGCTTATGTGATATAACGTTGGGATCTATTCCACCATATATTCGTGCGACCATGCAAAACAGTCTGAATGTTCCTGCAAAAAAGATATAATTGTATTTTTTATGTCAGGGGGGAGCGAGGCTCCTATGAAGACCTTTCGATCAGGATGTTCAGGATCGAGTACGACTTCTTCTAATCGAAGATGATCGTTCGATTTCTTCCCATCCTGGCTCTGTAATTGCTAGATGTCCTGCGGCTTTGTCTTCATCGTAATCTTGTAGCATTCTCGTGCGACCTTCTTTTCACTAGCAATTTCTTGAATCCCCCATGGAGAAGGAAACTTGATCTTTTGATGGTACGTCGAAGGGACTGCTTTCATCTCGTGGATCCATGGTCTTCCAAGAATAACATTATAGGCCGATTGGCAATCTACAACGTTGAACTTCGTTTGCTTGTTGATGCCTTTGGCGAAGACAGGTAAGATGATTTCTCCGAGAGTGTTCATCGGGTCTCCATTGAATCCGATCAAGTTAGTGCTTCGTCGTACGATTTCTGATCGCTCGATTCCCATTATTTTAAGAGTATCTGCAAAAATAACGTTAGCTGAACTGCCTCCATCGATCAATATTCTCTTAGTCGAACAGTTTCCGATCGTCAACTGTATGACTAGAGCGTCATGATGCTTATGATGGACCCCTGAGTATCGTCTTTGTCGAACGTTATTGTCATTGCATCAAGCTCTTTTTCCCCCTTCGATTTGACTTCTTCAGGGATAGGACGTTCGTCTGGACCATCTCGCGCATGTCTTTTGGCAGCAGAATATGTGAGTCCGCATACTTCTGATCCTCCAGTGATGCAGTTCACAACTTTAGTATGAATTGGAGATGCTGGTCGTCCCTGTTCTTCTGGAATGACACCTTTTAGATGTCCCTTAGATTTCAAATATGAAATCTCCTTCTTGAGGCTGATGCATTCATCCGTTGTATGGCCATGATCTTCGTGGAAGTCGCACCATTTGTTTTGATCTTTGTCCTTGCTTGGTTTGTCAGACTTCTTTGGCCAACGTACGTTTGCATCAATCTTTCGTAGTTAATCCACCAATTCTTTTGATGTACCTGCAAAATTGTAAGTAGATAACTCTGGATATCGTATTTTAACAGTACCTTTGCTTGGTCGAGCTTTTGACTCATGTCGAGGGTTTCCAATCTTGTTCACTCTTTTGTGCTTAAAATCATGTTTTTGAGCACCAAGAGGTTTCTTTTCGGCGGAATGCTTTCGTCGAAAGAGAGCATCGTCCTCTATTCTCATGAAAGCCATTGTTCTAGATCGTACATCGTCGAAGTTTTCCGGTGGATATTTCGTCAATTCTAGATACAGTCCAGATGAATCTTCTGAAGGATCCTTATGCTCAAGATTCATTGTGTAATAATATTTGCTAATAACATATGATCCTATAGGGTCACACCTAATAGCAAGTTGACACTAATTGATTATTTATTAAGTAATTTGATTATTAATAAACATAATCAACTCTTGTATATAATTGGAGAATTATTATTTTATGAAAATAATAACATCAAGATAGAAATCAACTAATAACTCATAAGGTATGTTTTATATGTTGTGTACATATTATCTATTAGAATATTGATTACTAATAAATACTATCATTCTTGAATTTAAGTGGAGGATTATTATTTTATGAAAATAATAATTTTAAAGAGTAACTAGTTATTAAATCATATAGTATGATGAAATAATTATGTACATATTATATATAAAGTATAAATCATAAAATTGGTTTTGTCTTTTTGCTTTATATATATTTTATAATGAAGTTGTTGGACTACATCATGATACTCCATACTTCTCTTACACTATGTATGGATACATGTCATGGTGGTTGTAAGAAAGTATGGACCATGAAAGTTAGAATACATAAAGTGTATAATGGCTCATTTTATGTAATGATCCAAAAATCATTCAAATCTTCCATTCCACTAGCTTTTCTCTCATCTTTGTTCTTATGAAGAACATCATAGTTTTGTAGAAGATATAAGTATATCTCCTTAAGACTTGTTTTGGAATAAGTGCTTAATGGCTTAAGAAGCTTATAATACAAGTGAAGACTAGCATCTTGAAGTGTCTTACTCTTGCTTGGTGGATACATATAGAGGAATTCTACTTTGGGTTCTTGCCATCTACATCAACACCCCAAAACCGAGAGGGTTCAAAGTCTACAAAGGTTGTATCTCTTTATATCTCATTTAGATGTTTTAATCTTTCCATGGTTTTGCAAGATGATCCTTGGTGGGAAATAAAATGTTTATTGTTATACATTATTTATAAAATGCTTCCGTTGTCTAATTTTAAGTTTTTGGAAACTTATTTTGTATAAAACCCAACAATTGGTATCAGAGCCATCTTGCAAACTTGGTTAGATTTTTAGATTATTTGGATAATCTTTGTTTTTGGAAAACATGGATGGTTTTCTTTTATAAGAAAATATCATACATATTTTCTTTGACAACTTTGTTTTGTTTATAATGGTTATTTTATGTGTGACAAAAGTTTACATGCATTTTTGTCACAAAAGTTGTCTTAGAAAAACAAGGTGTTGTTTTATATGTATATATGTTTTTAGTGCATAAACTAGCCATGGACCATTTGTGATGTTGTGTTGATTTGATTGAAATGGTTGTAATATTTATTTATTCATATGGTATGTAATATTTAAATAGATAGTTTTCATCTTGTTTATTTTGTAAGTAATAGATTAGTTTATTTTCATAAAAATTGTAACAAGATTGAAGATGGTGGCCATTTTGAAGATCAACATTCATGTATATGATTTTGGAGAAATCAAACTTGTTACAAGGTGTTGGAGCAAGTGGGAGCATGAAGAACAACATGAAGTTTTTTTTGGTCAACCTTGTCCCTTAGGAATGGACTTGATATTTTTGTGATGGCTCACAAAATGTCACTAGATCATGGTTGGTTTATGCACATATATTTTTTGCATGTGATGGTTGTTTTATATTTATATTATGCTTGTATGTTGAATAGGATTTTATATACTAGATAATGTTTTAAATATAAAATGATCACATGAAGTTTGGTTTTATGAAATTTGTCTTTTAAACATAAGATGTGTGTAAAACTGTTTTACATAAAATGAGTTTTTTCGTATAAAACTCTATTAGGACAAATTTTGACATCTAAAATTTATAAGTTTAAATTGGGATTTTAGAAACTTATCCAAACTTCAAACCTTATATTATAAAATGAAGTTTTATTAAAAGGTTTGCTAAATGGTTCTTTAGTGCTCAAACGACAAATTTTAAATAAGATATTAATTTGAACGCGTCGAGATATAAAATAGGATTTTATATAAGAATCATACCATAAAATGAGATTTTAAAAGGGTAGCATGGTTTATTGGATGCATGCAATAACCATGAGATCATATTATCATATGTTTTAAAACTAGAATATTAAAACATTTAAAAGACCCTTCTTCAAAACACAAGTCTATGCCGTCCTGTTGGGTTTTTGTGGGTATCCTTGGATCAAACTGATCCGAGGATTATCTCAGATCTATCAAAACCTCGCTGGTTTGATATATCTCGTAGGTTTAAAACAAACTGTTAAAACCCACGTGATCAAAAGCACGCTGTTTTGATCTTATTTGTGCGGAAGCGATAAAAGCTAAAAAACCCATTAAAGCCTAATGATCTTAATCGTTTGTAGCTCTAAACCTAAAGGATTAGGTTAGATTAATTTACCTGGATGCTTGAGAATTAGTCCACCCGTAATCAACCAACGAACGTTCCTCTAGCAGAACCGTGAAACCCGAACAACAAAAACGACCCGAAGGAGGGGGGGGGTTTGTGCGCCGGTTTTGGGAGAGAGGAGGAGGGAACAAAAACTGATTTTTCAACTGAAAAAGCTTAATGTTTTTCCTTAACCCATAGGCTTTATTTATATGGAGGAAAAACACAGTTTGTAAGGAATTCAGTTTCCTTATAGTAATTATCTCAAATCCTTTCCTTATTTAATTAGCTGGAAAAGAATTTGCATACGATAATTACGATTTATATATTTATCTAATATATAAAATCTTTATTAATTAACTATTATATATTTATTTATCTAATAAATATATAATATCCTAATTAATTAATAACCCTCCAACTTTGGTAACTTTGACTGAAATTACCCAATAGATTTATAATACACTATTATAAATCCTAACTCTCCATTTCGGGATTTCAACTAACTTGTTCGACTTATAGGTTCTCACAGGTGTGACCCTCAAGTGCCTTGTAACATTGGATTGTATAATCACTTGGTTTGTCAACTCTGCACATAATTCCTAACAGACTCCCACTTGTGCAAGTTGGCAATACCACCTTTGATTACACTGACCTAAGGAGGCCCCTAGACAGGCACTTAGGCTGACCAGGTTACAAGAACTCTTATACCCAGATTTGGTGATATAAACATTCCGTGAGGAATTGGTATCTATGAAACTACTGTTCATTGATTGGGTATAACTTGGCTTTTCCCTTTGCATCGCGATATTTCATCTGTGAGTATGAGCTTGGAAAGTGTCAACTCTAAATACTCAAGATTCTGTTCTCTTGATTATCTGACTTTTACTGATAGGTAAACGACAAAGAACTAATCAGTCCGTTTGGGCATGGCCATGCACTTCATCAGTATACTTAGTCAGTCAAGATGGGCCCAGAAATATCTCTCTTCTGAGAAGAGGCGCAAATCCCGTCTTGCATATCTGCCTTTAACACCACGGCTTCCGCTGAATCTAGTTACACCCTTTATAGCCACCCTGTTACGGCGTAGCGGTTGAGTGCACTAAGAATTCAGCAGTCCTCATGATATCAAATCAGATACCTCAGGTGATAGGGACAACCACTGTGAGATTTACTTATGACTTTATTCCAAGAAGTAATCTCAACCGCGGATCACGTCCGATATTTGCTACTCTATCAAATATCTGTGCAACTTTTAGTCTACAATACTTGTAGCTGTTACTCAGCAACTGATCATAACTACCTAAAAGTTCACAATGACTTTAACGCCTTATCATGTTCCCACAATGATAAGTTGTCACGGACAGATTTTGAATGAAAACTGGAAACTAGTTTCATTCCTGGATTAATTAAAACATGCAAAATGTGAAAGTGATAAAGAAATCAATCTTGTATAGTCCATATTACACGCTGTAATAATAACAAGTTTGAATGTCTTTTCTTTAGTAACTTTCATTTTATCTATTTAACATTTGTTAAATACTGATCTAAAATGAAGTATCACCTTCCTTCAATTTTAAACCCTTTGATTAAAGTTTACCATTTTAATCAAAGTGATAACCAAAAACACAAGTCTGTTTACTTGTATCTGCTAATTATCGTTTTGCAAACACCTCTTAAAACAATAATTAGACTTCTATCATATTCCATGAACTCGGAGACCTGGACAAACTTCCAGTTCCTGAATATGTAAGACTGCAACTATCCTTAGTTGCTGTGTAGATGAATGATTTCTACCTGAAATCTAATCCCATTTGCAATCCTTGCAAATCTACTGGAATGCTATATATTTTAATCCAACACTATAATTATTGATTTTTAAGTCAGTCACGACCTTTGTTTCATGGGTCTTGAAACTTTTATCCTTTTAACTAAAAGGGTAAATTATATCTTTATGAATTCTTATCCTACCTGGACTTATGAATTCCGAGATATATCAATAATTATGTCTTTTATTCTTTTATCTTAGACTAGATAGAGAATAATCGGGCTCCCACTTGCTTGTATAAAAACTAACTATTACTCAAAATTTACTATTGACTTATTCAAGACTTTGATTAGTCAATCCTAATTTCAAGTAATGAACTTTGAGAATTTCCTTTTATGAAACTCAACTGGATTTGGTTAAATCCTAATTCCAAACCTTGGAATCCTTCTAGTTTCATAAATTCTGTTATTAACGCTATCTGAGTTAATATCCTTAATTCTCCTTTTAAAACATTTGAATAAAACTTGATCAAACTTGATTAGTTAATTCTTGAGAATTTCTTTTATAAAACTTAACTGGATTTGTTCAAATCCTAATTCCAGAACTTGGAATCTTTCTAGTTTTATAAATGCTGTTATTAACACTATCTGTGTTAATATCTTAAATTCTCTCTTTTCGGATCACAAAACTGTTATTCATAAATGTTTTATTCTCAAAACACATTTCTATAGAATCTCGTGTGTTTTGATAGTTTTTTATACAAATTACTTCAATTTCATTAAAGTAATAAGCATCAACTAGGATCAGATATAAAAAATATCAAGCACATACAGATATTTCTATGTCAAGACAATAACTTTTGAAAAATAAAACCATGAAATTATATAAATCATAATTATCCAAGAACTGTTTAAAACATAAACCCCAAAATAACTGTTTTAAAAACTATAAATTCAAAATGTCTCGACTTTAAATCATCTCGTACTTAAGATCCTCGGCAACTCCTGGGCACTTCACTTCATTTCTGATTTCCTGCAATAATCATTTGCTCTAGGTATCAGTATACTTGTAAGCTAACAAGTAAGAAGTGACAAAAGCAATCATAAATTTTCTGAGGTCTACATACCTGCTTCATGACGCTTAGGGCAGTTTTGCCTCCAATGACCGATCTCATTGCATATGAAGCAGCGATTTTCGGTCCTAGCTTTGTTTGGCTTAACCTTCTTGCCCTTGCCCTTGCCCTTGCTTTTCTTGGGTGCACTCTGGATGGCCTGAACTGGTCCTTTTCCCTTGCTGGTGCTAGCATGCCCATTTTTCTTTTTAACCCCTCCGTCTTTTACCATCAAGACATCCTTTGTCTTGTTTTTGTTCCCCATATTCAATTCAGCTGTCTTAAGCATGGAGTGCAATTCTGCTATTGTTTTCTCCATGTTGTTCATGTTATAGTTGACTACAAAGGGCCTGTAGTCTTCTGACAGTGAATTAAGTATGGTGTCAGTTGCTAGCTGCAACGGAACGGGATGACCCAGCCTCTCCAGATGATCTAAGTGCCGTTTCATTTTCATGACATGGTCACTTACTGATGTTCCTTTTACCATCTTGCACTCATTTAATGCTTTGGTGGCATCGTAGCGCTCTGTACGAGCCTGGGTCTGAAACATGTCCCTCAGCTGGCGGATCATGTCGTAAGCATTCGTATTTATGAGCCCTGCTTGCAGATCTGGGCTCATAGTTGCTAACATCAGACAGGCAACATCAAGGAGATCATCTGAGTGCTTCTTGTGGGCATTTCTGGCAGCAGCCGGAGCGTTTGCCGGAGGTGCCTCCCCAAGTGGCTCTTCAAGCACATACCACTTTCTTTCATGTCTGAGCACAATCATTAGATTGCGCTCCCAGTCAAGAAAGTTAGAGCCGGTCAACTTATCCTTCTCTAGGATAGAGCGGAGGGAAAGATTGTTAGTGCTGGTAACAGTGCTTGCCATCTACACAAAATAAAACTTTTGGTCTTAGCAACTGTAAATAGACTAATTTCCAATAAAATATCAATAAACCCTTAAATGATCAATTTATTGGACTAGGATCCTTATTTCATACGTCCTGATGTGCGTAATGTTCTTGCTCCACCAGACCCGTATTTATTTCGGTAGGTAAGGACTTTTACCAATCATATCTAACTGACATGACTCCTAGATCTTTTCGGGACCATGGCAACTACCGGTGCATGTTTTAGTCCCTCTTAGTGCTTTTTGGCCCGGTACCACCCGGTGAACATTATAGAACCAAAACAGATCTCACCATTTTGGGGACCTGATCACTGTACTCTGGCCGGTACCACCCGGAGATAATTCGCAGAGTTATGTAACCCCTTCAGCTTCAGTTTGAACACAGACGTTGAATGTGTGATCACTTACAACGCCTATGTACTTTACGCCGAAGGTGCCCCTAGATGGGTTGCACTACTGATCTATGATTTTCGGGGTTTTGAAAAACTCTATTTCCAGGATTTTTAAAAACTGATTGTTTATAAAGGCTACTTTATGTTTTAAACTAACTGTTTCAAACATACATGTAATTTTAAAACCAACTGTTTTTAAAATTACTTGCTAATTAAAACTAACTGTTTTGATAGCATACCCAGTTGATTAAAACTAACTGTTTTTGTCAACTTAGCCTTTTATATAAAAAAATCATCTATACGTTGTTATAAAGAGCAATTAATATTCTAAACTAACTGTTTTAAATATTCATGTTATTTTAAACTAACTGTTTAAAATATCGGCTAATTGAAATCAACTGATTTAAAGTGTACTGGTTAATTGAAACTACCTGTTTCAATAACCCTTTCTGACTGACAAAAGCTAACTGTTCTGTCAATTTTACTCCTTTTATAACAATACTTTAGGTTTTATTAAAGTGCTTCACTTTAAAGATTTTCGATTGAAAAACAATAAAACCTAATTTCTCCTTGTTTTAAAAAATATTTTTAAAACATATCTAATAAACTAACAGTTATTAGCATCAACTACGCAGTTAATCATGCACACAGATAATTATAACAACTACGCAATTGTAAAAACAGATAATTATAGGATTTGCCAATTTTGTTCCTAGGGACCAATAATGACCTAGTTTTTCTACAACTTCAAAACTTCGCGTAGCTCCCACTGGCTTCGCCATACTTGTCAGTATTCCGGTAAGATGAAGAATAGCTCCCACTGGCCTCGTCATCCAAAAGAAAGAAAAATTCTATCCTAGGGTCATTATTACATAAGGGGTTGTAAATGGCACGCAGGCCTCCCCGCAAATGTGTCAAGGGTCTAGGTTGGCAAATACTATAACGTATATATATATATAAAATCAAACTGAAATTCATATATAATTCTCAAGCAATCACGCAATTATGTGTATATATGCAACAAAAGCAATATTATAATTACGAGAAATAAAACTGGATCCGTTAAAATTATCTTGTCTCAATTATTGCAAAACTTGGTTTTATAACTGATTCGAAAAACAAACTGTTTTATGAATCTTAAAAGAAAATTTTTAGACTGAAGAATGGTTTTTACTTAAAACTGAGATTTATAATAAATCTTAAAACAAAAACCATTTGATCCTTTTACCCAAAAATATTAAACTGGTTTTAACGATCCAACTTTATAACACTGACCTTAGTGTTTTGAATTTACTTAAAACTGATTTTATAAGAGTTTATTAAATTGGAAAAACCAAAAATTTACTTGATAAAAATCCTAAGTAAACTTATTTTGGATAAAATATCTTAAAAACCAAACGAGCTCTTTTGGGCCATAACTTGGTCCAAAGAACTGGGCTTTTGGGCCTGGTAACGCAATTAGGCCCAAAAAACGGAAAAACCCTGCGTTCAATCGATGGTCAAGAAACGCCGCCGTCACCGGCTCTCATAACCACCACCACCGCTGACGGTTTCGAGAACAAACACTGCCGTCGCTCCCATCAAGTGGCTGGTGGTAGCGAACGGCCATCGCCGTGGTTTGTCGCCGCTCACCACCGAACTGGTGCGTCGGCGTGGTCTGGCCACGGGTCAGCCGTGGTTGGGCGATCCTCCACCCACCACCGTGACTGTCGTCAGCCACCATTACCATCGGTGGATTTTTGGTGGTCGCATACGGCTTACGGCCTGGTGGTTCGGTCGGCTACTGCCGCCGTTCCGCCGCCGTAAGCCTCGGCCGGTGATCTTAATCAACAACCACCGCCGCCGCAACCACCGTCTGTGGTGCGACCGGCGATGTCGTCCTCGATCGAAAACCGCCACCACTCGCTGTGGTGCGGTGGGTGATCGGAAACGATGTCGCCATCATTCGCCGATGCCACCATTCGATCACCGATCCACCTTTATCACATAACCGTCGCCGCCGTTGCCGCTGCGATCGACGCCACAGCGCCGTCGCAAGCCTACCGCTAAACCGCTATTATCGATTACCACCAACTGGTGGCAATCGAGTCGACGATCGTCATCTGGCCACCACCGTGCTGGTGGTTTGGCCATGGTTTAGCCGATGTCATCCACCACTGCCGCCGTTCACAGCCACCACCACGCTGTGGCAGCCGATCGTGGCCGAGAGCCACCACGCCGTGGCTTTGGTGTGATGGTCAACAGCAGCCACGGTTGTTCTGTGGTTGCGTGTGTGGTTTGATTTCCGTCGATCAAAATCTGGTGTTGAAGGTTGGCAGCCGAATGGTGCCACCCACCACCACCACCAGTCTCCGGTGCGGCTACGGTGGTCAACCACCACAGGCTGGATGGTTTTGGGTTTTTCATACAAAAAAAAAAAGAATTTTTATGTGAACTTCTTAAAATTCAGATTTTTATAAAACTTGATACGCAAGAAACAACCTTTTAACGGATCACATACAGATAAACTGATAAATTGATAAACAGATAAGACTAAAAACGATTTGAAACAATGGCTCTGATACCACTGTTGGGTTTTTGTGGGTATCCTTGGATCAAACTGATCCGAGGATTATCTCAGATCTATCAAAACCTCGCTGGTTTGATATATCTCGTAGGTTTAAAACAAACTGTTAAAACCCACGTGATCAAAAGCACGCTGTTTTGATCTTATTTGTGCGGAAGCGATAAAAGCTAAAAAACCCATTAAAGCCTAATGATCTTAATCGTTTGTAGCTCTAAACCTAAAGGATTAGGTTAGATTAATTTACCTGGATGCTTGAGAATTAGTCCACCCGTAATCAACCAACGAACGTTCCTCTAGCAGAACCGTGAAACCCGAACAACAAAAACGACCCGAAGGAGGGGGGGGGGGTTTGTGCGCCGGTTTTGGGAGAGAGGAGGAGGGAACAAAAACTAATTTTTCAACTGAAAAAGCTTAATGTTTTTCCTTAACCCATAGGCTTTATTTATATGGAGGAAAAACACAGTTTGTAAGGAATTCAGTTTCCTTATAGTAATTATCTCAAATCCTTTCCTTATTTAATTAGCTGGAAAAGAATTTGCATACGATAATTACGATTTATATATTTATCTAATATATAAAATCTTTATTAATTAACTATTATATATTTATTTATCTAATAAATATATAATATCCTAATTAATTAATAACCCTCCAACTTTGGTAACTTTGACTGAAATTACCCAATAGATTTATAATACACTATTATAAATCCTAACTCTCCATTTCGGGATTTCAACTAACTTGTTCGACTTATAGGTTCTCACAGGTGTGACCCTCAAGTGCCTTGTAACATTGGATTGTATAATCACTTGGTTTGTCAACTCTGCACATAATTCCTAACACGTCCAACTATAGAAACATTCGCACTTCATTTGCATAAACTTGTTGGTTATGGTGAGTCACCTAACTACTTGTGTTATCTTTTGTTGGCCGAAGTGTATTCGCGATTCCTATAACAGTTATAAGCCGATTATACAAGTTTCTCTAATTGGATGACTTGATCGGAACTCTTTTCGTTGCATGGTGAGTCACCCAACCAAGAGAGGTCCGAGGCATAGATGAGATCGAATCATGTCTATTAACAAAAGTTGTTAGCGATCTCATAATGCTAAGAATTATATATTAGAATATAATTGATAATCGTTATCTACCTTGTTGGATTAAATAAATGGGATAATAGTGAGTCACTGGTCATTTATTTGTTTTGCAACTTGGATCTTAGCCTTTAATAATTGATGTTTTAGAAACATAAAGGGTATTAATTATTAAAGATATAAATATTGAAAATGCTAAATGAATTTTGTTAATATTTTGTAGATGAAATCAAAACGCAACCTCATTCCTATTCACTATCTATCCCTTCACGATTTACGAGAAACCGTGACATTCGATGGAATTAAATTCCACGATTGGAATCATGCTTTGAAAGCTTTTCTCAAGAACGATGAGAAGTTATATGTCCTAAAAGTTCCTGTTCCTGAACAACCTCCACTGACCAGTCGGACTGATCATGATGTTTGGTGGAAGCATAAATGTGATGCTGAAGATGTATCTGAAATCATAATGGGAACTGTCATCCCTGATCTTCAGAAGATCTTTGATACTGATGATGCATATAAGATGTATCGTCAAATGACTCAGATATACCAACAACTCATTATTAAATGCTTCAAACCTGTTGAAACATTGGATGCTGACAAGGTCGATGGGAGTTACACTGTGTGCTCTAAAAGACCCATGGTTCAAAATAAGGAAAAGTACAAAAGAAGAAAAACCAAGAAAGCACCTAAAAATGGTTCATGTTTCTATTGCGGAGAAATAGGACACTGGAAGAGGAACTGCTCCTCTTATCTCACTGAGTTGAGAAAGTCTGGTTAGACCAGCAATCCAGGTATTTATATGATAGAACTTATACTTTTCATATAACACTCAAGTACTTGATACTAAGTGTCAAACTGATATTTGTAAGTGTGTTATAGATGTTCGAGAAGAGTAAACAACTGAGAACAAGGAAGTTAATGCCATACGTGCAAGGAAGCAACTGTTGCGAACTAACACTTTTGGAACTTATTATTTATGTTTTGAACATAATGACTTGTATTATAAAACTATAATTGTTTTGAACAATGTAATGTTTTAATTTAGTTTGACTAATTATATATCTCAGTTGTATGATTAGATAATTGATTATTACTTAATCGTTTTTCATAACGATCATATTCATATTCTAAAATGATTTTTCATATTTCGAGAATTAGATCTCTTAATAAGATTGTGAAGTAAATATCAATATTCGTCTAAACAACAGTTCTATAAGCAAAATCGTTAGACTCAAAATGTTTTGAATCTAAAATTATATATGACATTATTATTTTTGTTATGCAAATAAGATAAACATATTCCAACTTCAAGGAAAGGATTCTTGAGGGCAAATAATTTTAGTTTATTTGACATATGCGAATCTTATTTATAATAGATAATTAATGCTATTTTCTCTAATTGGTAGAGAAAGAGAATTTTTGTTAGGAATAATACATAGCGATGTATTATGTTGTTACAAAAGTAATGTCTAGATATAATACGAGATACCAATTGAACTTCATTAACAACTATACTCGTTATAATTATATTTTATATGATAAAAGTGAAATTATTGAAATGTTCAAAGTTATTTCAATATGAAGTTAAGAAATTTTCCAGTAGGACCATCAAAAGACTTGGAAATAATAAAGGATGAACTGAATCGTATTAGATATGATTTGTTTTCTAATAAGTAGGAATGATCCTCCTTTACCATTTTCGGCTTATGCTCTTATCAACATCGCCTGTATTTTGAATACAACACCAACTAAAAGTACATATTTGTAGAATACCCTAAAATGTTGTTTAGGTTATTGCTTATACAAACTCACTAAGGATAATATCTTTTATTACTCTGAATGTCAAGTTATTAGAAAGAAAGTTTCTAATAGATAAAGCGAGTGGGAGGCATATGGAACTTGAAGTAGATCAAGAACCACAGCTTGATGTAGCAAAAGTTGGCACTAGTTATCAACAAGAAATTGTTGAACATGAATAATAGTTATTCAAAAACACAAATTGTTAGCTAATCAGGTAAATTTGTCAAAACCCCGAGAAATACGGATTTAAAGTTGACAAATGTTTTCTGATCGTTTCTCATGAAACCCATCAGTTACCTGAACGCTATGTCAGATTTCGAATCGACAAATGACTTGGAGTCATGAATAGTGAGATGAATCCATGTATGATAATCAAGTATGGGCTTGATTGATCTTCCTCCATACAGTAAGACTTGAAGGAGTAATTAATTCTTTCAGAAAGAATATAAACATGGATATAAATCAATACACCCATGATTAGATCAAGCGGGATATAATTTACCATAACTGCATATTATGATTATGAGATATGACAAATAGATTTCAAGAAAACCGCTTCTCTTAATAGACACCTTATTGAAGATGTCTATACAGTTTAGCCTGGAGGTTTTCTTAATCTAAGATATCCTAATAAAAGTGTATAAACTTTAGTAATCCATTTAAGGATTAAAGGCAAACATCTTAAATAGAATTTTTGTTTTTCATAAGTAAATCACATTGTATGATTTCATTGAAAACTGAGAATGACAATTGTGTTTACAAGGAACAAGTGGGAGCATGGTGACATTCCTAATCTTGTATGTATGAGACATACTTAATCATAAGGAATCTCATTTCGACTATGCAAGATTTTTGATCTTGACTCGATAAGTAATTCTAAAATGAAAGACTTAGGAAACACATTCTTGGAAAGCAAAATGTATAGAGATAGATCGGATCAAATGTTAAGTCTTAATACATATTATGACTAGATCTTGAAAGAGATCAAGATACAAGACTCTTAGAAAATATTCTTGTTAAGTCAAATGGCATTATTTTGAGCTCGTCTCAAAATCCTAGCATAAAGTTTAAGCTAATAAGAATGGATGATATTCTATTCTCCTCGCAAATAGAATCCATTAAGCCATGATATGCATAAGACCAGATGTATTATAATACTTCAAGCGTTAGCAACGACACCAGTAGTGAATATGTGAAGGTCATTAGATGACTATAAAGAACATTACAAAAGTACTTACGAAGAACTAGATAATGATCAGATAATTATAAATTAAAATTGCGTTGTGACTTCATTACGAATGAAGAATAAGTTTTATTGGAAGGAACTCCAAGTAAAACATAGTTATACAATCTACAAAGTAAGAATACATTGCTACTTTGGAAGACTGCAATTTAATATGATTGAATGAATGAGTTCATTATATATTAGGCTGAGTCCTTCCATTCAAGGATCACCTAGAAGTTTTATGTGACATCAAGAGTATACTTACTCTAGCTAAGGACTCTAAGTCACATCAGTAAGACAATCATATCATCTAGAAATTTATCTATACTTGGAATAAAGATAAATGTATTCGTAAAATTCATACAAATCAGAATTAAGTTGAAACCATTCTCGAAGCCCTTCCAGAGGCTAAATACGAATGGTCGTACTTGAGCAATAGGACTTCGATATTCTAGAAATGGGATTTGATTTGGATTTAGTATTCGGATATTAGAACATTATAGCAACAACTATTATATGGTTTAGATATATTGGGATATGATCTATTCAATAATACTTATTGTGTTCTATATTAACATGTTTAATCCATGAATAATCAAGTTATTCTAAAAGGTCCATAGTTGATCATATTTGTGGGAACAAATATGAAGTAAGACTAGTGTGAATTGGATTGGTTGACTATCATAAGATGATAGTAGGCAAAGGGTTGCAACCAAGATTCATAGGTACTTGCTAAGGAACAAGTATTGGACATGACCCGCTTCAAGATCATTGCATGGATCGCTATCATGAATGATACTTGATAAAAGGTACTATCTTTGTATCCTTAGACCTTAGATGCATATTTGGGACTTGAGGATGGGGAATGCTATACTTTGATATGGTCTAACGCTGTTCTTTGACCAGGCAGTTATAAGGACCATTATTGGGTGTAGTGTAAACTATCCAAGAGGCGTATGTAATCTGAAGGAATTTGTTCCTCTTATTTGTTGAGAGTTAGACATTTAAGGCCTGAACAAAAGTTGAACACTGAATGAGATTGATTGCGATCCGTATCTCATGTTCAACATGATGTCTGAAACAAAGGGATAACTGATAACTTACCTTATACATCAATTGTAGCTTTGAGCTAAATGGAATTGGATGTTGATGAATGGCACCTCGTCGTGTGTTATTAGGGGCAGTAATGCGTTGCTAGACGTTGACCACTGTCTATATCAATGCACAATGAGCCTTGTGCAAGTGGGAGATTGAAGGATCCTTATGCTCAAGATTCATTGTGTAATAATATTTGCTAATAACATATGATCCTATAGGGTCACACCTAATAGCAAGTTGACACTAATTGATTATTTATTAAGTAATTTGATTATTAATAAACATAATCAACTCTTGTATATAATTGGAGAATTATTATTTTATGAAAATAATAACATCAAGATAGAAATCAACTAATAACTCATAAGGTATGTTTTATATGTTGTGTACATATTATCTATTAGAATATTGATTACTAATAAATACTATCATTCTTGAATTTAAGTGGAGGATTATTATTTTATGAAAATAATAATTTTAAAGAGTAACTAGTTATTAAATCATATAGTATGATGAAATAATTATGTACATATTATATATAAAGTATAAATCATAAAATTGGTTTTGTCTTTTTGCTTTATATATATTTTATAATGAAGTTGTTGGACTACATCATGATACTCCATACTTCTCTTACACTATGTATGGATACATGTCATGGTGGTTGTAAGAAAGTATGGACCATGAAAGTTAGAATACATAAAGTGTATAATGGCTCATTTTATGTAATGATCCAAAAATCATTCAAATCTTCCATTCCACTAGCTTTTCTCTCATCTTTGTTCTTATGAAGAACATCATAGTTTTGTAGAAGATATAAGTATATCTCCTTAAGACTTGTTTTGGAATAAGTGCTTAATGGCTTAAGAAGCTTATAATACAAGTGAAGACTAGCATCTTGAAGTGTCTTACTCTTGCTTGGTGGATACATATAGAGGAATTCTACTTTGGGTTCTTGCCATCTACATCAACACCCCAAAACCGAGAGGGTTCAAAGTCTACAAAGGTTGTATCTCTTTATATCTCATTTAGATGTTTTAATCTTTCCATGGTTTTGCAAGATGATCCTTGGTGGGAAATAAAATGTTTATTGTTATACATTATTTATAAAATGCTTCCGTTGTCTAATTTTAAGTTTTTGGAAACTTATTTTGTATAAAACCCAACATCTTCTAGCCCACGTTTATATGCCTCGATCACAGTCTTCATGTCACAATTCTTTACTTCGATCATTGCCGCGTTGAATCTGTTGAAGTAATCGCGAATTGTTTCTCCAGGTTTTTGAATGACATAGTATAGGTCGCTGGTCTGTTTCTCCATCTTACGACTGCTAGCAAACTGTCGAGTGAATTGGTTTACCAATTCTGCGAAGGATCCAATACTTTTTGGCTTTAAGTTGATAAGCCATTGTAAGGCTGCTCCTGTTAAGGTTGAGCCAAAGCTCTTGCACATGCAGACTTCTTGAAATTGCGCCGGTATAGGAACTGTCCACATGAGTTGCTTGTATTGTGCGACATGCTCGACGGGATCGGTGACTCCAGAATATTTTGTTGCAAAGGCTGGAATCGTATATTTTTTGGGTACGTCGATGAGAGATATTTCGTCAACGAATGGTGATGCTTGGAATCCAGTCTTGGGTTCGACCTCGACGGGCACTGCTGCTCCAGGTAACTTCGTAAGTAATGCGAATAGCTTTTGATTCTGCTCCTCTAGAGATTTCAATCGTACGTTTAGAGGATCTTCAATGGTTATTGGAATTGTTGAGACAAAACCAGAAGAGATTCCGGTGCTGGGTGAATTTATGTGAAAACATGTGATTACAATGCATTATATAAGTGTACATGCTAGGAAACGAAGAAGTCGAAAGCAAGTTCATATAGTAACAAGGATACAACTCAGTTATACCACATGAAAGCATTTATAAAATGTACTTTGAACGAGGGAATCACAAAGATAGCATCATAATTAACCTTATCATTATCGAAATCATGCAAATTCAAATACCAATTAACTTTCACACAAATCATAAGACTTGGTACCGAGTCCGTCCTTCCTCTCCCGGATTGTACCAAAGTCCTATACTCACCCCCTGACTCCCACTGGGCGGTGAGTACGGCAGCCCCTCCGATTGTCTCACCGGACTCCATGGAATATCGACAATCGGCGCCCAAAACACACAACAAGGATAAGCACAAGAAATATGACAATTCAAAGGGATATCCAAGATCTAACATGATTCATTGGTGAATAATAAAGCACATAAGCATATATAACTACAATGTAACACATATGTTCACATAAACTCACAGTGTTGCTCAATAAATTCGGTTAATCAAACCGAATGCCAAACCGAATGCCAAACCGAAAGGTCAAATCTCAACTCTTGTCCAGCGGTTAGAGAACACTTCCAAGGCCTCCAATTATGCTTAAATATCACCTGGAGTTCATATACTGAGCCTCATTAGCAAGGCACAACAATAACACAAACTTAACCCTTTTTAATTCAAGCATTCTACTTTGCTTTTGCGACACAACATCTACTTGCAGACCTGTTTTGCCTATCTTAAACTCAAAATCATCAAATGACTTTCAAAGATGAATTGTAGCCCTTTATCATACCTTTCCAGGGCCTATTTTTACAGATCTTAAAGATTTTTCTACAATTTTCTACGAATTTTGCAAAACAGCAGCAGAATGCTGTCAAAAATCAGCATTACAGCTCTGAATAGATGACGCTTTTTACCCATCCTAAAGTTGGAATTAGCTTTTGAGGTCTGAATACAAAACACAGTAGACAATCAAAGCTTTCCAATGCCGTTGACCTCATATTTTTCTGATTTTCCTATGATTTTATACGATTTTTGCAAAACAGAGCTGAAAACTTGGTTTTCATAAGACAAAACCTTCAATTTCCATAATCTCTTAACCAAACTTTTCCCAAATTTACCAAACTCATATTTCTAGTATGAAATCAACTATATCTCATGAAATCATTGAAAATCCAAGCATTTTCTCAATAAAACCATCATTTTTCCATAGTTGAACTAAGAATTCAAACCCTTAACCAATTTAAACTCATCTTTTTGCAAACCTTTCAAGATTGAATATGGTTTCTCTAAAATAGCTTCAAATCTAACTTAGATTTCATGAGATAAACATGTTTTAGCCACATGCAATACACAATCTAAACCCCAATTTCATGAATCTTGAGTTATACATCAAACAAACCAAGAACAAGTGTAAAGATGGATTATACCTTTGATTGATGATCAAATCCTTCAAAAACCTTGTAATTCCACTTTGATTTGGTTTGATTGAGTGTTTGTGTGTGAAAATCGCACCTTATAGTGTGTGTAGGAGTTCCAAAACTGATTTGGGTGAAAAAATGGGGCAATTTTCGTGATATAATCCACTTAAATTCGGGTTGGGTCGGGTTGGCCCGGTTGGGTACCCATTTTGACCCCTAAACACTAAAAATGACATAACTTTTTGCTCGGAACTCCGTTTTCGATGAGGTTTTCGCCTACGCGTTCGTAACGAGATATTCTACAACCTCCAATAAAAATATTCCAGAAAAGATCTCCCAAAAACCATTTTTACCTATTCGAAACTTAGACGATACACCTTGTTGATTCCACATTTTGACTTTTTGGTCGGAATTGCCTAAAATTTCTCCAACACTTCTAATACTTCTCAAATGATTCTAAACTTAATTTCAAACATTCAAATCTTAAAATAAACATTTTTCGTTAGAACCTAACACTCAAAGCCGTACCGAAAATGGCATTTTTTAGCACTTATAAATCTTTTCTATTATAACAACCTACCTTGAGCACTTTAACATACATGCTATCACATAATACTCATTTTCAAGTCAATGAGCATAGAAAGCATGACCATTGATCAAGGTTAGTAAAGTGTATGTTACAAATACCTCCTTCTTTTGAGGATTTCGTCCTCGAAATCATTGTTTCTCAAATAGTTGTGGATACTTGGATTTCATCTCGTCTTGGTTCTCCCAAGTCCAATTTGGACCTCGGTGATGCTTCCATTTGACCAACACCAACTCTATATTCTTGTTCCGAAGGTTCGCCGTTCTTTCATTCAAAATAGCTTCCGGTTCCTCAACATATGTCAACCGCTTATCAAGTTTTACCTCTGCCAAGGGAACTGTCTCATCATGTTTACCAAGACACTTTCGTAAATAACCCACATGAAAGACATCATGAATACCGGCAAGTTCTTCCGGTAGCTCTAACCGATAAGCTTGTTTTCCCACTCGCTCAAGTATCTTGAAGGGTCCAACAAAACGAGGACTTAGTTTACCTTGCTTACCAAATCTCAAAACTCCCTTCCAAGGCGATACTTTCAACATGACCATATCACCCACGAAGAACTCAATTGGTCTCCTCCGTTTATCTGCATATGACTTTTGCCGATCTTGCGCCGCTTTCATTCTTTCTCGTATAACTCGGATCTTGTCATGAGTAATTTGAATCAGCTCAGGGCCCGCCAAAATCTTTTCACCCGTTTCTTGCCAACAAAGAGGCGTACGACACTTACGTCCGTACAAAGCCTCAAACGGGGCCATCTTAATCGATGAATGATAACTATTATTATAAGAAAACTCTACTAATGGCAAGTGGATATCCCAAGTTCCTCCAAACTCAAGTATACATGCCCTCAACATGTCCTCTAATGTTTGAATGGTACGTTCTGACTGGCCATCAGTTTGGGGATGATATGCGGTACTAAGGGCAACTCGTGTTCCCAACTCTCGTTGCATACTCTTCCAGAACTTGGAAGTGAATCGAGAATCACGATCAGAGATTACTTTCACCGGTACACCATGTCGAGCAATAACCTCATCAATGTACAATTGTGCCCATTTGTCCATCGGATAAGACTCGCGAACAGGAAGAAAATGAGCGCTTTTCGTCAATCGATCTACGATAACCCAGATACTGTCATGTTGTCTAGATGTCTTTGGCAATTTCGTCACAAGGTCCATCGTTAATTCTTCCCACTTCCATACCGGAACTTCAAGAGGCTGTAAACTTCCATATGGTTTCTGGTGTTCGGCCTTCACTTGTAAACATGTGATACACTTTTCAACATATCGGCCAATATCAACTTTCATTCCCGGCCACCAGTATTCGGTACGTAGATCATGATACATCTTCGTTCCTCCAGGATGAATGGATAACCGTGATTTATGTGCTTCCTCCAAAATAACCTCTCGCAAACCCCCAATTCTTGGTACCCATATTCGGGTTTTAAAGACTTTGAGACCACGATTGTCTTCAGATAAGGAGTCTACATAACCAATCATACGTTCAGACTTCATGTGTTCTGGATTTAAAGCCTCGATTTGCCACCTATGAAGATCGTCAATAAGAGTAGACTTCATTGTCACATGAGTGATAGTATAGCAAATACTAGCTATGTGTGCCTTTCGACTCAATGCATCTGCCACTACATTGGCTTTACCTGGATGGTATAAAATTTCACAGTCGTAATCTTTGATCAATTCCATAGCTCTCTGTTGACGCATATTCAGAGTCGTTTGGTCGAAAATATATTTCAAGCTCTTGTGATCTGTGAATAATTGGCACTTCGTCCCATAGAGATAATGTCTCCAAAGCTTAAGAGCAAAGACAACGGCCGCTAACTCAAGATCATGTGTGGGGTAATTCTTCTCGTATTCTTTCAATTGTCGAGAGGCATAAGCGATTACTTTACCCCGCTGCATCAACACACATCCCAAACCCAATTTAGAAGCATCACTGTAAACCACAAAGTCATCATTGCCCTCGGGTAAGGCAAGTATCGGTGCACGAGTCAAACAATCTTTCAAAGTCTGAAATGCATCCTCTTGAGCCTCAGACCATACGAACTTCACATCCTTGCGGGTAAGTGAAGTAAGCGGTACAACGATTTTTGAGAAATCCCGTATGAATCGTCGGTAATAACCCGCTAGACCAAGGAAACTACGAACTTCTGACGCATTATTGGGTTGCTCCCATTTTTGTATAGCTTCAATCTTAGATGGTTCCACAGAAACGCCATCACCAGAAATCACATGCCCCAAGAATTGTACCCGACGAAGCCAAAATTCACATTTTGAGAATTTAGCATATAGCTTTTCCTTCCGCAACAGATCCAACATCTCTCGAAGATGTGTAGCATGTTCAGCCTCAGACTTAGAATATACGAGTATGTCATCGATGAAGACGATAACAGACTTATCGAGCATAGGACGACACACTCGATTCATCATATCCATAAAGGCTGCAGGGGCGTTAGTTAATCCAAATGGCATAACAAGGAATTCATAATGTCCGTATCGGGTACGAAAAGCTGTCTTTGGTACATCTTCTTCACGTACTCTAAGTTGATGATAACCCGACCTCAAATCTATCTTTGAAAAATAACTTGCGCCTTGCAACTGATCGAATAAGTCATCTATACGTGGTAATGGATATTTGTTCTTTATCGTTACCTTATTCAGTTCACGGTAATCGATACACATACGAAACGATCCATCCTTCTTCTTCACAAACAATACTGGAGCACCCCAAGGTGAAGTGCTCGGTTGAATAAAACCCTTATCTAACAACTCCTTCAATTGGTTCCTCATCTCTTTCATCTCGGCCGGTGCAAGACGATAAGGTGTCTTTGCAATGGGTGCTGCACCCGGTGCCAAGTCAATGTGAAATTCTACTTGCCTGTCCGGCGGTAGACCAGGCAAGTCATCAGGGAAAACGTCTTGGAATTCACATACTATCGGTACATCTTTCACAGTTTTCTTCACTTCCTTGGTTGCATCCAAGACATATGCCATGAAAGAAGTGCAACCCTTAGTTATACAACGCAGTGTTTTAAGCATAGATATTATCTTCACGTCACCGGTACGTCTTTCCCCATAAATATACAAGTAGTCTCTATTCCTAACTGGTATCTGAACCATTCTCTCATAACAAATGATAACCGCACGGTTCTTTATTAACCAATCCATACCAATCACGACATCGAACCCACGAATATCAATAGGTATCAAGTCTACAAAAAAATCATGATTGTCTAACACTAAAGAGCAATCCCTAAATACTCTATCAGCTACTAAAGTGACTCCATTAGCAGTATCAACAGTAAACGGAATAGGAAGCATAAAGGGAACAGACTTCATGTAGCGAACATAATCATGCGACATAAAAGAACTTGTAGCTCCAGAATCGAATAAAATACGAGCAGGTTGGGAGTTAACTAGGAAAATACCGGTAACGACATCTGGCTCATCACGAGCCTCCTCCGCGGTAATCTGAAAAGCTCGAGCTTGTGCTTTAGGTACCTCCTCCTTTTGACTTGAGACACCACCCATCGCCGGTCGTTGGATCGACGCCTTACTTTCTTCCCGTCTCATACGGGGACATTCAAGTTGTCGATGACCAAATACTCCACAAGAATAACATGCTCGATCTCTTTTTGGGCAACTTTTACGAATGTGGCCCATTTCGCCACAACAGAAACATTTCAAGCTTGTTGACTCAATAAGGCATCGCCCTTGATGAGTTTTTCCGCATCTTTGGCAAAGACGTGATGCATTCGACTGAACTGAATAGGCTTGGGATTGAGCACGCGGAATGTTTTGCGATTGACTCCGCCTCAGAGTGAAAGATCGAGATTGTCGTTGAGTAGGTACAGAGAATGTTCTTTCAGCCCGTTGCTTTTTCGGCTCAGAATTTGGTTCATCTAGTATAGTTAAATCGTGCTCACGACGACGAGCGTACTCTACCGCTTTATTGAAACTCGGAATATCACGATTAGAAACAAACTCTCGTATTTCTCGCCTTAAACCATCGACAAAGTGTTCTATTCGCTCATGTTCGGAAGATAAGAATCGTAAAGCAAAACGTGCCTTTCGATTAAATTGAGTCTCATACTCAATCACAGACATGTTCCCTTGCTTGAGTTCCAAGAATTCTTTTTCAAGTCTCCGTTGCAAGTCGATCGGACAGAATTGCTCAAAGAAACGAGTCTTAAAAGACTCCCAGGACAAGCTTTCCCGTTCATTTTCAGTCAGGGATTCAAAAGTTGCATCCCACCAAGTTAGTGCACGTTCTGTCAACATTGCACTAGCATAATTCACTTTATCCTCATTTAACACTCGGGAAATACGGAACACCTTTTCGGTGTTTTGGATCCATTGCACCGCGATTACCGGATCAGAGAGTCCGTTGAATTCAGTAGCGCCGCTACTACGAAAGTTTTTAAACGAGACCCGTTCAGATTTGGATTTGGTGGAATCATCCATCACTTTCTCTTTACCCTTTCCCGTATCATGTTTAAACTATTCAAAAGTTTGTTGAACGACTGTCGTGAGTCGTTTCATTAGTCGTTCTCCACGGGGTGACAAGGGAGTATCATCCTCATCCAAGTTGAGGTCCCGATCATTTTCTCCACCATCGGGGTTTGGTGGACTGTGGCTAGCAGCATCGCCTTCAGACATTGTCCTAAAAAAGGTGTATGTATAAGGAGAGTATTAAAACAACATCCTATTCATGGTCCCTTACCCAACTTTAATCTCGCTTAAGGTCTATATCCCGTATTAATCATTGCTTAGTTACTACTATATAACATCAATGCCTAGTTTAAGTCTAGATACCTTTATAGATACCTAGTTCACTTAAACCACTGCTCTGATACCATATTTGTAACATCACAGTTACACAACAAACACTTACCGAATCGCTATTAAGTTAATTAAGTTACTAGAACCTCAAATCACGGGATAACAATGTACAACCCAAAATACATAATTTCAAAGCTTAATAATTACAAAAGATGATCATCGGGAACATGTCTACCCGGAAAGTACAAACCCAAAAGTTAAACATACATATAGATATATATATATATATACCTAAACCAAAAGTAGCCTTCAGCTAATCCCTAACGATCAACCGACCTTGTTCTTACCTTTGTCAACTTGTCCTGAAAAGTTAAACCACTAAAAGGTAAGCTATAAAGCTTAGTGAATTTATGTGAAAACATGTGATTACAATGCATTATATAAGTGTACATGCTAGGAAACGAAGAAGTCGAAAGCAAGTTCATATAGTAACAAGGATACAACTCAGTTATACCACATGAAAGCATTTATAAAATGTACTTTGAACGAGGGAATCACAAAGAAAGCATCATAATTAACCTTATCATTATCGAAATCATGCAAATTCAAATACCAATTAACTTTCACACAAATCATAAGACTTGGTACCGAGTCCGTCCTTCCTCTCCCGGATTGTACCAAAGTCCTATACTCACCCCCTGACTCCCACTGGGCGGTGAGTACGGCAGCCCCTCCGATTGTCTCACCGGACTCCATGGAATATCGACAATCGGCGCCCAAAACACACAACAAGGATAAGCACAAGAAATATGACAATTCAAAGGGATATCCAAGATCTAACATGATTCATTGGTGAATAATAAAGCACATAAGCATATATAACTACAATGTAACACATATGTTCACATAAACTCACAGTGTTGCTCAATAAATTCGGTTAATCAAACCGAATGCCAAACCGAATGCCAAACCGAAAGGTCAAATCTCAACTCTTGTCCAGCGGTTAGAGAACACTTCCAAGGCCTCCAATTATGCTTAAATATCACCTGGAGTTCATATACTGAGCCTCATTAGCAAGGCACAACAATAACACAAACTTAACCCTTTTTAATTCAAGCATTCTACTTTGCTTTTGCGACACAACATCTACTTGCAGACCTGTTTTGCCTATCTTAAACTCAAAATCATCAAATGACTTTCAAAGATGAATTGTAGCCCTTTATCATACCTTTCCAGGGCCTATTTTTACAGATCTTAAAGATTTTTCTACAATTTTCTACGAATTTTGCAAAACAGCAGCAGAATGCTGTCAAAAATCAGCATTACAGCTCTGAATAGATGACGCTTTTTACCCATCCTAAAGTTGGAATTAGCTTTTGAGGTCTGAATACAAAACACAGTAGACAATCAAAGCTTTCCAATGCCGTTGACCTCATATTTTTCTGATTTTCCTATGATTTTATACGATTTTTGCAAAACAGAGCTGAAAACTTGGTTTTCATAAGACAAAACCTTCAATTTCCATAATCTCTTAACCAAACTTTTCCCAAATTTACCAAACTCATATTTCTAGTATGAAATCAACTATATCTCATGAAATCATTGAAAATCCAAGCATTTTCTCAATAAAACCATCATTTTTCCATAGTTGAACTAAGAATTCAAACCCTTAACCAATTTAAACTCATCTTTTTGCAAACCTTTCAAGATTGAATATGGTTTCTCTAAAATAGCTTCAAATCTAACTTAGATTTCATGAGATAAACATGTTTTAGCCACATGCAATACACAATCTAAACCCCAATTTCATGAATCTTGAGTTATACATCAAACAAACCAAGAACAAGTGTAAAGATGGATTATACCTTTGATTGATGATCAAATCCTTCAAAAACCTTGTAATTCCACTTTGATTTGGTTTGATTGAGTGTTTGTGTGTGAAAATCGCACCTTATAGTGTGTGTAGGAGTTCCAAAACTGATTTGGGTGAAAAAATGGGGCAATTTTCGTGATATAATCCACTTAAATTCGGGTTGGGTCGGGTTGGCCCGGTTGGGTACCCATTTTGACCCCTAAACACTAAAAATGACATAACTTTTTGCTCGGAACTCCGTTTTCGATGAGGTTTTCGCCTACGCGTTCGTAACGAGATATTCTACAACCTCCAATAAAAATATTCCAGAAAAGATCTCCCAAAAACCATTTTTACCTATTCGAAACTTAGACGATACACCTTGTTGATTCCACATTTTGACTTTTTGGTCGGAATTGCCTAAAATTTCTCCAACACTTCTAATACTTCTCAAATGATTCTAAACTTAATTTCAAACATTCAAATCTTAAAATAAACATTTTTCGTTAGAACCTAACACTCAAAGCCGTACCGAAAATGGCATTTTTTAGCACTTATAAATCTTTTCTATTATAACAACCTACCTTGAGCACTTTAACATACATGCTATCACATAATACTCATTTTCAAGTCAATGAGCATAGAAAGCATGACCATTGATCAAGGTTAGTAAAGTGTATGTTACAGGGGGGGGTTGAATATAATCACACAAATTTCACTTTTAAATTCTTTGTTGTATTAACAATATGAATTTACAGATTGTTGCAGAAATAGAAAAGACTACAAGTCCAAACTAAACAATCTAAGTTCTTTCACTATGCACTAGAGTGAGAAGATAAGAGAAGAAAAGAGAATGGAAGGATAAAGAGAGAAAGGATCTGGATAGTAAGATGGGTTGAAGAAGAAGCATGGAGAACTTCCCTTCAAGTCCTATTTATACCCCACGCATTAAATGCATGCAGACACACTTTTGTGTACGTGTCACATTCTAAGTGGTCCTATGTACTATTTACTATAAACAAATACCTTTTGCATGTTGTGCAAAAGAGGGTTTGTGTAAACAGTTGCCTTGAGGTCTGATAAGTACGGAGGGAACAGAAAAGAGACTGTCCTTATGTACTTTTGTGTCAGTAAAGGCGGATAATCCTTTTGTGCATTAGATTAAGACATTACACTAATCCTTCAGGATCAGGATACTGATCAGTGAGGAAATTCCTGATACTGATGTAGATCAGGAGTCACTGTATCCTGATGAGTTTTCAGGATGTCATACGAATTTGAGCAGCCTGCTATCACTGAGTTCCGTCTTCAGATCACGAGCATGTTGTTCCTATCATCAGCTAATTCTTCGACTTCGCTGATGGTTCTTTGAGTATGATCTTAATGTCTTCAGGAGGTCTTCACTTCGGTGGTCAGGATCAGTAGACTGCAGAACAGACTCGTTCATCTCCTGATCCTGATCCTGATGATTTAAAACTACAAGTTA
Source organism: Centaurea solstitialis (assembly GCA_030169165.1). NCBI lineage: Eukaryota > Viridiplantae > Streptophyta > Magnoliopsida > Asterales > Asteraceae > Centaurea > Centaurea solstitialis. Next base: position 68,379,681 of record CM058043.1, read on the forward strand.
CAACATAATTAACAAGGAATAACACTAAACAAACTCAGTGATAATTCCTCAAGCTATAACTGAAAGTAAAGACCTATTCACTAAGTGAAGTTACAGGATTATTATCATTTCATCAGGTCTTAGGAGAGCTAGATCAACAATCTCCCCCTAAATGATAATGATAAGACAACAGAGAAACTGTCTTAGTCTAGAAAGGTTTAGAAATAAATCTAAGTCTAGAAATTAACAGTAGGAAATAGAACTCATAAAGGTACATGTCCCATTTACTGTTTTGAGGGATCTTTTTCAGTACTATGATGGAATAAAGTACGATGCACTGAAATGCATTTCCATTAATCTCATGAGGAATTACAAGAGTAGAGAAAATACATAAGTACATAAATACAGTACTAAAAGAAAATTACAAATTTGATCAGCACTCTTGTTGAAGACTTTCAATGCAGCCTTCTGTGCTAGAATTGGATTAGCACTTATTTCTTCATCTTCATCGACGAAGTCAAAAGCAAGCTTTTCGCAGCTTGAGCAGAGAGGAAGGCTTCTCTTTCCTAATTGTCGTGCTCCTCCTGAGCTTTTATTGCGTTGTTGTACTCCTCCTGTGATAGATAGGCGAACTCAGAGTCCCAAGAGGTACGAAGAGGAATTTTTACTCTTGTACTCTCGAGTCGCTCTATCACAGCATTTAAACGCCCATCCCTGTTCATAGTAGTAGAAGTGTCAGGGTAGTTTTCTCCTTCAGAACGAGGAGAATTAGAAGGAGGAGATCTAGGGGAAGAGGCAGGGGTAGAATAATCATCAGAGATGAATTCATCATCTGACGATAGGATTACGGTTTCAGGAGGGGCTTGGATTTCAGGGGTTCTGGAGGATGAAGCTTCAGAATTAAAACGGGTTGGATTTAAAGGAATGGTTTCATGGTTTAAGGGGGTTACTCTAAATGTCATTCGGTTAAGTTCAGCTCTTGTTTGTTCTGATGGACTATTCGCCATAAGGCGAATAATGTCACCAGTAACAAAACCAAAATTAACATCCTGACATTCGGTTTCAGGTTCAGGGGTAGGTTCAAGGGTAGGTTCAGGTGTAGGTTCAGGGGTAGGTTGGTTGGGTGGTTAATAAACAACTATTTGAAGGTTGTTTATGGGTGTGTCTTCAGGGGAGCTATCAGTCAGGGTGATGGTTTCAGGGGTAGGTTTGGATTTAAAGATGGAAGAAATAGGTAGATTATCAGAGGAGGAGGGAGAGGATGGAGGAATGGACATACCAGGAGCACCAGGGTTCTCCCCCTGAGATTGTGCAGGCCCTGGAGTGGGCGTTGATGCAGCTACCTTTTCGACAATGAAGTCACTGATAACACCAAAATTATACATGTTTTGGTTGCACGTAATCGTATGACTTTACCCCATTTCTCACCCGTTTATGATCATTTCATGCACTAAATGAGCTTATTATTGTTTGTGAAGGATTTGGAGGCCGTGGAACAGAAAAGTACGGAAAAAGGCGAGAAAACGTGAAAAATGCACAAAGTCAACACAGAAGACACTTGGCGATCGCGAAGTGCTCAATCTGGCGCCGCCAAGTGCGACTGAGTTGAAGATTAGGGTTGATTTAAGTGCTTGGCGTCGCCAAGTCAGCAGTCTGGCGATCGCCAGATGGAGCCTGGACGTTTTCCTTTAAATATCAGCCTCCTCCTTCAGTTCTAAACATGTCCGATACACAAGGGAAGTACAGAGGAACGAGAGTGAGAGTACGAAAGGTGCCGATACGCTGCGGAAGTCGATCTCCGATCATCTATCGTTGTACTGTCGGTATCATGTCGATGTCCACTTTTGTTTATGTTTTTGTTTTCATTATGAGTGAGTAGTTTATTAGTATTGCTTATCATGAGAGATGAACCTTTATGGATGATACTTTGTGATTAATGTTTATTGGTTTGTTTTTGATTAATTGAATGTCTTTTATGGTTCCTTTTTGATTGATGTTGTTGTGGCGATTTGAAATCACTTGGTTGGGTGTATTTGTTAGACCAAAGCAAATAGACTCCGAAAGGATAATCAACCTACCTTAGCCTGACTTGTACCATAGAGTTATGTTAAGGGGTTACTTTGACCAATAGTGACCGATAGTAAAAGAGCCATTGCGATATTGATTGGGAAGGGTTTACCGATTCTAGATTGTGGACCAAACGATTTAGGATTGGAATTAGGAGGACCATATCCTAGTTCATAACCATAAATTGCACATGTTAGGGTGTCCCAGACTTAAATTCCTACAATAGTCAAAACAACCAAACCTTCGACCTATTCATATCATCCATATTGGGGATTCACTTTATCATGATAAGTACTGCTGTTTTCCCTTATTATAAACTTAAATCATTATTTCAATTGCTTTCGTAGTTTTTACTTAGTTAATTATCTTTTTCAGTATTCAAACCTTTTCATACAAAACCCCCCTTTTAGATTAATTAAACCGATTCAGACTTTAGTCTACGATAACTTGACCGTTCCCAGTGGTAGATACGATACCTGGACTTTCCTACACTATATTACTCACGATCAGGTACGCTTGCCTGTATATGTGGTAAGACGGTGGCTAGGCATTAGAGGTTAAAACTTGTTACGCTTTTTATATACGATAATTACCGCATCAAGTTTTTGGCGCCGTTGCCGGGGAACGGTAGTTGTTAGATTTTAGTCTAATTAGTTTTGTTAATCGATCCTTGTGAGGGATTCTGTCCCTTGCAAGTTTTTCGCTTTTTAGTCTAATTAATTAGTTTTATCTTTATTTTATTATATCTCTTTGTTTCCCGCAAGTTGCCCGTAATCGTTTGTTGAGTTGTCAGGATGACAGACGATCGACCTATGTGGGATAAGCGATCTGAGGTCCGGTTTACTCCGAGATCCGCGATCAAAAAGATAGATGATAAAATGGTGGAAATCAATAAAGGACTCATCAAAATGATTAACACCATCTCATTTGACGGAGAACCAAGCGGAAATCCTTACCAGCACCTTGAAGCATTCGAGGACATCTGTGAATTAGTCAACACCAAGGAGGATGAGGTAAAACTTCGAGTATTCCCTTTTACTTTGACAAAAAAGGCAAAAGACTGGTTTAAACAACTACTCCCGGGATCCATCACAACCTGGGATGATTTGAAATCTGCCTTTTTGTCAAGGTACTTCCCCATTTCCAAGGCTCACAAAATAAGAGCTGAAATCCGAAACTTTAAACAAGGAAAAGATAGCCTTGTGAAAGCTTGGGGAAGGTATAAGAGTTTATTTTTAGTCTTTCCAAACCATGGTATTGATGATAGGGAAATGATAGATGTTTTTTATGCTGGATTGACTAACGATTCTCGGTTAAGGTTGGATTCATCTTGTGGAGGTATTTTTCTGTATAAGAAAGTGAAAGAAGCGCGTAAACTCTTGGACGACATGGAAGCACACTATCTGGATTGGTCCACCGACGAGGAACAAGAGGGGACCCAACCAGCGCATCTAAACGTAGTATCGTCATCCGAAGAACACATCCAGGCAATTGAGGACTCCACCGAGACACCGAACCCTCTTTCCAAGCCATACGGCGGGGTAATCGAACAATTATTCCATCACTTCTCCCAAGAGCAAGAAAAGATGGGTGCGGATGTCGAACAGAAAATGCAAGGGTTTGTAAACTTTATTGCAGGATTATATCGAGGCGCAGATCAATTCCTTCGAGACGTAAAAGAAACATTTCCTCATATGGAGGCGGAAGCGCAGGCTGAAGTGTTCACAACCACAAGAGGAGGTAAGGTAGTTGTAGGACCACCTATGCCTCAAACTAATCAAATTCCTAATATGCAGGTTGTTGAACCAGAGGTGGAATTGCCATCACGACCAACAAAAGAGGTCAGGGAGGAAGCAGTCAGACCAAGGGAATCTGCAACACCACATGTGCCTACAAGAGTACCATACCCTGCACGACTACGGAAAGAAAAGAAAGAGGCCCAATATCGTAAGTTTATTGACTTGATTAAACGAGTGGATATTAATGTACCTCTTGTGGATTTAATTGCAGGTGTACCGAGTTACGCAAGATTTCTCAAGGAGTTGGTGGCTAATAAAGCAAGAATGGGAACAGAAGAAATAGCCTTTCTGAATGCCGAATGCTTAGCTACACTTTCAGACACCATCAAAAAGGGTGATCCAGGGAGTTTCATTATCCTTTGTTATTTTGGTAAAAGTGTTTCATGTAGAGCCCTAGCAGACCTAGAAGCCAGTATAAACCTGATGCCATTATCCTTTTATCAAAAACTGGGATTGAATGATCTAAAAAGCACAAGAATGACCATCCAACTAGCTAATAGATCCATAAAATACCCTGTAGGAATAGCTGAGGATGTCATAGTTCGGGTAGACAGGTTTGAATTTCCCACCGACTTTGTGATCTTAGACATAAAGGACGAGGTTAAAGTACCTCTAATCCTTGGTCGTCCGTTTCTAAACAAGGCCAGTGCCATTATTCATGTAGCCAAAAGGGAACTTAGTCTAGGAATTGGTGAAGATCGAATCACATTCTCCATTGATGGAATTCCAGACTATGATGACTCTATAAATACTCTAGACAGTATAGATGACTTCACCGAATTGGAACCTAATGATTATCTTTTTGAATCAGGTGAATGGGAAGAAAGCCTTGCAATTGAGAAAAGATGGGATGAAACCATGGAGGAAGAAGAAGAGGACTTCGAGGAGCTAAAGCAGGAAGACAAAGTCAGAGTAAAGACCTCTCTGGAGGAACCACCAGACTTGGAGTTAAAGGACCTTCCCGAGCACCTCGAGTACCATTTTCTTGAAGGTAAAAATTCTCTCCCAGTAATTATCCCTTCCTTGCTAACAGCCAATGAAAAGGAAAGACTCATTGAGGTTCTGAAAAAACACAAAAAGGCTTTAGCTTGGAAAATTTCGGACATTCCCGGAATAAGCCCTTCATTTTGTACACACAAAATTTTAATGGAAGACAATTTTAAACCATGTGTGCAAAAACAAAGGAGGCTTAATCCGAAAATGCAAGAAGTTGTGAAAAAGGAGGTGATCAAACTGCTTGATACCAAAATCATTTACCCCATTTCTGACAGTCCATGGGTAAGCCCTGTTCAAGTAGTTCCCAAAAAGGGAGGACTCACAGTTGTCACAAATGATAACAATGAGTTAGTTCCCACCCGTACTGTTACCGGGTGGAGAGTTTGGATAGACTATAGGAAGCTTAATGATGCCACTAGAAAAGACCATTTCCCTTTACCCTTCATTGATCAAATGCTTGAACGCTTGGCGGGAAATGAGTACTATTGCTTCCTAGATGGATTTTCGGGATACTTTCAAATCCCCATTGATCCTGAAGACCAGGAGAAAACGACCTTTACTTGTCCCTTTGGAACATTTGCCTATAGACGTATGTCTTTTGGGTTGTGCAATGCACCCGCTACTTTTCAACGATGCATGACAGCCATTTCCAGGACATGATAGAGAAATGTATGGAAGTCTTTATGGATGATTTCTCTGTTTTCGGTAACTCTTTTGATGATTGTCTAAGCAGCCTAGATAGGGTGCTAGCTCGATGCGAGGAATCTCATCTGGTTCTCAACGGGGAAAAGTGTCACTTTATGGTAAAAGAATGTATAGTTCTTGGACACAAAATCTCGAAAGATGGTTTGGAGGTGGATAAAGCTAAGATAGACACCATATCGAAGCTTCCTCCACCTACAAACATAAAAGGGGTCAGAAGTTTTTTAGGTCATGCCGGGTTTTATAGGAGGTTTATACAAGATTTTTTGAAAATATCCCGACCTCTTACCAAACTTCTTGAAAAAGATGCACCTTTCATTTTTGATGAGAAGTGTATCTCCGCTTTTGAAACTTTGAAACAGCATTTGACCAACGCCCCTATCATGGTTACACCTGATTGGGATCAACCTTTTGAGATTATGTGTGATGCGAGCGATTATGCCGTCGGTGCAGTTCTTGGGCAACGTAAAAACAATCATTTTCAACCGATTTGTTATGCAAGTCGAACCCTGAACGATGCTCAAGAAAATTACACCACGACTGAAAAAGAGCTTCTAGCGGTAGTTTTTGCCATTGAAAAGTTTAGGTCTTATCTTGTGTTGTCCAAAATCATAGTTTACACGGATCACTCTGCCCTTAAATATCTCTTTGCTAAGCCTGATGCTAAGCCCAGACTCATACGATGAATACTTTTGTTGCAAGAGTTTGATATAGAGATAAGAGATAAGAAATGCGCTGAGAATTTAGCTGCCGATCATTTATCTCGTCTGGAAAACCCACACATGGATTCCGGGGGCATGGAAGTTATCAGGGATAAATTCCCCGATGAGGACCTTAATATGATTAAGACCATAGGAGAAGACCCTATACCTTGGTATGCAGACTTTGCAAATTATCTGGCCGCTGGTGTTCTTGTCAAAGGTATGACTTATCAACAAAAAGGTAACTTTTTCTCGGACTTAAAATATTATTTTTGGTCTAAACCTTATCTGTTTAGAATAGGACCTGATAGGATTCACCGTCGATGTGTCTCCGGCCCTGCTGCTTGGGACATTCTCACTAACTGTCACAAAGGCCCCACGGGAGGCCATTTTGGAGCCAATTTAACTGCTAGAAAAGTCCTTGAGTCCGGATTTTATTGGCCTACGATTTTTAAGGATGCTCACACTTTAATCAAATCTTGTGACGCTTGTCAAAGGGCAGGCAACATCACGAAGAAAGATGAGATGCCTCAATAGAGCATCTCCGTCAGTGAAGTGTTTGATGTTTGGGGAATCGATTTCATGGGACCTTTTCCCGACTCTAGAGGCAACAAATATATCCTTGTGGCGGTTGATTATGTTTCCAAGTGGGCCGAAGCAAAGGCTTCACCCACAAATGATGCTAAGGTAGTTGTTGACTTCGTGAAGTCTCTTGTGTGCAGGTACGGATGCCCAAAGGCGATCATCAGTGATAGAGGAACTCACTTTGCAAACTATCTATTGGAAAAGACTTTAAAAAGGTATGGAGTGCATCATCGGTTCTCGACTGCCTACCATCCGCAAGCCAATGGTCAAGCGGAAAACACCAACAGGGCGTTGAAACGAATCTTGGAAAAGACGGTCGATAACAACCCGAAGATATGGTCGCAAAAGCTTGAAGATGCACTATGGGCGTATCGCACGGCTTACAAGACCCCAATTGGAAGCACTCCTTATCGAATGCTTTACGGGAAAGCGTGTCACCTTCCATTCGAGTTCGAATATAAAGCGCTGTGGGCACTAAAGAAAGTTCACTTGGATGATACTGAAAGTGGGAGAGAAAGATTGATAAGCTTGCACGAATTGGAAGAACTTAGATCTCTCGCTTATGAGAACTCGAAGATCTACAAGGAACAACGAAAGAAATGGCATGATGCGCATCTAAAGGAAGTGAAGGTGTTCAAAGAGGGGGACAAGGTATTAATGTATCAAACTCGTTTTAAATTTTCCCCCGGTAAGTTAAAGTCACGATGGATAGGTCCACATGTCGTTTTAAAAGCTTATCCCTCGGGATATGTGGACCTAATGACCGAAAGAGGATCATTTAAGGTAAATGGCCATAGACTAAAGCTTTCCAATGAGAATGACCCTGTCAGAAATGGCGAGGTCTGTCATCTTTCTAAAGAGCCAATTACTTAGGTGATCCCCCGAGTCAGGCTCGCGACTCGGCACAAAAACAAGCGCTTTTCGGGAGGCAACCCGTGTTTTTATTAGTTATATTTGCTTGTGTATGTGTTTTAATCAATTTTGCAGCATTAGCCGAAGGAAATGGCAACCCGATCAAATTTCAGAAGCGACCAAACAGTGGCCATTTCACGATCGCGAAATCTTGAATTTCGCGCCGCGAAGTGAGTGACCCAGGTAAGTTCAAAAGGAAAAATTTGAAAACAGGGTGTCTGTTACAACTTCGCGACGCGAAAACTTTTGCCTCGTGACGCGAAGTTCGAAACGAGGAGATTTGAGCTGTTTTCTAAAACCTTATTTTCAATACTCTCCCTCTTTCATTGTGTTTTTCTCTGCAATTCTCTTCCCATCCTACAAATCCATGGCGTCAAAGGTATGTATTCCTCTTCTAATTGTTCTAATTTGAAAGAATCCTACAAGCCCTAGTTATTTAACTTGTATATGATCCTTAAGAAGGGGTTTTATTGGGTAGGAAAGTCTGTAATGTTAGGGGGAGGTTTATTGCTTTGATCTGCTTAAATTTACACACTTGAGTTTAGATCTTTGAATATTGTGATATGTTGCAACTCAAGTGTGGGGAAGAGAGATTATTATTATTGTGGTGATTAATGTACATGTTTTGTTTGTAGAGAGCTTCATCTTCCCACAATGTGCAAGACCACCCGTGCTTGTCTTTTGATTCCGACAACATCTTGCGTAGCGAAAAGATGTCACTGATGATTGAGCTTGATCGTTTGAAAAAGCGGGAGGTCGAAATTGGTTCGATTGTTGATTTGCAATTTGTCGAGAAGATTGGATTTGGGGATAGGCTTTCAAGCCTTTTGAGGAGAGAATACCGCGATCAGTTTGGTGTTCTTCGCTTTGTGAGCAAGGATTGGGAGAAAGCGCTGAAAACCCATGAGCCGATCTACTATGAGCTTGTGTTGGAATTTTTGGCCACCTTTAGCTTTAATGTGGAGGCGTATGATGAAGATAGACTTGAGGGGCCTTGTATTCGATTTCGTCTGCTTGGAGAATGGTATGGGATCACACTACCACGCTTTGGAGTGTTGCTCGGATTTTTCACGGCGGCTCAGTCAAGATCTGGGTACTTTTCTCACTACTTCTTAACCGGTGCTTGTGAACCTAGTGCCGAGTTTGTGGGCACGGATTTTTGGGCTACCATCGGATCGGGACCATATCTACAGTCCAACACCAAGGAAAGTTCTATCACTCTACCCGAGCATCGTCTCCTTCATCGGATGCTAGTTCACTCGTTTGCTTACCGGAAAGCTATCAAGGAGAAGGTTCCGGAAGGGGATCTTTGGCTTCTTTCGCGATTGGTCAATCGAAATGCGATAACCAATCTTTCTTATGTGATGGCTAAGATGTTCCAAAACGCCGGAAAGATACATGATAAGGCCGGAACGGGCCTTTGTGGGGGACATTTCATCACGGTTATAGCGGAGAAGTTGGGAACTCTTACACCAGAAGTTTGCGGAACTCTCACCAAGTTGTCTCCTATGGGTTTTCTCGATAAGGATCTTTTTCGTTCCATGAAGTTGCTTGCACCGGGACCTCGGCGGGGTACTTTTGTGTGGATTGGGGATATTACCCCCAATGAAGAGCCGGTTGGTACGGCTACTTCACCGTCTCAACCAACTTTCCCGGGCAATCGAGCAACCCTCAACCGGCAAATCAACAAGGATCGGGATCTCTTCATGAGGCTATTCAAGGACTATCGGAACAAATGGGAGCAGAGCATCACGAGATGATGGAAAGATTGGACCGGGTCTCATATGACATGTATGGTGTTCGGCGGGAGTTATCTTGGGTCGCCGCATCGATGGGAGAATACTTTGAGAGCGTGGGACATGCTCCATCGGCCCCTCTCATACCTCATCCCGTGTGGCGTGATAGTGATGACGGTCCTGCTGGTTATTCCACCTACGATGAATGCGCTTTTGAAAACCGTAACTGAGCGGTTTTATTCGATTCGATTGAGTTGTACTATACTTTGCACTTTACACTGCGTGGTTGTGTGGTTTGAACAATTTTATTTTTCTGCTTGGATTGTTAGGATTTTAAGTAATTTGGTTTGGTTTATTTTCATTTGTTCGTTTTTACTTTTCTTTTTCTTTTTGTTGGTAGATACGGTGATTTATGATCGAGCACGATTTTTATGCACCACTCTCAGATCAGAACAGATTTCGTCACATAACCCGGGAAGTTTCTCTTTTTCCCAATTACTCCTTAATTGTGTTAATTGTTGCATTGAGGACACTGCAAATTTTAAGTGTGGGGAGGGGGTTATGTAGACTTATCTGTTTAAATGGGTTCACTTTTTGCTTATGGATTGTCGTTTTTCAAACTTTTGAAAGCTTTGAGATTTGACCCCAATTTTTTTCGAAATCTGAGATTGTTATTGAGACTGAGTTGCTTGCATAGGAGAACACTGAATAGGATTAGTTGAGTAAAAGGATGCCTTGGAATACTGATTACCATGAGTGCCTCACCCAATTCCGTTGAGAGATTGAGCCTTAATTGTTACATCTGTTTATTTGTGAGGAATACCGACTTTGACCCAAGGTAGAACTTGTCATTTGAATGCTTATCGAGACCACATAAAAGAAGTATTTATCACCATTGCACTGATAGAGGCCTTCGTTTCTAACCCTTTTAGCCTTCGTCAGATAACCTCATCATAAGGTTATTTGATTTGCCTAGCCTGTAATTGAAAAGTGTTCACTTTTTAACACTTTATCCCTTGAAACCATTTTGAGCCTTAGCCTTTTCATTTCTTTACCCACTATACACTTTATCCTTGAGCCTAATTGTTTATCTATCTTTTGGCCGTGACTCAAATTTGAATCTTGAGATGTTTTGATCCAGTTTTCGTATCTGACAGTTTTTATGGGATTGAGATTTAAAGAGAGCCCAAAAGCAACATAGTTGCTGCTCTGAAAGAAAAAGAAGAGAGAAAAGAAAATATTTGAGACTCAAAAAGAAAAGAAATATCAAAAGTGTCAAGAATACAAAAAGAAAAAAAGAAAAGAATGAGAGCTGAAAAAGAAAAAAAAATTTGCGCCCCAAATAAGCCATAGGCTTAGGCCAATTCTAAAAGAAAGAGAGAATACTCATCCCAAAAGTCTCATTGTTTGAAAGTCAGATTACTTCACTGTTTGGATCATTACTGATTGAGTTTTCAAGTTTTTGTTGCAAAACCCTTAGTCACTTATATATCCTTTATCCTACCCTTAACCGTTAGCCTAACATTACAACCCTAAAGTCCTCTTGACGGTTGACAACTTCTCAGTGGTGGAGATTAGATTTGGTGACAAGCTTATGCATGCGGGAATTAGTCGAGTATTGGTGTGATCACTTACATATACAGTTTTACGCCCGAGAGATACACCTTATATTGTTATTCATACTATGTGAGGGTAAAAGGTTGGCCTGGGTATCCGATTGCTTGATGAGTCTTGTTTATGTGTTCGAATGTGTGAGTATACTTTGTTTTCTTTGATGATCTTGGGTGGAGATAATTTTGGAGTTATCTTTCTTATCTTTCAGTCTTTTGATTGAGGACAATCAAAGCTTAAGTGTGGGGATTTTGATAACACCAAAATTATACATGTTTTGGTTGCGCGTAATCGTATGACTTTACCCCATTTCTCACCCGTTTATGATCATTTCATGCACTAAATGAGCTTATTATTGTTTGTGAAGGATTTGGAGGCCTTGGAACGGAAAAGTATGGAAAAAGGCGAGAAAACGTGAAAAATGAACAAAGTCAACACAGAAGACACTTGGCGATTGCGAAGTCCTCAATCTGGCACCGCCAAGTGCGACTGAGTTGAAGATTAGGGTTGATTTAAGTGCTTGGCGTCGCCAAGTCAGCAGTCTGGCGATCGCCAGATGGAGCCTGGACGTTTTCCTTTAAATATCAGCCTCCTCCTTCAGTTCTAAACATGTCCGATACACAAGGGAAGTACAGTGGAACGAGAGTGAGAGTACGAAAGGTGCCGATACGCTGCGGAAGTCGATCTCCGATCATCTATCGTTGTACTGTCGGTATCATGTCGATGTCCACTTTTGTTTATGTTTTTGTTTCATTATGAGTGAGTAGTTTATTAGTAGTGCTTATCATGAGAGATGAACCTTTATGGATGATACTTTGTGATTAATGTTTATTGGTTTGTTTTTGATTAATTGAATGTCTTTTATGGTTCCTTTTTGATTGATGTTGTTGTGGCGATTTGAAATCACTTGGTTGGGTGTATTTGTTAGACCAAAGCAAATAGACTCCGAAAGGATAATCAACCTACCTTAGCCTGACTTGGACCATAGAGTTATGTTAAGGGGTTACTTTGACCAATAGTGACCGATAGTAAAAGAGCCATTGCAATATTGATTGGGAAGGGTTTACCGATTCTAGATTGTGGACCAAACGATTTAGGATTGGAATTAGGAGGACCATATCCTAGTTCATAACCATAAATTGCACATGTTAGGGTGTCCCAGACTTAAATTCCTACAATAGTCAAAACAACCAAACCTTCGACTTATTCAAATCATCCATGTTGGGGATTCACTTTATCATGATAAGTACTGCTGTTTTCCCTTATTATAAACTTAAATCATTATTTCAATTGCTTTCGTAGTTTTTACTTAGTTAATTATCTTTTTCAGTATTCAAACCTTTTCATACAAAACCCCCCTTTTAGATTAATTAAACCGATTCAGACTTTAGTCTACGATAACTTGACCGTTCCCAGTGGTAGATACGATACCTGGACTTTCCTACACTATATTACTCACGATCAGGTACGCTTGCCTGTATATGTGGTAAGACGGTGGCTAGGCATTAGAGGTTAAAACTTGTTACGCTTTTTATATACGATAATTACCGCATCAAGTTTTTAGCGCCGTTGCCGGGGAACGGTAGTTGTTAGATTTTAGTCTAATTAGTTTTGTTAATCGATCCTTGTGAGGGATTCTGTCCCTTGCAAGTTTTTCGCTTTTTAGTCTAATTAATTAGTTTTATCTTTATTTTATTTTATCTCTTTGTTTCCCGCAAGTTGCCCGTAATCGTTTGTTGAGTTGTCAGGATGACAGATGATCGACCTATGTGGGATAAGCGATCTGAGGTCCGGTTTACTCCGAGATCCGCGATCAAAAAGATAGATGATAAAATGGTGGAAATCAATAAAGGACTCATCAAAATGATTAACACCATCTCATTTGACGGAGAACCAAGCGGAAAACCTTACCAGCACCTTGAAGCATTCGAGGACATCTGTGAATTAGTCAACACCAAGGAGGATGAGGTAAAACTTCGAGTATTCCCTTTTACTTTGACAAAAAAGGCAAAAGACTGGTTTAAACAACTACTCCCGGGATCCATCACAACCTGGGACGATTTGAAATCTGCCTTTTTGTCAAGGTACTTTCCCATTTCCAAGGCTCACAAAATAAGAGCTGAAATCCGAAACTTTAAACAAGGAAAAGATAGCCTTGTGAAAGCTTGGGGAAGGTATAAGAGTTTATTTTTAGTCTTTCCAAACCATGGAATTGATGATAGGGAAATGATAGATGTTTTTTATGCTGGATTGACTAACGATTCTCGGTTAAGGTTGGATTCATCTTGTGGAGGTATTTTTCTGTATAAGACAGTGAAAGAAGCGCGTAAACTCTTGGACGACATGGAAGCACACTATCTGGATTGGTCCACCGACGAGGAACAAGAGGGGACCCAACCAGCGCATCTAAACGTAGTATCGTCATCCGAAGAGCACATCCAGGCAATTGAGGACTCCACCGAGACACCGAACCCTCTTTCCAAGCCATACGGCGGGGTAATCGAACAATTATTCCATCACTTCTCCCAAGAGCAAGAAAAGATGGGTGCGGATGTCGAACAGAAAATGCAAGGGTTTGTAAACTTTATTGCAGGATTATATCGAGGCGCAGATCAATTCCTCCGAGACGTAAAAGAAACATTTCCTCATATGGAGGCGGAAGCGCATGCTGAAGTGTTCACAACCACAAGAGGAGGTAAGGTAGTTGTAGGACCACCTATGCCTCAAACTAATCAAATTCCTAATATGCAGGTTGTTGAACCAGAGGTGGAATTGCCATCACGACCAACAAAAGAGGTCAGGGAGGAAGCAGTCAGACCAAGGGAATCTACAACACCACATGTGCCTACAAGAGTACCATACCCTGCACGACTACGGAAAGAAAAGAAAGAGGCCCAATATCGTAAGTTTATTGACTTGATTAAATGAGTGGATATTAATGTACCTCTTGTGGATTTAATTGCAGGTGTACCGAGTTACGCAAGATTTCTCAAGGAGTTGGTGGCTAATAAAGCAAGAATGGGAACAGAAGAAATAGCCTTTCTGAATGCCGAATGCTCAGCTACACTTTCAGACACCCTCAAGAAGGGTGATCCAGGGAGTTTCATTATCCCTTGTTATTTTGGTAAAAGTGTTTCATGTAGAGCCCTAGCAGACCTAGGAGCCAGTATAAACCTGATGCCATTATCGTTTTATCAAAAACTGGGATTGAATGATCTAAAAAGCACAAGAATGACCATCCAACTAGCTGATAGATCCATAAAATACCCTGTAGGAATAGCTGAGGATGTCATAGTTCGGGTAGACAGGTTTGAATTTCCCACCGACTTTGTGATCTTAGACATAAAGGACGAGGTTAAAGTACCTCTAATCCTTGGTCGTCCGTTTCTCAACACGGCCAGTGCCATTATTCATGTAGCCAAAAGGGAACTTAGTCTAGGAATTGGTGAAGATCGAATCACACTCTCCATTGATGGAATTCCAGACTATGATGACTCTATAAATACTCTAGACAGTATAGATGACTTCACCGAATTGGAACCTAATGATTATCTTTTTGAATCAGGTGAATGGGAAGAAAGCCTTGCTATTGAGAAAAGATGGGATGAAACCATGGAGGAAGAAGAAGAGGACTTCGAGGAGCTAAAGCAGGAAGACAAAGTCAGAGTAAAGACCTCTCTGGAGGAACCACCAGACTTGGAGTTAAAGGACCTTCCCGAGCACCTCGAGTACCAGTTTCTTGAAGGTAAAAATTCTCTCCCAGTAATTATCTCTTCCTTGCAAACAGCCAATGAAAAGGAAAGACTCATTGAGGTTCTGAAAAAACACAAAAAGACTTTAGCTTGGAAAATTTCGGACATTCCCGGAATAAGCCCTTCATTTTGTACACACAAAATTTTAATGGAAGACAATTTTAAACCATGTGTGCAAAAACAAAGGAGGCTTAATCCAAAAATGCAAGAAGTTGTGAAAAAGGAGGTGATCAAACTGCTTGATACCGGAATCATTTACCCCATTTCTGACAGTCCATGGGTAAGCCCTATTCAAGTAGTTCCCAAAAAGGGAGGACTCACAGTTGTCACAAATGATAACAATGAGTTAGTTCCCACCCGTACTGTTACCGGGTGGAGAGTTTGCATAGACTATAGGAAGCTTAATGATGCCACTAGAAAAGACCATTTCCCTTTACCCTTCATTGATCAAATGCTTGAACGCTTGGCGGGAAATGAGTACTATTGCTTCCTAGATGGATTTTCGGGATACTTCCAAATCCCCATTGATCCTGAAGACCAGGAGAAAACAACCTTTACTTGTCCCTTTGGAACATTTGCCTATAGACGTATGTCTTTTGGGTTGTGCAATGCACCCGCTACTTTTCAACGATGCATGACAGCCATTTTCCAGGACATGATAGAGAATTGTATGGAAGTCTTTATGGATGATTTCTCTGTTTTCGGTAACTCTTTTGATGATTGTCTAAGCAGCCTAGACAGGGTGCTAGCTCGATGCGAGGAATCTCATCTGGTTCTCAACTGGGAAAAGTGTCACTTTATGGTAAAAGAATGTATAGTTCTTGGACACAAAATCTCGAAAGATGGTTTGGAGGTGGATAAAGCTAAGATAGACACCATATCGAAGCTTCCTCCATCTACAAACATAAAAGGGGTCAGAAGTTTTTTAGGTCATGCCGGGTTTTATAGGAGGTTTATACAAGATATTTCGAAAATATCCCGACCTCTTACCAAACTTCTTAAAAAAGATGCACCTTTCATTTTTGATGAGAAGTGTATCTCCGCTTTTGAAACTTTGAAACAGCATTTGACCAACGCCCCTATCATGGTTCCACCTGATTGGGATCAACCTTTTGAGATTATGTGTGATGCGAGCGATTATGCCGTCGGTGCAGTTCTTGGGCAACGTAAAAACAATCATTTTCAACCGATTTGTTATGCAAGTCGAACCCTGAACGATGCTCAAGAAAATTACACCACGACTGAAAAAGAGCTTCTAGCGGTAGTTTTTGCCATTGAAAAGTTTAGGTCTTATCTTGTGTTGTCCAAAATCATAGTTTACACGGATCACTCTGCCCTTAAATATCTCTTTGCTAAGCCTGATGCTAAGCCCAGACTCATACGATGGATACTTCTGTTGCAAGAGTTTGATATAGAGATAAGAGATAAGAAAGGCGCTGAGAATTTAGCTGCCGATCATTTATCTCGTCTGGAAAACCCACACATGGATTCCGGGGGAATGGAAGTTATCAGGGATAAATTCCCCGATGAGGACCTTAATATGATTAAGACCATAGGAGAAGACCCTATACCTTGGTATGCAGACTTTGCAAATTATCTGGCCGCTGGTGTTCTTGTCAAAGGTATGACTTATCAACAAAAAGGTAACTTTTTCTCGGACTTAAAATATTATTTTTGGTCTAAACCTTATCTGTTTAGAATAGGACCTGATAGGATTCACCGTCGATGTGTCTCCGGCCCTGCTGCTTGGGACATTCTCAATAACTGTCACAAAGGCCCCACGGGAGGCCATTTTGGAGCCAATTTAACTGCTAGAAAAGTCCTTGAGTCCGGATTTTATTGGCCTACGATTTTTAAGGATGCTCACACTTTAATCAAATCGTGTGACGCTTGTCAAAGGGCAGGCAACATCACGAAGAAAGATGAGATGCCTCAACAGAGCATCTTCGTCAGTAAAGTGTTTGATGTTTGGGGAATCGATTTCATGGGACCTTTTCCCGACTCTAGAGGCAACAAATATATCCTTGTGGCGGTTGATTATGTTTCCAAGTGGGCCGAAGCAAAGGCTTCACCCACAAATGATGCTAAGGTAGTTGTTGACTTCGTGAAGTCTCTTGTGTGCAGGTACGGATGCCCAAAGGCGATCATCAGTGATAGAGGAACTCACTTTGCAAACTATCTATTGGAAAAGACTTTAAAAAGGTATGGAGTGCATCATCGGTTCTCGACTGCCTACCATCCGCAAGCCAATGGTCAAGCGGAAAACACCAACAGGGCGTTGAAACGAATCTTGGAAAAGACGGTCGATAACAACCCGAAGATATGGTCGCAAAAGCTTGAAGATGCACTATGGGCGTATCGCACGGCTTACAAGACCCCAATTGGAAGCACTCCTTATCGAATGCTTTACGGGAAAGCGTGTCACCTTCCATTCGAGTTCGAATATAAAGCGCTGTGGGCACTAAAGAAAGTTCACTTGGATGATACTGAAAGTGGGAGAGAAAGATTGATAAGCTTGCACGAATTGGAAGAACTTAGATCTCTCGCTTATGAGAACTCGAAGATCTACAAGGAACAACGAAAGAAATGGCATGATGCGCATCTAAAGGAAGTGAAGGTGTTCAAAGAGGGGGACAAGGTATTAATGTATCAAACTCGTTTTAAATTTTCCCCCGGTAAGTTAAAGTCACGATGGATAGGTCCACATGTCGTTTTAAAAGCTTATCCCTCGGGATATGTGGACCTAATGACCGAAAGAGGATCATTTAAGGTAAATGGCCATAGACTAAAGCTTTCCAATGAGAATGACCCTGTCAGAAATGGCGAGGTCTGTCATCTTTCTAAAGAGCCAATTACTTAGGTGATCCCCCGAGTCAGGCTCGCGACTCGGCACAAAAACAAGCGCTTTTTGGGAGGCAACCCGTGTTTTTATTAGTTATATTTTCTTGTGTATGTGTTTTAATCAATTTTGCAGCATTAGCCGAAGGAAATGGCAACCCGATCAAATTTCAGAAGCGACCAAACAGTGGCCATTTCGCGATCGCGAAATCTTGAATTTCGCGCCGCGAAGTGAGCGACCCAGGTAAGTTCAAAAGGAAAAATTTGAAAACAGGGTGTCTGTTACAACTTCGCGACGCGAAAACTTTTGCCTCGCGATGCGAAGTTCGAAACGAGGAGATTTGAGCTGTTTTCTAAAACCCTATTTTCAATACTCTCCCTCTTTCATTGTGTTTTTCTCTGCAATTCTCTTCCCATCTTACAAATCCATGGCGTCAAAGGTATGTATTCCTCTTCTAATTGTTCTAATTTGAAAGAATCCTACAAGCCCTAGTTATTTAACTTGTATATGATCCTTAAGAAGGGGTTTTATTGGGTAGGAAAGTCTGTAATGTTAGGGGGAGGTTTATTGCTTTGATCTGCTTAAATTTACACACTTGAGTTTATATCTTTGAATATTGTGATATGTTGCAACTCAAGTGTGGGGAAGAGAGATTATGATTTTTGTGGTGATTAATGTACATGTTTTGTTTGTAGAGAGCTTCATCTTCCCACAATGTGCAAGACCACCCGTGCTTGTCTTTTGATTCCGACAACATCTTGCGTAGCGAAAAGATGTCACTGATGATTGAGCTTGATCGTTTGAAAAAGCGGGAGGTCGAAATTGGTTCGATTGTTGATTTGCAATTTGTCGAGAAGATTGGATTTGGGGATACGCTTTCAAGCCTTTTGAGGAGAGAATACCGCGATCAGTTTGGTGTTCTTCGCTTTGTGAGCAACGATTGGGAGAAAGCGCTGAAAACCCATGAGCCGATCTACTATGAGCTTGTGTTGGAATTTTTGGCCACCTTTAGCTTTAATGTGGAGGCGTATGATGAAGATAGACTTGAGGGCCCTTGTATTCGATTTCGTCTGCTTGGAGAATGGTATGGGATCACACTACCACGCTTTGGAGTGTTGCTCGGATTTTTCACGGCGGCTCAGTCAAGATCCGGGTACTTTTCTCACTACTTCTTAACCGGTGCTTGTGAACCTAGTGCCGAGTTTGTGGGCACGGATTTTTGGGCTACCATCGGATCAGGACCGTATCTACAGTCCAACACCAAGGAAAGTTCTATCACTCTACCCGAGCATCGTCTCCTTCATCGGATGCTTGTTCACTCGTTTGCTTACCGCAAAGCTATCAAGGAGAAGGTTCCAGAAGGGGATCTTTGGCTTCTTTCACGATTGGTCAATCGAAATGCGATAACCAATCTTTCTTATGTGATGGCTAAGATGTTCCAAAATGCCGGAAAGATACATGATAAGGCTGGAACAGGCCTTTGTGGGGGACATTTCATCACGGTTATAGCGGAGAAGTTGGGAACTCTTACACCAGAAGTTTGCGGAACTCTCACCAAGTTGTCTCCTATGGGTTTTCTCGATAAGGATTTTTTCGTTCCATGAAGTTGCTTGCACCGGGACCTCGGCGGGGTACTTTTGTGTGGATTGGGGATATTACCCCCAATGAAGAGCCGGTTGGTACGGCTACTTCACCGCCTCAACCAACTTTCCCGGGGCAATCAAGCAACCCTCAACCGGCAAATCAACAAGGATCGGGATCTCTTCATGAGGCTATTCAAGGACAATCGAAACAGATGGGGGCAGAGCATCACGAGATGATGGAAAGATTGGACCAGGTCTCATATGACATGTATGGTGTTCCGCGGGAGTTATCTTGGGTCGCCGCATCGATGGGAGAATACTTTGAGAGCATGGGACATGCTCCATCGGCCCCTCTCCAACCTCATCCCGTGTGGCGTGATTGTGATGACGGTCCTGCTGGTTATTCCACCTACGATGAATGGGCTTTTGATAACCATAACTGAGCGGTTTTATTTGATTCGATTGGGTTGTACTATACTTTGCACTTTACACTGCGTGGTTGTGTGGTTTGAACAATTTTATTTTTCTGCTTGGATTGTTAGGATTTTAAGTAATTTGGTTTGGTTTATTTTCATTTGTTCGTTTTTACTTTTCTTTTCTTTTTGTTGGTAGATACGGCGATTTATGATCGAGCACGATTTTTATGCACCACTCTCAGATCAGAACAGATTTCGTCACATAACCCGGGAAGTTTCTCTTTTTCCCAATTACTCCTTAATTGTGTTAATTGTTGCA
Organism: Centaurea solstitialis; assembly: GCA_030169165.1. Lineage (NCBI taxonomy): Eukaryota > Viridiplantae > Streptophyta > Magnoliopsida > Asterales > Asteraceae > Centaurea > Centaurea solstitialis. The sequence goes on from CM058043.1 coordinate 68,399,678, forward strand.
TTGAGGACACTGCAAATTTTAAGTGTGGGGAGGGGGTTATGTAGACTTATCTGTTTAAATGGGTTCACTTTTTGCTTATGGATTGTCGTTTTTCAAACTTTTGAAAGCTTTGAGATTTGACCCCAATTTTTTTCGAAATCTGAGATTGTAATTGAGACTGAGTTGCTTGCATAGGAGAACACTGAATAGGATTAGTTGAGTAAAAGGATGCCTTGGAATACTGATTACCATGAGTGCATCACCCAATTCCGTTGAGAGATTGAGCCTTAATTGTTACATCTGTTTATTTTGTGAGGAATACCGACTTTGACCCAAGGTAGAACTTGTCATTTGAATGCTTATCGAGACCACATAAGAGAAGTATTTATCACCATTGCACTGATAGAGGCCTTCGTTTCTAACCCTTTTAGCCTTCGTCAGATAACCTCATCATAAGGTTATTTGATTTGCCTAGCCTGTAATTGAAAAGTGTTCACTTTTTAACACTTTATCCCTTGAAACCATTTTGAGCCTTAGCCTTTTCATTTCTTTACCCACTATACACTTTATCCTTGAGCCTAATTGTTTATCTATCTTTTGGGCGTGACTCAAATTTGAATCTTGAGATGTTTTGATCCAGTTTTCGTATCTGACAGTTTTTATGGGATTGAGATTTAAAGAGAGCCCAAAAGCAACATAGTTGCTGCTCTGAAAGAAAAAGAAGAGAGAAAGAAAAAATATTTGAGACTAAAAAAGAAAAGAAATATCAAAAGAGTCAAGAATACAAAAAGAAAAAAAGAAAAGAATGAGAGCTGAAAAAGAAAAAAAAAACAGAATTTGCGCCCCAAATAAGCCATAGGCTTAGGCTAATTCTAAAAGAAAGAGAGAATACTCATCCCAAAAGTCTCATTGTTTGAAAGTCAGATTACTTCACTGTTTGGATCATTACTGATTGAGTTTTCAAGTTTTTGTTGCAAAACCCTTAGTCACTTATATATCCTTTATCCTACCCTTAACCCTTAGCCTAACATTACAACCCTAAAGTCCTCTTGACGGTTGACAACTTCTCAGTGGTGGAGATTAGATTTGGTGACAAGCTTATGCATGCGGGAATTAGTCGAGTATTGGTGTGATCACTTACATATACACTTTTACCCCCGAGAGATACACCTTATATTGTTATTCATACTATGTGAGGGTAAAAGGTTGGCCTGGGTATCCGATTGCGTGATGAGTCTTGTTTGTGTGTTCGAATGTGCGAGTATACTTTGTTTTCTTTGATGATCTTGGGTGGAGATAATTTTGGAGTTATCTTTCAGTCTTTTGATTGAGGACAATCAAAGCTTAAGTGTGGGGATTTTGATAACACCAAAATTATACATGTTTTGGTTGCGCGTAATCGTATGACTTTACCCTATTTCTCACCCGTTTATGATCATTTCATGCACTAAATGAGCTTATTATTGTTTGTGAAGGATTTGGAGGCCGTGGAACGGAAAAGTACGGAAAAATGCGAGAAAACGTGAAAAATGCACAAAGTCAACACAGAAGACACTTGGCGATCGCGAAGTCCTCAATCTGGCGCCGCCAAGTGCGACTGAGTTGAAGATTAGGGTTGATTTAAGTGCTTGGCGTCGCCAAGTCAGCAGTCTGGCGATCGCCAGATGGAGCCTGGACGTTTTCCTTTAAATATCAGCCTCCTCCTTCAGTTCTAAACATGTCTGATACACAAGGGAAGTACAAAGGAATGAGAGTGAGAGTACGAAAGGTGCCGATACGCTGCGGAAGTCAATCTCCGATCATCTATCGTTGTACTGTCGGTATCATGTCGATGTCCACTTTTGTTTATGTTTTTGTTTTCATTATGAGTGAGTAGTTTATTAGTAGTGCTTATCATGAGAGATGAACCTTTATGGATGATACTTTGTGACTAATGTTTATTGGTTTGTTTTTGATTAATTGAATGTCTTTTATGGTTCCTTTTTGATTGATGTTGTTGTGGCAATTTGAAATCACTTGGTTGGGTGTATTTGTTAGACCAAAGCAAATAGACTCCGAAAGGATAATCAACCTACCTTAGCCTGACTTGGACCATAGAGTTATGTTATGGGGTTACTTTGACCAATAGTGACCGATAGTAAAAGAGCCATTGCGATATTGATTGGGAAGGGTTTACCGATTCTAGATTGTGGACCAAACGATTTAGGATTGGAATTAGGAGGACCATATCCTAGTTCATAACCATAAATTGCACATGTTAGGGTGTCCCAGACTTAAATTCCTACAATAGTCAAAACAACCAAACCTTCGACCTATTCATATCATCCATATTGGGGATTCACTTTATCATGATAAGTACTGCTGTTTTCCCTTATTATAAACTTAAATCATTATTTCAATTGCTTTCGTAGTTTTTACTTAGTTAATTATCTTTTTCAGTATTCAAACCTTTTCATACAAAACCCCCCTTTTAGATTAATTAAACCGATTCAGACTTTAGTCTACGATAACTTGACCGTTCCCAGTGGTAGATACGATACCTGGACTTTCCTACACTATATTACTCACGATCAGGTACGCTTGCCTGTATATGTGGTAAGACGGTGGCTAGGCATTAGAGGTTAAAACTTGTTACGCTTTTTATATACGATAATTACCGCATCAGTCATCGACATCATCATCCTCATCATCTTCATCGTCGTCGTCGTCGTTGTTTCCCCCTGCCTCATTGATGTTCCAGTTTGTAGAGGGGGAATAGACGGAATGGTCTCCATGTGGTGGTTGAGGTGCTGTTGGTCTCTCCCCCTCAACAGGTGCCCTGCCTATGTCAGCTGTTGTCAGGCACCTCTGAAGGAGAGAGGCAAGATCTTCCTGCAGCTTGCGGCTGGAAGAGGTGGCACTGACCAAGGACTGAAGCGCATCCCGGTCAGTGGTGGTGAACGACGGCGGCGGATGAGTAGTGGAGGTGAAGGTGCTGACGGTTGACGATAGTTCAGCCACCTTCTCCTGAAGGGCACGTAGCCCGGCTTCCTGAGTGTCCAATCTCTTAACCACCTCAGATTGGAAGGTGATGAGAGAGTTGGAGCCGGTGGAGATGGCGTTGGTGATGGCCGGGAGAGCTGTCGCCTTCATGTCCTGAAGGGACTCGTTCAGAGTGGTGGTGGAGGTGGCCATCTGCGATACCTTGTCCTGGATGGTGTCCGGGCAGGGTATGCTTAGGTGAACGGTGGAGGGAGGAGGTGTGGCGGCAGCAACGGCAGCAGCAGCAGCAGTGGCCTGAGCTTCCGCGTTTGCAGTCGCAGCTTTGGCAGAGGCAAACTCGAGCTCTAGAGCCTGGAGGCAAGCCTTGTGGGCGTCCTCCTGAAGTTGTAATGCAGCTCGAGCGTCCTGGAGTTGTCTCTCTGCGGACTGGCGCCTGAGCTCAGCCGTGCTCAGCTGACGCTCAGAGTCCGTGAAGACGAACTCGTCGAACGGATCATCCTGTTGAAGTGGAGGATGTCCTTGAGAAGCTGCTCCAAAAGAACCTGAAAAATTAGTAGCTAAGTGAGAACTAGAAGACTCAAAAGCTTTCATAGAAGAAGAAGAGGAAATAAATTGCTTAGATTTATTACCTGAGGCTTGAACGGCATCAGAGCGATTGCCGTCCACATTCTCTGAGTGTTCGAGTAGAACGACCTCAGGTTCTTGAGGTTGAGGAGCAGGAGTTTCTGCAGGTAAAGAAGTTTTAGATAAAAAAGAAGGTCTATTAAATATTGCAGGAAGAGTGAGGTAATATTTCTTACCAGCAGCTCCCTGCTTCTTTTTCTTCTGTGCCTTTGACTTGGCGCGCTTGGGAGGAGGAGGAGGAGAGGATCCAGAGGGAGGTGGGCGGTTCTGGAGCGCTGAAGAAGAAGATGCTGCTGTGGAAGTCAGTAAGGGGTTAGCTACTGACATAGCATGCATTGAAATAGAAGATGATGATTTGGATGAGATGAGAGAAAACATACCTTGAGAAGGAGGGGAGGCGAGCTGCTCTTCTGGGTCCTGTTCAGGTTCAGGGAGAACCAGGACGGCAGAGAGAGGTACGTCATCAGGACGAGGAGGAACCTGATCCAGGATCTTTGGTCCGATGGCGTACTTTTTGAAGGTGCCTTCAGTTGGATAGGCACTCTTCATGTGAAGTTCCAGGACGGCGGAGAAGAAGCGGGTGTAGGGAACGTTGGGTAGGTGCTTTGGGGCCTTGATCTTCTTGACCATATCGTCCCAGATATGGCGAACATAGTCAAATTTCCGATTCTTCAGAGCGGAGTAGACCATGTTCTGGATGACGGTGGGAAACTACTCAGTGCTCCCCGTCTTGCCCGTCAGACAGAGACCAAACGTGTTCCATATGTAATAGAACGAAGCGTTTATTCCTGTTTTATGGACCGTAGCAGAGTTCTTGGTGAGTGGGACGCCTTCCTTCTCAGGCCATCTGTAGCCAATGTCATCAAGGAGGCTGATGACTTCTTCAGAGGATGGGGGAGGAGGATATCTCTTCTTCTTAGAGATCTGGAGGACGTTGCGCATGGTTCCAATCCCGAAGGAGATGATATCGTCCTTTATCTGGAATTTGATCACCTCGTGGAGTTTGCCCTTGGAGTTCTTCTCCTGGGCTACCATGGCAGTGGACCATAGTTGAAGCAGTAGGGGTTTGTTTGGCTTGGGGTTGAGGGTAAATGCAGTCTTTAGTGGACTGCGCAGCATAAATTCCTTCACAGGCTGATGGTATTCCTTGCCCTGAGGTAGTTCGAAAAGCCCTACCAGGTTGTTGGCCTTGAAGGTGATGTCATGCTGAGGGATGACTATGGGAAGGCTTCCAGTAGCAGTCAATAGTGTGGTGGCCTCAGAGGAGAGCTGGGCGTCGAGCAAAGTGGAAGTTGTAGCAGCCATCCTGTTAACAAAAAGAATAACATATGTGGATGATTAAGAAATCCAAAATATGCATCTTTCTTCACTTTTCAATGAACATAGAAAAAGTTCATAAGTGGTGAAATCCTTTTTACATAGGAATAGATTAGATACCAAAATTCACAAAAGGAATGTGTTTTGGTATAAAAGAGAACTTCTATTTTGATGAAGTTATATCAAAATAGGAGTTGATGATTTTTCTTAAAAGAAATAAGAAGAATCACATAAACAGTTTTAACAAAAATCTATGAAGATTTTGGAAAAACTAAGATCAAACGAAGTGATCTTAGGGTTTTTGTGAAAAAGTTTATCAAAATAAGTTGTTTTTTAACAAAGATCAACTTAGTTTATGGAAAGAACAAGAAGAAATTAACACTTACGATGATTCGTTGATTAAGATGATTGTGTGTGTTCTTGGTGTTCTTGGTGAAGCATATTGAGAGAGAAAATCTTTTCTTGCTTTGAGTTCTTTTAGAGAATTTGTAAGCGTAAATAGTTAAAATAGAGTACGAGTGAGGTTTTTATACCTCGTGGTTGGAGAGAGAAAATGGATGAGAGAGAAAAGAGCGGCTAAAATTCAAACGTAATGATGAAAAGGTAGCTTGACACGCGTTCACGCGCCTGACACACGTCGTGGGGAACAGGAAACGTCCCATTACGTGGCGTTGCAGATGAAAAGTTTGTTTTATTCAAAAAGCTAAAAACCACCTTTTCAGGGGATAATTCCAATTTTGTGAAAGAAGAGTTTTCTTGGAATTAGAGTACTTATCAGATAAGTACTGTTTTGGGAAATCCTCTTATCACATTTAATGCGATAAGGTTTCAGGGACATAAATACTTACCTGAGAATCATCAGTATTCGGATTTTGAACAAAGATTTTGTAAGTACTGAATAGAGTTATCTCCTGATAAATGTGTTATTCAGGAGTTGTTAAATAAGAGTCCTGAGAAAACTTATTCTAAAGGACTTAACAACTTTTTGTCCTGATAAACTTCATTCGTCAGGATTTAACATCCCAAGTTCACTGATGAGCATATTAAAACGTGTTACATCCAGTGGTTTGGTAAAGAGGTCAGCAAGCTGATATTCAGTAGGGACAAAATGGAGTTCAATATCACCATTCATCACATGATCCCTGGTGAAGTGATATCTCACTTCAATGTGCTTTGTCTTGGAGTGTATGACAGGATTGTTAGCGATGGCGATCGCTGAAGTGTTGTCACAGTATATAGGAATTTTAGAAAGTTGTATGTCATAGTCCTGAAGTTGATTTCTCAGCCACAAGACTTGAGCACAACAGATTCCTGCTGCAACATATTCAGCTTCAGCAGTTGATGTGGACACAAAATTCTGTTTCTTGCTAGTCCAACTCACCAACTTTCCACCTAGTAGGTGACACCCACCAGTGGTGCTTTTCCTATCGATCTTACATCCTGCAAAGTCACTATCAGAATAAGCTGTTAGATCGAACCCTGAGTCCTTGGAGTACCAAAGACCCAGATTAGGAGTTCCCTTCAGATATTTGAAAATCCGCTTTACAGCAGTCAGATGGGATTCTTTGGGTTCAGCCTGATAACGAGCACATAAACATGTAGAATACATGATATCAGGATGACTCGCTGTAAGATACAGCAGTGAGCCAATCATTCCTCTATAGAGAGTCACATCAACAGGTTTCCCTTTGGAATCCTTGTCAAGTGATAGAGGAGGAGCCATTGGAGTCTTCATCGGTGTACATGATGTGAGATCAAATTTCTTCAGCATATCAAGTACATATTTACCTTGATTGATAAAGATTCCTTTTTCAGATTGCTTGATCTGAAGTCCTAAAAAGAATGTTAGTTCACCCATCATAGACATTTTATATTCAGATTTCATGAGCAACTCAAACTTTTCGCAGAGTTTGGGATTGGTTGATCCAAAGATAATGTCATCGACATATATCTAGACAAGAAGGATATGCTTAGGATATTTCTTAAGAAATAGAGTGTTATCGATCTTACCACAAACAAAACCTTTAGAGAGAAGAAAGGTTGACAGGGTGTCATACCAGGCACGAGGAGCCTGTTTTAACCCATAGAGAGCCTTGTTTAACTTGTAGACGTGATCAGGGAACTTAGGATCTACAAAGCCAGGAGGCTGAGCCACATAGACTTCTTCATTAAGTTTTCCATTCAGAAAGGCATTTTTAATGTTCATCTGAAAAACTTTGAAGTTCATATGTGCTGCAAAGGCCAGGAAAAGTCGAATTGCTTCGAGCCTAGCCACAGGAGCAAAAGTTTCATCGTAATCAATGCCCTCTTCCTGCCTGTATCCCTGAGCCACAAGGCGAGCCTTGTTTCGAATAATCGTACCAATCTCATCAAGCTTATTCCTGAAGATCCACTTGGATCCTATGATTGTACGTTTTCGAGGCCTAGGGACGAGAAGCCAGACATTGTTTCTGATGAACTCTGCTAGCTCTTCCTGCATGGCTGAGACCCAGGCAGGATCACGCAAGGCATCATCTATTTCTTTAGGTTCATTTTCAGAGATGAAATTAACATAAAGACAGACGTTACCAGATTGGCGTCGAGTTTTAACACCAGAGGAAGGATTACCGAGGACTTGATCAATTGGATGTTCTTTGGTCCAACAAAGAGCAGGTGGTTGATACACCTGTCCTGAAGTAGAGGCTTCATTCACTGATGGATCAGGGAGAAGATTAGTAGGAGCAGGTTCACTAACAGTGGTTTGAGAGAAATCTTCACTGTTAGTGGGTTGATCAGGTTCAGGTGTGACTTGGGTGATAAGAGTGGCATTTATTAGAGGTGGTATGAGTATATGAGAGGGTGGAGTAGGATTTTCTTCAAAACCATCAGGAAGGTCTTGAGGAGATGGATCAGCAATGGGAATATCAGGGACTTGAAAGAAAGAGTCAGCCCACTGATTTATTTCAGCATTATCATGGGGGTGAGGAAAGGTAGGATCGGATTCATCAAATTTAACATGAATCGTTTCCTCTATAGTTTGTCTTCGTTTGTTGAACACACGGTAAGTTTTGGAGATAGAGGAATATCCAAGGAAGATTCCATCATCGGACTTGGAATCGAACTTTTCAAGGTTATCTTTGTTGTTCAGGATGTAGCAGACACAACCAAAGATATGGAGATGTTCGATTGAAGGTTTCCTGTTACGAAAGAGTTCGTAAAGGGTTCTTCTGAAGCGCTTTACTATCAGGGATCTGTTCTAGGTATAACAAGCAGTGTTAACGGCTTCAGCCCAGAATTGAGTGGCAAGGTTGGCTTCACTCAACATAGATCGTGCGGCTTCAATCAGGGTTCTGTTTCGTCTTTCAGCAACACCGTTTTGATGAGGAGTTCTTACAGAGGAGAAGTTCTGAGAGATACCTTTTTGATCGAAAAAGGTTTCCAGGGTACTGTTTTTGAATTCAGTTCCGTGGTCACTTCTGATTGATTGAACAGTAAGGTTGTTGAGCCTTTCCATCTTCCTGACGAACAGAATGATTTCTTCAGGAGCGTCACTCTTGGATCGAAGAAAGAACACCCAAGTATATCTGGAATATTCATCAACGATTACCAGAGTATATTTCTTTCCAGCAATGGATTGGACATTAACAGGTCCAAAGAGATCCATGTGGAGAAGTTGTAGAGGAGAGCTGATGGAGGAAATCTGCTTGGACTTAAAGCTAGCCCTGGTTTGTTTTCCTTTCTCACATGCTGAACAAAGAGATACCTTTGTATAGCGAAAGTCAGGAAGACCAACAACAAGATTGTTGATGCAGAGTTGATTCAGCGTCTTGAAGTTGAGATGAGAGAGACGCTTGTGCCAGAGCCAATTTGTATCAGTAGAAGCACGTGATACGAAATAGAAATTATCAGTGGAAGTATTCATGTTGATGATGTAGATATCAGGTTGTCTAACACTAGTGAGAATAACTTCCTTGCGTCTGTTCTTGACTTCGCACTTTTTCTTCGAGAAGGAGACTTTGTGATTCTTATCACACAGTTGACTGATGCTCAGAAGATTGTGCATCAGGCCTTCAACATAAGCAACTCTTTTGAACGTAGTTACTCCGTTGGTCAGGGTGCCTTACCCTCGGGTTTGGCCTTTACCGTTTCCACCAAAAGTCACAGCAGGACCTCTTTCTTCACGGTAGTTAGAGAGGACAGATTTAGAACCAGTCATATGTCGAAAGCATCCACTGTCCAGGTACCAGATGCCCTTGTCCTGTAAAATTGAGAGTTTAAGTTTTTCTTGGTACCCATAGAACTATGGATCCAGAATTATCAGTAGGACTGGTGGAGTTAGTGACAGCCTTAACTGAGTTATCAGTTCTTGAGGCTGGAGTCTTGACTGAAGGAACAGTCTTGACAACCTTCTTTCCTTTGACTGAGTTATCAGTCTTAGGAGTTTTCTTTACCTTTGCTGATTTTTTAGTTTTGGTAGCATCAGGACACTTACTCGCAATATGGTCGTTAAATCCACAGTGATAACATTTGCGATATAGAAAGCGTTTAGTGGGGTCCAGGAAGTCTTTGAACTTCAGATGAGCAGGACCAGTACCAAGTATGCCTTTAGCATTTGACAGAGGAGGAATAGGTTTCTTTTCCACAGCCTTTTGCTTTAGATCAATCTTCAGTCTAGGAGTTGGATTTTGAGAAAAGGTTTTTGTTCCTGAGACTAAAGGTCCACCACCTAGAACTTTGTTCTTAGGTTTAGGATTCTTGGTCTTTGAAGGTGTTACAGTTTTGGATTTTTCCTTGGCTATTTTCTTTTTGCTCTTAAGAGCACCTTCAGTGTGTGTGTTGGATGAAGAAGGGATGTTTTCAGGGGCATTAGGATCAGGGATAGAAGAAACAAACATTCCAAATTTAAGCATGGAACGATCAGGCCTAGGACATCCGCTTGTGAATCCAAGACCCTTTTTGTTTTTGACATTTCTCCCTGAGGCTAATATTTCATCAACCTTTTCAGAGGCGTCATTCCATCCTTCGATGGTGACTTTTTCAGCGTTAAGTTCGGCCAAGGCTCTTTCTTTAGCAGCAAGAGCCTTTTCTCTTTCGATACAGAGAGTTTGATTAACAGTGACCTGATCCTTATAACTTTCTTCCAGAATGGTAAGTTGTTTTATCTTTTTCTGACACTCTCTGAGTTGATCACGAAGATCAATGTTCATTTTCTCAGCAGAGGTTTTACCATTCAGGGCTTTATAGAGATCAAGGGTTACAAGGTCTAGCTGAGTTAAGCTTTCAAGAGGGACAACAGGAATAGGTACCTGACTGGTAGATTCAGTCGCAGAGGTAGAAGCTTCAGGAGCTTGAGTAGGAACCTCTTCTGGGACCTCTTCTATCTTAGCCATGAGAGCTAAGGTAGGTTCCTCAATAATAGCCATAAGTGCCACTTGATTATCTTTCGCGTCAGATGAGTCATCAGAGGAGACATCATCCCAATCGCAGTCTTCTGCAATAAGACCTTTACCTTTGCGCTAAAATTTCATTTTCTTGTACTTCTCTTTCAGGCGCTGCTATTTGGGGTTTTTCGAGGAAGATTTGGCAGAAGAAGGAGCAAACTGACTTTTCCTGTACCTGCAATCATTAGCAAAGTGTCCTTTGCCCTGACAGTTGTAGCAGATAGCAGTAGCCTTATCAACAGGTTCTGTTTTCGGCTTGTCAGTTAAGGTAAGAGGTTTCTTTTTATGGAAGTTTCCCTTTTTGGCAAACTTTTTGAAAGATCGAGTTAGCAAAGCAAGAGATTCATTGAAATCAGGATCTTCTGACATGTCAGAATCAGAAGATTCTAATTCAGTGATGGTGACAGAAGAAGGAGTAGCAACAGTAGGAACTGAATCAGAGACCAGTGCAACATAGGTGCTTTTGGAATCTTTAGTATCTCTTATGAGATTCTTTTTCAGTTTCTTCTGTTGTTCACAGTTTAGAAGAATACCGTACAGCTCACTTAATGTGAGTGTCTTTATATCTTTGGACATAGTTAAGCAGGAGGTGTAGGTTTCCCAATGTTCAGGAAGAGCTTCCAGGAACTTGGTAACCACCTCAGAGTTAGGATAGATAGTACCAATAGTCTTCAGGTCGATCAGGAGACAGTTGAATCTCTGATGTATCTGGGAGAGAGTTTCATCCTTCTAATGAATAAAGCTTTCATACTGGCGAACCAAGAAAATCTTTCTTGATTCCATGAGAACGGCAGTACCTTCGTATTGAACACAGAGGGTGTCCCAAATCTCTTTAGCAGAGCGAAGGTGACAGACAGAGTGGAAGACGTCATCAGGGAGTGACATGGCAATGAGAGACCTAGCCTTAGTGTCAATGTTGACAAGGCGTCTGTCTTCATCATTCCAGTCAGTAACTGGCTTCACCAGTTCCCTTGCGGGTATAGGTGGTTGGTCGTCAGCAGCAGGGACAGCATGAACAGTTTGTGTAGGCACATGTGGTCCATTTTCCAAAAAGTATGGAATCTAGGGATCAGAACCAGATAAGAAAAGTTCCATCCTGGTTTTCCAAAGAGCAAAGTTGTCTTTGTTAAACCTTGGAGGTTTTCCAGCAGAACCGGTATCAAAGTAATTATCCTTAGCTTGAAGAGCCATGGATTAAGAGAGAGAGGATCACAAGATTTTTCTAAGAGAAGAAAATGAGAGCTTGTATCTGCTCTGATACCACTTGTTGGTCCCAAGGGGTGACCTTCAAGTAAGGATAGTGTATGGGATTATAGAAGGGGGGGGTTGAATATAATCACACAAATTTCACTTTTAAATTCTTTGTTGTATTAACAATATGAATTTACAGATTGTTGTGGAAATAGAAAAGACTACAAGTCTAAACTAAACAATCTAAGTTCTTTCACTATGCACTAGAGTGAGAAGATAAGAGAAGAAAAGAGAATGGAAGGATAAAGAGAGAAAGGATCTGGATAGTAAGATGGGTTGAAGAAGAAGTATGGAGAACTTCCCTTCAAGTCCTATTTATACCCCATGCATTAAATGCATACAGACACACTTTTGTGTACGTGTCACATTCTAAGTGGTCCTATGTACTATTTACTATAAACAAATACCTTTTGCATGTTGTGCAAAAGAGGGTTTGTGTAAACAGTTGCCTTGAGGTCTAATAAGTAAGGAGGGAACAGAAAAGAGACTGTCCTTATGTACTTTTGTGTCAGTAAAGGCGGATAATCCTTTTGTGCATTAGATTAAGACATTACACTAATCCTTCAGGATCAGGATACTGATCAGTGAGGAAATTCCTGATACTGATGTAGATCAGGAGTCACTGTATCCTGATGAGTCTTCAGGATGTCATACGAATTTGAGCAGCCTGCTATCACTGAGTTCCGTCTTCAGATCACGAGCATGCTGTTCCTGTCATCGGCTAATTCTTCGACTTCGCTGATGGTTCTTTGAGTATGATCTTAATGTCTTCAGGAGGTCTTCACTTCGGTGGTCAGGATCAGTAGACTGCAGAACAGACTCGTTCATCTCCTGATCCTGATCCTGATGATTTAAAACTACAAGTTACAACATAATTAACAACGAATAACACTAAACAAACTCAGTGATAATTCCTCAAGCTATAACTTAAAGTAAAGACCTATTCACTAAGTGAAGTTACATGATCATTATCATTTCATCAGGTCTTAGGATAGCTGAATTAACAACCTCCAAATACATAAATGAATTAGTTATAGTAAAACTTATCAACACCTATTATTTGGATAAAACTATGTATATTTCCAAACACCGCGCGCAACGCGCGGGCAAACCACTATTATACTTAAAAGGAAATCATAAAGGTGCTTAGGTGGCATCATGAGAAAGCACTATTCACATTTATCTTTTTTCTCATAATTTTGATTTATTTTTAAATACAAAGCTTCTCATTAAATGAGTTTAACTTTTCATTTAACAACTAATTTCTTTATTAATTTATACTATTTTTATTTAAACAACATAAATATATTCATAAATAGTATTTATACTTTGTATAAATTTTTTTAAAAAATTAAATAGACATTTTATTTTATAAATCCAATGATTTTTACAGTTTCTCTCTCTCTATATATATACACCCTTATATATACATATACATATAACAAAACATATAGTAATTTAGGTAGCACAATGAGAATACTTCATTTTTATTTTTCTTTTTGTTATAAATTTAAATCTCTTTAATAAAAAAATTCTCAGCAACTAAGTTTAACTTTTTATTTAAAACTCATTTTATTCATTACTTTATATTGGGTGTATTTATATAACATAAATACATTCACAAGTATAAATTCTATTTTCTTAAATTTTTTAATTTAATTAAATAACCTTTTTCATAAACCCAAAAAGTTTTTAATTAATCTATCCATCTATCTATATATCTATTAAAGCTCTAAGAGTAGGATCTTATATAAAAAATTTATGGTATTTGTGAATTTTGTAAAATATTAATATTAAAGACCTTAATACCACTATATTAAAATGCATTTTTAATTAAATGGGGCTACTTAGTTAATTTTGACAACAATTTAAGAATAAACCATCTATATTTATATATAAAAGAATAAATCATAAAGAGAATTAATTATTTGTTTTATTACAATTTCTGTTAATTAATCATTTGTTTAACTTCTTTATATTATAAACCATTCATTTTCCTTCATTTATTTTCATTAATTATTCGTTTTCTATTATTTAAGCACAAGTGATTATTTTGTTTTTGTTGGATATGTTATTGATTTGTTCAATTTTTTGTCATACAACAACATACTTCTAATTCTTATTTTTGGAACACACTTACTCTCTCAAAAAGATTTAGAGTATTTTACTTTTGTTTATAATAAAGTTTTTTTTTGCCATTGTGTAATTTGTGTTGACTTCATATGCTTTTTATGATGTTTTGTTGTAGCAAGTGACATAAACATGATTAAACTCTAAAGATCGACAAATATATGGAAGAGCGTCAAAGCTTCAATACCATGTTACACAAAGAAAGTTCCACATGTAAGTCTTTCATTCATTCAACTACTCTTTTAATTCAAGTGTTTTTTTTGTTGGATATGTTATTACTTTTTTCATTTCTTTGTACATGCAGCAACATACTTCTTATTCTTTTCTCCAAACACACTATTTCTCACAGAAAATGATTTAGGGTATGGACTTATATTTATAGAGTTTTTTTTTTTGCCGTTGAGTTCATAAGATTTATATGTTGTGTTTTTTTTTTTTTTTTTTTTTTTTTTTTGTAGTAAGTGACACAAACATAGATAAACTCTAAAGACCGTCAAATGTGTGGAAGATCATTAAAGTTTCATCATCATGTTACACAAAGAAAAAGTTTTTCATGTATGTCTTTCATTCAAGTGCTTCGTCAATTCTAATATATTTTGATTTGTCTATTTTATAATTTCATGATGTATTTTTACCTAAATTCTCATTTGTATATTCTTATTTTTTTTTCTCAGGAGCATAACCTACTACGCTAGAAAAACATATGTGTATTGTTTATTCGAATATTAAATTATTACTTACAAATGGGTTATAAATCTTTAATAATTGAATCATGTTTAAAACTACACCAATTTTCCTTTATGATTTTTTTCCCGATTCATACAACTTAAGATAGTCAATCATTGAACTATGCTACAATCTAATAAGATATCTACCACCATCAATAATGTTACTAAAGACAATTATATTAGAAAATAAAGTTGGAGAATTACCTCTATATAAGAAAAGTGACAAAACTAATAGTACTTGACAATGTTATATAATTGGGTTCAAGTGGAACATGCGTCAATCCAATTTTTAACCAAGACCGTAAAAAATTAAATTAAAAGAAACTGTTGAAAAGAAAAAAGTATTGAGAGAAAATAACTTTGCAATTAAACAAAAAATGACGTGGACTCTTAATATTTTTCTAAAGACGTCTAAGTAGTTTTTTATTATAAAAAATATAATAATTATAACTAATAAACAGTTTTCGTTTCACATTTAATTAAATATTATTATTTTTTTAAGACATTATAATTTTAAAAAATATTACTTTATGGTTAAAAAAATAAAGCTTATCCTAATTACATATATTTATATAATATCAATATTAAAAATATAGATTTATTGAATAACTGTTTTTTTATCTATTATTTTTATATATTCTAAAATTTATAATTTTTTTTTAACTATTGTGGAACTAAGTCATTTAAAATAAATTGATAGAAAATCAGACAAAAAATGACATCAATAAATGTTAAATAAATATTTAAATTGTGTTTTTATTAACTAATTTTAATTATGCATCCAACATATTTCATAACTCAATTAATTGAATAGGTGCATAACCAAAATTTGTTTAAAATAAAGTATGATATATGGATTTGCACATATTCTATATATAAAAATGACCAATTAATATAAATTGCAATAGATATGTGAAATCACTAAAAAAAAAAAACTCTCACTTATGAACTATAATTTTTATATAGACATAGAAAAGTTGTTAACATACTCAACATTTAAAAAAAATCAAAACTTTCGAGGAAAAAATAATAAAAGAATTTCTAAGTATAAGAAGATGCTACATTATCTATTTAAAACCTCTCTTATATATAGAATGATATAGATTTGATCATGTAAGACTATGTTGTTTTTATGAGACCACGTAATAACATTGACCTTTCGCAATAAAATATTGTGAAGGTATAAACATCACATTTTTTTCCTATAAAGGTTCAAAATTAATACCTTTACAAAGTTGAAGTTTTAATGTAAATAAATTTGATAGGTTGATTACCTTTTATCGAACATTTCGTAAAATGATGATATACTTGTATGACATGTTATTTGTGTTATAAAAAGTAAAACCACAAAATTATTAACTATGAATTTCAAACTATTCATAACAAAAAAACGATAATAACTAATTAAATATATGAAAATGTATCACCAATGAAAATACATTTTTCATCTTAATTTGGATATTATTAATTAATAACCGAAAAATTACGTTGTATCTAAATTCAACGAAATATATTTTTAAAATACATTTCGCTACCGCGCAACGCACGATCCATCTACTAGTTCTCATTAAATTTGTTCGTTTATCGCTTTCCATATCCACTTACTTTTTTATTTTTGGATCGGTCTAACAACATCCGAATTTATTATGCCATGGAAGATGTGTGTTTCTGCATATTCGTTTTCTTTTACAAACCTAAAAATTGTAAGATCCCATGGAGATGATCTTGTCCTCCTGATTGTTGGAATTGGTGGTGGTTTCGAAATTATCGTTATATTTTCAATGGGTAAAATCTTAGCCCTTTTATTATGTTTTGTCAATTTATTGCATGTTAATAATCATTGTTTATGATGCATTTTCGTATTTTTGCTTTATTTTGCACAAATGAGATAGACTTGTATTTGTAAGATTTATAACATATTATCATTAAGACAAAGATTCTGTGAGAAGACTAATAAGGTATCTGGACCATTTTTAATTTTTGGACCGCAAGAAAAGAGCCGCTTTATTAAACTAGCGAGAAACTAGAGTACTACAAGAGGTAATGGCTTTAAAAGGATTACAACACCAATACTCCCAACTAATGCTCTTTCCGAACTTCGCTCTACACCGAATCCAATTGTACGCGATAAATTTGATGTCCTCCGAGATCGCCTTTTCCGATTTGATGGTCCCTTTGAAGGCCTTGCAGTTCCGATGATTGCACAGCACCCAAAAGAATGCAGCCCCAATAATTCTTCTGAAATTCCTCTCCAAACCGATAGGCGAGCTGGAGTCGATAACCTCCCATAACTCCGAAACAGAACATCAGTTGGCCACCAGTTCACCCAGCTCGAAAGGTGAGCAGACACAATTTTGGCAGTCGAACAAGTGCCAAAAACATGATCCAAACTTTCCTGATTCGCGTTACATAATTTACAACAATCCGAGCTGGCTTAGAGTCCTCTTTTGGCAAGATTGTCCATCGTTGCCAATCGATTATTCAGAGCCACAGATGAACGTTAGCTTTGCTGGTCACCCACTTAACCTAGATAGTTTCCGCATCCGCCCTAGGAAGGATATAGCAATCGATGAGTTTACGGAGCGATCTGACCGAGAACACGCCATTGTCTTCTAATTGCCAACTCCAGCCCCCGCCACTATCATTATTAACAATTAAGTTATTCAAGTTAATACCCCATTCACCCAACTCTTTGTCTATGTTCTGTATTTTTTTCTACACACCAGTACCCGCTCCATTATTGATGCCAGAAATAGCAGCAGAGGTCACGCGATTCCACATAGCGTTTGGTTCAACTTTCTCCCTCCACTGCCACTTACTGAGTAAAGCTAGATTGAGAGCTTTCAGACTACCAATGCCCAAACCACCATTTTGTTTGTTCTGTAGAACTTTATTCCAAGTTATCCAATTAATTTTTTGGACAGATCCATTTCGCCCCAGAAAAACCTACGTCGGATGCTTTCCAAAGTATTCAATACTTTGTTTGGGGCTTTATATAACGAGAAGAAATAATTACCAAAGCCTCCCAAGACCGCTTTGATTAGGCTCAATCTACCTCCCACAGAAAGATGCTTAGCTTTCCATTTAGAGAGCCGAGAATTAAATTTGTCAATTACCGGTTGCCAAGCCGATGCCTTAGACATATTTTCTCCCACCGGAACACCCAAATAAGTGAATGGTACGGACCCGACTTTGCAATTTAACCAAAGCGCCACTCTTTGAACCTCATCTTTTGGAACCGAGACTCCCAACAAGCTACTTTTGGACAGATTAATGCTCAGGCCCGAGCAAATCTCAAAGCATTTAAGGATTCTGATTAAATTCTTGGCGTTGGTAGGATCCCACTCCCCCATTATGATTGCATCATCAGCAAATTGCAAAAGAGTGAGTTCTTCAATCGATTTGTCAAGGCGGATCCCTTTAAAGATATTACCTCTTTGGGCTTCTCTAAATGCTACATTAAGACCTTCCGCTTCAATGATAAAGAGAAAAGGAGCTAGGGGATGCCCTTGTCGCACCCCTTTCTCCACTCGGAATTCTTTCGTCAGAACTCCGTTTACCAGCACCGAGCTAGGGATCCCCTTATCTGGACCATTAATCACTTTTAATCGCAAACCTATTTTATGAGTTGTGTTTGATAGAGAATTGATCCGGTCTGGTGCATCTCATATCCTTCTTACCCTTCTCATCGTAACTCCGTCTCTCATCAGAACCCAACCTTTATCATTAAAACATAACATTAACTTATTTTATATTTTGAAATGTTATGAAACCATTGTATGTTCATAATAGACAATAAATGCGTGTTACATAAAAAAAATGGATTCTATTCTAACGGTTGTAAAGTAAAATTAAATGGTTAAAAATCAGGTTGTTTGTTTGTTATAGTAGGGTATTTATTTATTTTTTCACAGAAAGAAACACAAGAAATAGGAGTTTGATTGATACTTTTTGTAATATGTACACCAAAACAAGTGAACTAGTATCCTTTATGTAATTGTTTTATTAAACCATAATATTTGTTATTTATTTCTGTGTTTTAATTTCTTAATATATCTATAAGTAAATAGATGAATATATATGTAGGATGCATGTTAAATCACACTAGTATTTGAAGGATATATGACAAATTATCATTAAAACACAACATTTCATTGTTACATGATCTAAGCCTTTCCTTCTAACTGGTTTGTTTGAGCCATTTTCTAATAAGATCTTTGTATAGAAAAGTAACCATGCACTTTAACATCATTTCACTTATGCACTATGAAAATTGGGTCAATCAAATCTTGTAAACATGCAACTCAGTCAGTCTTATACTAGGGTCTTTTGTTTTCCTTCTTTTTTATAAAGGCGTTGGTTCTAAAAGGAATTTGGTTTTGTAAAACTATTTTCTTCATTTTTTTATAAACGTGAAGACTCTGTTAGCAAAAAAAAAAAAATCCTATAAAACTACTTTGTTAAATATAACCCTCCAAATTTAAGGAGGAAAATGAAGAAAGTTGGTCCTATAAAACTATTTTGTCTAATACATCTTTTTCCATTCTAGTGCAACTTTTCAGTAGCGATTGGTACGCAGACATAATTGGATAAGACTGGACAGGACAACTGAGTAAGACAGTACTGGACAGGATGGGACAGACTAGACTAGACAGAACAAGTCCCTATTTAGTGTTTGGTAGGCCTAGTATTGGATTGGATAGAAATAGAGAAGTTAAAAAATTATTTGATAATTTTATGTATCAAATAATAGTTTAATTAATACTCAGGGCAACATGCTTTAGCTGTCGGTGAACCTTGTCGGGATTAGTCGGGGCAAAGCCTCGGATACCCTTAACAAAATAATAGTTTAATTAACACAAATAAAGTATGTTATATAATTTATATGAAAATTACACACTTTTCATATATAAGCTTGTGCATGCACGCACACACACACATATAAGATTTGATGTAATTGATGTGGCTGGTTATGGTAGAGGTGGAGGCAAAGGCGGAGCCAACTTTGGCCTAGGATTGGCCTTGGCCCACCCTAAGATGCTTCAAAAATGAATTTTTTTAATAGAGCAAGTCCCTCTTTTCCATGCTAAGTAATATTAATCAAATATATGCCCACCCTTCTATTTATTTACCAATACTACTTGTCCTCTAAAGTAATAAACTTGGACAATTTTTTTATAAATGAGATTTTTTATTCTATAAAATAAAGAATAAGATACATCTACATATATAAAAAGTTGGTCACACATTAGACCTACTTGTTTTTTGAGACTTGTGAGACCACATTTTTATACTCGAGATTTCACCACGAAATAACTTGAACCTCCATAGCAAAAACATTGTGAAAAGTGAAAAGTTGTAGTCTCATATGGCTCACAAAAATAGTTTGGTCTCACATAATCCCAAGTCCCTCTATATACATATATGTGGCAAATCAAATGAGAGTCATAAATTATTATAAACTATGAGAACCAACCGAAAGTATTTATTTTACATTATATTTTATTACCAAAGGTTAAGATTTAAGATATATATTGTTTCACGTTTATAATGTGATAATTTCACATGTATTTATTCCACCATGTGAAACTTTTTCATGTATAATCCTTGATTAAAAAGCTCGTGGAAAAACAAAAAAAAAATTATATCCTCTTTACAAGTCTGTAACTTTTTTTATAGGACCACCCTCAATATTTTTTCTGGCTCCGCCCCTAGGTGGAGGTGGTGGCCGACGGTAATACTGGTAGTAACGATTGTGGGCGCTGGTCGATGGGTGTGGAGAATGTGAAAATGGTGGATAGTGGTGGAGGTGACCAACTATGGTGGTGGTGGTTGCATCACCAAACATGAAACAGTGAATTCTTGTTCTGTCTCACCTTATCCCACTTCCTATCCCTGTCCCATGCATCACCAAACGTGGAACAGTGAATTCTTCTTCTATCTTATGTTATGCCAAAAGTGGAATAGTGAGTTTTGTCCTTATTGTGCTATCTCACGCACCAAACCTGGTTGGGTGTATGGATAGTAAGTTATGTACTTCATGTTAGGGGTGTACAATAAACCCTCTAACCCAATCCATTAACTATCTAATTAAACATAACTCGCTAAACTGCCAACCTGTCAACCTGCTAAATGAAAGGGTTTAATTTGGCTTAGCCTAGCTCAACTAACACGACCTAACCTGCAAACCCGCCATCAATATATATATATATATAACTTTGATAAATTTTATTTAAACTTTTATATAGTATACTAGCTTATTACTACTACACAACTGAGTATTACTTACTGACGTTTCTGACAGATTTGTCTTATAAACGTGAAACAATATTACATATTACAATATTACATATTACATGAAAAAACAATCGTCGGGAAAAATGGTTGAGGTCGCCGGAAAAAATGGGTCGCCGGAAATAGTGCAGTCGCCGGAATCTCGCCGGAGAAGATAACCGGAGAAGATGACCGGAGGAGATGACCGGCTACCTGCTAAACAAGTTTCATGATGCATGAAATGGTAACTTTTGGTAGTTTAATGTATTAAATGGTAATTTTTAAAGTTGGATACATACAATGGCAAAATGGGACAAGTTGGATACATTTTGGGGAACTAAACCTTTACATATATGCACATACATGTGGATGCAGTGTAAAATGCAGCATATATGCATTTTGCATTTTGTAGTTACATGACAACATTTATGTGATACATATACATTTAGTCTGCCTATATGTGAAACATAGAGTTTAAGCAACCTTCGTATTTGTTTATGCATAAATGTGGGACTTGTTTCTTAAATAACGAATACATTATATGTTGAGTGGTTGCATGTTCTGCATAAATGTATGACTTGTGTCTTAAACAAGGAATATATATATATATATATATATATATTCAGATTATATGAAAAAGTAATTCTTTTCCCATATATGCAGAATTACATGTTGGGTAACTACTTGCGCGACTGCAAACATCGTCGAGCAAGCATTTTTGAAATTATGGACCCAACCGTGCTTGAAATGGGTTGGAGGACGAGGCAAAACTTTGTCGACTGCGGTGTGTTTACCATGTGGCACATGGAGACTTACATGGGAGGTGGAACAGCCAGTTGGTCTACTTAGTTTACGACAGAAGGACCAGATCAAGACGATCAGTTGTTGAAATTCAGAAAAAACTACTCGGCAAAGTTGCTACTAGATGCCAACAATAGAGTCAAATACAAAGTAGAGGCGGAGGTCACTGTCTTCCAGCGAGTGACAAAGGAGAAGATGGATGAATGGTTAATGAATGCAAGGTTGACTAGAGAAGAAAGGTTGAAACCGTGATCTGAGTGTCGTTGACTAGTAAACAGTTTTTTGAAGTTGGGAAGTTTCTAGTGGATTTTTTTGTTTTCGTGTAAAGTTTTGTTGTTTTTTTAGTATGAACTGTTAGTGCAAATATTATTGTATCCGAGATCACAAGATGAGGAAATAATAATGAAGTCAAAGAAAGTCAAACAAAGTCAAAGGATGAAAGTCAAAGAAGAAAGTCAAGCATCAAAGTCAAAGAAGGAAGCTCTATTGTCAAAGTCAAAGGTTTAATTAGAGGAGTCAAAGTCTTGTAATTAGAGTGTTTGACTAATTAGTCTTTGGTATAAATAGAAGGAGTTAATGAGTAATTAGTAAGGAGCTTATTTGTAATATTCATTAGTGTGTGTTCTAGAGAGAGAATCTAGAGAGAGAAAGTTCATATTGTAAAGATTTACATCATGGAATGAGAATTGATTGATTTGATCCATTGTTATTGCACTTACAATTGGTATCAGAGCTTTGGCAGAAGATTTGTGCACAAATTCGATGAAGATTTGAAGAAATTTGATGAAGATTTGAAGATTTTTGAAGAAATGGGTTTTTATAGGATTTTTGTAGATTTGTAGATTTTTGTTGTAGATCTTGTAGATCTTGTAGATTTGTTTGTGTTTTTGTGTTTCTGCTGTGTTTTTTAATCATCTCCAATCACTCTAGATCAAAATTGTACTCAAATTTGAGTTTTGATTTTTGAAAAGCTTCAAAGTTCATCCATAGAGTTTTTGAGAAAATTTTGAAAATTGGATGAGTTTGATCTATTTTTGGTAAGTGTTGCTTCACAAAAGTTGTTTGTAATCATGAGGTGAGCAACATATTCGAATTTTATCAAATTTGGTGAAGTTTTGCGAAAATCGTTCTTGAAGATTTGAGTTTTTGTTCTTGAGAGTTCATGAGTGATTTGGTGATTTGATGAGATTTTGATGTGTTTTTGAGCAAAATTGTGTCTAAAATGTGTTTTTAGACATGAATCCATCATTTGTTTCAAGTTTTAAGGTCTAAAATCCATTTTTGAATTTTTTGGGTTGAAAGTCTTCTTGGTGTTCTTGAGGTGTTCTTGATGGAAAAGATGAATATTTGAGTTTTGATCCAAAATGTCATTGAATTTTGGTTAGAAGTTGTTTTTATGCATTTTTGATCTTTAATTCTCTAAAACTAATATGTTTGTTTGTTTTTTAAGTAAATAAAAGAAAAAAAATTAAAAAGAAAATTAATAAAAATATATATATATATATATATATATTGAAAGTCTTGGTCTCGAGATGGTGTCGAGACATCTCTCGAGACATCCAACAATATGAATTTCATGTGTTGGAAAATTTCATTTTCTTTCCAAGGGTTAAAACGTTCAGTTTTCGGTGTGTTTTCCGGTGATCTCCGTTGATTTTCGAGAACCATTTCTATTTTTTTGACGTAGAGTGCCGTGAGAGCTATTGAAGAAAGTAACTTTCGAAATTTTTCTAGCTCAATTGATAAGGTTTCGAGCGTTCTCAAGTCAAGCCTATGGAAAATATCTCATGATTTCATGTGAATTTCATGACGAACGGTGATTTTGCGGGACGTTTTCGGTGATCGAGATAACTTTGCCGGGAGATCTTTCTATTTTTTAGACGTAGAGTGCCGCGAGAACTTTGAAAAGTGATTTTCGGGAACTTTCAAGGTTAATTGATAAGGTTTCGAGCGATCTCAAGTCATGCCTACGCAAAGAGTTTCATCATTTCATGTGACTTTCAATGCAAACGGTCATTTTGCGGGACGTTTTTGGTGATCAAGCGGTTTTTGCCGAGAAATCATTTTTGATTTTCTTGAAAGTTTGACTGATAGAGTATTGACTCGTGAAATTTTCAGGTTCAATCGGCAAGTTCTCGACGTTATTCGACGCGCATTAAAAGTGATACGAGAGACATTTTTCTCGGATTTTTCGAGATCAATTCGGGGCTACCTCGAGACGTTTCGATCGTCGTTCGGTGACACGGTTTGATAAAGGATGAAGTTGGTTATCTTTTGATTTTCGTTTCGTAATTTTTCGGTGTTCTTCGGTAGTGTTTTGTTAAGCTTTTGTATGTTCCGTTATCGG
The DNA here is from genome assembly GCA_030169165.1 of Centaurea solstitialis. Classification (NCBI taxonomy): domain Eukaryota; kingdom Viridiplantae; phylum Streptophyta; class Magnoliopsida; order Asterales; family Asteraceae; genus Centaurea; species Centaurea solstitialis. Next base: position 68,423,530 of record CM058043.1, read on the forward strand.
TTCCGTTAGTTTTATTACATTTTTAGTCCTTTTCTTGTTAAGTCCGTTAGTTTTATAACTTTCAATTTTTGTCACTTTTAGTACCTGGACTTTAAGTTTCAAAAAGTTTCATTTTCAACCCTTGCACTTTCAAATTTTCAAAGTTTATCATTTTTAGTCCCTGAACTTGAAACTTTCCACACTTTTACACTTTTAGTCCTTGTACTTGTGATTTCAAGTTGTTGAGTCGTTTAAGTTTCATGTTTTGTCGTTTTTAGTACTTCAAGTTCGTTTTTACCCATTTTCTTCATAATTTTTGATTTGTTCGATATAAATAGTGTGTGCACAATTCATACTTCTAATCGAAGTTTCTGTTGACGATCCTTAATTTTTCTTTGTGCAGTTAACAATGGATTCTGAATTCACAGAGTTACAATCGGCAGCCGTGGATGCTTATGTGAACGATCTTCTAAACCCAGATTTCTATGAGACAATCTTTCAAAGGGTCAATCGGTTCACAGACATAATTTGGAAACTTAAGATAGAAAATATTTCTCTCACAGAACAAGTAGTGGCTTATGGGAAATCAACACCTTCAGAACAAACTGAACTTCTTATTAAAGTTACAAATCTTGAAGATTCACTTTCAAAAGAAAGAAGTCTGATTACAAGTTTGAAAAAGGATTTGCAAAATGAGCATGATCAAATGTTGAAACATTGGTTTGGAAATGCTCAAAATTTAAAACTTGTAAACTCTTTGAGAAAAGAAAATGAATGTTTGCAAAAGAAAGTTCTTGAACTTGATGAAGATACGAAGGTTTTCGAAAACAATCTTATATCTTCTCAATCACGAGTAATGGGACTTTCAAAGCAAGTAACCGATTTTGAACAAATTGTGATCATTGAGCGAAGTAACTTTGAGAAAGAAAGAAAGGTTTTTGAAGAAGAGAGAAACGTTTTTGTAAATGAGAGAAAATCTTTTGAATTAAAAAGTGAAAAATTGTTACAGAAGATATCTGACTTAGAAAGAAAGTTTGTAATAGAAAGGAAGGAGTTTGAGAGGCAGATGAAGAACTCTTTGAAGAAACCGAGTCTCCGTGCTGGGAAATATCAGAATATGATGCATGAATTTGTAGAAGAGATCCAAGTTGTTCACTTAGACAGGAAAGTTGATGACAAGAAAAGTATTGAGCTTCAAAAGCAGATTGTTGACTTACAGAATCAGTTATCTGATGTAAGACATCAATTTAAACAAAAAGAGAAGGTTCTTCGACATGAAAAGACTATTTTAGAACAGATAATCGCTGAACCTAACAAGCCAACTCTTGTGGAGAAAGATTTTGCGGATCAAAAGGAAGCGTTTAAGGCTGAAATAAACAAACTTACAAGCAAGTTATCAGGCTTATCAACTGACATCATGAATGAGCAACGAATGCGATCTGATCAACAGAAGAAGCTTAATGATCTTCTTGAAGAGAGGAACAAGCTTTCTTCCAAAGTGAAGGAACTTGAGGAGATAATTTTCAAAGCTCATGATTCAAGCAATGTGGATAGTGCTTCACGGAGTAATATCAACTCAAGTGGTCAGATTCGTACTTCAAATCTCTTCTATGATCGTCGTGTTGACTATTCAGGTAATCATCGTTTTTCAAATGGTAAGTTTGTTTGGCAAGTCAAGGGATCCAATGCAAAGGTAAATCATACAAAATCTTTTGCTTCGGAATCGACAGTTCAAAAGAACAAATTTTTTCATGATACATCTTTTGGTAAGTCTAAGTTAGTTTATTCTAGAAATAAACTTCTTAGTCTTTCCAAACGAAAATCATATGGTTCTTACTTTCCAAGAAATGATTTTGTATGTGACGATTATATCGATGATAGATTTGGGATTTACAAGATTTCTTCTAATAAATCAAATGCATCTAACATTCGAGGATCCACATTCAAGTGGATACCAAAATCTTTCTTGTCTTGATTTTGTAGGTTAATGGCTCCTGAATAACTCAGTTCAGGACCCGGTCTTCAATGTCTAGTGGCTTCTAAACATTAAGTTTAGGACCCGTACTTCATTTATGCGCTTCAATGTAAGTATCCCTCTAAACCCTTAGTTTAGAGTTTGCGCTTAACTGGTTTAACCGTGGTAATCGTCATAAGAAATTTACTTGTGTTAATTTCTTTCCGATTCTGAATCGTTTCAAGAATTACCATGTGTTATAATTTTCTTGACTTAGTTATTTCCACATCTCATATATTCGTTGAAATTATTCGGTGGAAATACACTCGCTTGAATTCCAATTTGATTTCACTACACGTTATTTCATTTCAATGATTCAATTCTTATTCAGATTATTAATTGTGAATTGTTCTTCACAATTAAACTTTCTAATCATTGATTCATTTATTGAATACACTGTGCTTACTGAGTCTATCTGTTTAGCGCTTGAATTTTGTTCTTTGGAATTCACGATCAAGATCTTTGATTTCTACAATCAATCATCACTTGTTAGAGCATTTGAATGAATTTCTTCAACATCTGATCTCATCAACAAATGTTCCACATTTCTGTTCAACATTTGTTCCCCATATACATATTGTATCACATATGAATCACCATCATATCACGTTCTGGTATGAATATACTCAACGTTTCAACGAATATCATTTCATGATATCAACTTATGTGTGATAGGATATAGAAGTTTCTATGATCAATCCAGAGCCGGAGGATCTACCCAAGAAACACATCCCTAGGTTAGACCTAGTTTGTGAGGGTGTGAATGAGGTAAAATGTCCGAGAGCTTGAGTGTAGGGGGAGTTAAAAGAAAATGGTGAGTGTGAGACAGGATCAAAAAGAATAAAAGAAGATCCTTCCCAAACCGATACACTTATCCGGGTAACCACATCATCTATTCATTCTCGTTCTTTGGAGATGAATATTGAAACAAGACATGGACCCAGTGTCGATAACTCGTGTCACCCCACCAAGCTACTCAAATATCTCTTAAAAGATGTTTGTTTCAATTCTCACGGAGAATTAGCACATCATCTATCTAATCTTCACTCGGAAGATTTAGATATTGAAACAAGGAAGACATCCTCTCCGGTCTCTGAACATCATATTCTATGCACTAGAGTCTATTGATTATCAATCTGCGTCCCAGATTGAATCAATATTTGAGCCTAATGTTTATGATGATATTTCTTTGACACTTGCACGAGTCTTTGTGATTCCAATTGCATATCTTTGTGATATTGCCGGAACAGTTTGAGAACTTAGTTTTATAACTTTGATTCAGTGATGACTGGAAGTCCTATCAGTGCTACCCCCTTGCCAACACTGAAAATAGGCCACACAATTCTATGAGTTGTTGTGTCAATAGTTGCTAAATGTGCTTCTATGTTAGCCGGTTACCCATTATTTGAGGGGGAGCAAATTGATCTTGACGGGGAGTAATCTGATATGGATGAGATAGTTGATTGAGGGGACATATGGTTCTTTGAATGGTACACCAAATTTTGAGGGGGAATAGTTCCTATGAATACAATTATTTGATGATGATGTCTTTGATTGTTCATGATGCTCAGGATTCTCCTAATCATCATGAGGGGGAGAAGTTTTATCAAAGACGTATGCAAAGACACGATGAAGATATGGGAACTATGTGCAAGAGTTCATGATGATATATGTTGAAGAGTTCAAGATTCGTTTGAAGAGTTCAAGATTTGTTTGAAGAATTCAAGATTCGTTTGAAGAGTTCAAGATATCAAGTATGGTTGATTGAAGATTTCAAGATGATTGGGTAAATCAAGTATCAATATTGATGAATTCAAGTATTGATGCTGATAGTGATGAAATTTGAAGATGGTTTTAGTTGAAAGTAAAACTTGTTTTGGGTTTGTGAAGAAATGATCTTTGAAGCGAGTGTAAAATATTTCAGTAAAGAAGGAGAAAGCAAGGGTTAAGGGGGAGCCAAAGAGAATTATAAATTTGAATCTTTTGAATCTGAGGTTGAAAAGCCTTGGATTTAAAGATTGATATCAAGTTGTGAACATTGATGAAGAATGTTGGATTGATCAAGGATACCAAAGTTGGTTGAGAAGCTTGACAGTATAGTGGGTTGATTCAAGAGATCTACAATGTTTTGATTCAAGAAAAAGAATTATGCTTTTCTAGAGATGATTTCAAGATTCAAAGACTTTGCTCTAAAGATGATGCTTGCATAAATGGGGATATTGTTAGCTGTATGGTTTTTGTAACCGTCAAAGTTTGTTTGACTTGAAGACAGAAGATCGTTAAAGCTAAAGTTCATTTTGAAGAGTGATCTCGAATACAAAGGGGGAGATTGTTAGTGCAAATATTATTGTATCCGAGATCACTAGATGAGGAAATAATAATGAAGTCAAAGAAAGTCAAACAAAGTCAAAGGATGAAAGTCAAAGAAGAAAGTCAAGCATCAAAGTCAAAGAAGGAAGCTCTATTGTCAAAGTCAAAGGTTTAATTAGAGGAGTCAAAGTCTTGTAATTAGAGTGTTTGACTAATTAGTCTTTGGTATAAATAGAAGGAGTTAATGAGTAATTAGTAAGGAGCTTATTTGTAATATTCATTAGTGTGTGTTCTAGAGAGAGAATCTAGAGAGAGAAAGTTCATATTGTAAAGATTTACATCATGGAATGAGAATTGATTGATTTGATCCATTGTTATTGCACTTACATGAACTTTTAGTTGTTTTTTTAATAAGTCGTTTTAGATATTATGGTAGTAAGTAAAGTTGTTGAATTATGTTATGGTGGTAATGAAAAGTAAGTTTTTTTGGCTACTTATGTGCGTCGAATATGTTCCGTAAAGTATGATGTGGACATAAATTCACTAAGCATTTGAAAACAGGTATTGAGTATGAGAATGAAACATGTATGCATACATGTTATGTTTATTGGTAAAATACATCTGCATTTAGAATGGGAATGCTTATAGTTTGGTGTATGTGTGGTTTTAAATCTTGTACAGAACATGTAGAGTAGTTACATATGTAACAACAATAAGAAACGAATTCTGTTCATGGCCATATATGTTCAACCAATTTAAGAAGGGTTTAGTTCCCTAAAATGTATCCAAGTTGTCAACTTTTGCTTTTGTATATATTGTCCTTCAAAAATTACCAATTAATACATCATACTACTAAAAACCTACCATTTACTGTATTGGAGAACTTGTTGAAGAGGTAGCTGGTCATTCTGGCCATTTGCTCAACTTCTCCGACAAGACTTTTTACGGCAAAAACATATCTTCTCCAGCAACCTTCATCACCGGCAAGAAGCCATATTTTTCCGGCAAGACTTTTAGTACGAACAACAACCTCCATCTCCGACACCCACCATCTTCTCCGGCAACCTCCATCTCCGTCACCCACCATCTTCTCCGGCAACGTTAATCTCCGCCACCCACCATCTTCTTCGACGACCTTCATCAACCTTTCCACAAACCCACCAGCTTACTCCACTCCGAAAACAGTTGTACACTGTCCGAAATACCCCCACCGCCACCACCGCCATCTTCAACAATGTTATCGCCATCGACGGAATCATCGGCATCGTTTCCGGAGAAAATGGTGGTCGTTGAGAAATCGCCGAAAAAGATGGTGGTTGTTGGGAAGTCGTATGAGAAGATAGTGGTCGCTGGAAAAGTTGTCGAAGAAGATGATGGTGGTCGGAAAAGTCACCGAAGAAGATGGTGGTGGCTGGAAAAGGTGCCGGAAAAGATGGTGGTGGTGGCCGGAAAAAATGGTGGTCACCGAAATGTCGTCAGAGAAGATGACCAATGGCCAAAAAAGTCGCCGGAGGGGGGGGGGTGACCGGCTGGTAACCTTGGATAGCAGGTCAGATACATCAAATGGTAGGTTTTTAGTAGTATGATGTATTAATTGGTAATTTTTGAAGTACAGTATATACAATAGCAAAATGTGACAACTTGGATATATTTTGGGGAACTAAACCCATTTAAGAAATGTAAAATGAAACAACAATAAGAGTACACGTATTATTTGAAAGCATATGTACGAAGGTTAAATATGGTAGAATTGGTAGATTAGGTAGACGGGAAATTATGTACAGGAGGGACGACATCATACACAGTTAAGGAGGGACACGCATACGCATATTTTTTCAAAGTAGGATGTCAGCAACATAAAAAGAAAGGGTGTTGTATAACTTAAACATAGGAATAAAATGTGAATTTTATTTGTAATGGTTTCATAAGTTGCATATTTATAAATTATGAAACACAAATTCAATATTTATTGTAGATAATAAAGAAAACAGAATGCAAACAACATCAAACACAACCAACGTAATAGTTTTAAAAGTTAAAAAGTAGATAAGTATGAATATAATGAAAATGACGGCGCAAGCTAATGTTAGGGACAGTTGCAAGAATCATGGTTAGCGTGCTCTCCACAACTCCTACATAAACGTTTCGAACTACTGCACTTGTTTGTAGCTTTCTCCATAGTACCTTTGAGACGTTTCCCCTTGCCACAACCCTTATTACGGATGCCAATTGGCGCAAAAATATCAACATCTTCTGGTTGTTCAATCCCATAGCAATCACAGAAGGCATCTGCCTTATCCTTGGCTGACAAGAAAGTGAGATCAGTACCTCCAACTTTCTGCTTCAAGTCCTCCAAAACTTCTCCGTACATTGCCAACTTCGTTTTGTCGTCCCGAGAACGACTTACAATAATATCGAGCTGGTTTTATAGATTATTTATGGTTGTATCCTTCTCAGAGTCAACTTCACCATATCTGGCGCGTTCAACAAGGTCAATTGAACGTGTCCATCGCCCGTAGAATATACCTGTCTGGTATTTTCGCAACGTCATCATTGAGAAGAACTTTCAACAGATGCCGACAAATGATTCATCACAAACGAACTTATTACATGCGCATCGTAAATCATATGAACCATCTTCCTGTATAACCTTCAAAAGCAAACATACCGCACAATATACAAATTGCCTGATTAGAATATATTACTGCACTAACGGATTTAAACAATAGTGTGGATATATACTTCAATACGAACCTCGTACTTATACTGGATCTCCGACTTTTTGTTCTTGTGTAAAACCAAATAACGGATACAAGCATTAACGGTTGGTAGAAGTTGTAAACTACACAACCAAACAACTTTACGCAATTCCTTTTGAATTTCAAAGAAAACGTTACGGGTAAAGACCTCAGTTGCATGTCTTTCAATAGGCAACGAGGTGACACATTTGGGCAAGGTATTTCGTGTAATATACTCAAAACCACGGTGTTTATCTCGTTGCGTGCTTAACGCATCGTCGTAAGCCGCAATGAATTTAACAAGATTATGAGACCACTTTAGAAAACAATTCATATACGAATTAACGCTATCTGAATGAGACGTGGTTCGCAACAACCCAAACATTTGGTGTGATTTATAATACACGGGAATCTAGGAATCACGTATATCAAACATTTCACGCATACAACTGTTTGATTGCAACTGAAACTCTTCTAGAATGGCGTGCCAACGTGATTCAAATATGGCAATATCAATGTTGACATTCCAAACTATCTTATGCATTTTTTTTTCTAAAATGTGGAGTTTTCTTTCAAATCAGCACGCACCTAATAATATTAACCAAACAATATAATGTGTTACTATATATGCATAAATTTCAGATTAATTTCATATGCGACAGTTAAACAATTAATTATCGACAAAAAAACACACACCCTTCCACGCATGTTCTTCATTATATGCCACATGCAGAGTCTATGGTTGGATTGCGTAAAAATTGCATGAATTGCTTCCTTCAAAGAAGAACATTGATCCGTCATAACAAATAAAGGTTGCTTCCCGTGACATTTCAAAAAAGTCGACAACACCCACTCGTAGGTTGGTACTTTCTCGTTATACATAAATGCAGACCCGACAATTACTGACTTTTTATGGTTGTCGATTGCAGTAAATGGTAGAAACACCATGACATGCCTAAAAAAAGGTATCAAATCAATAATACTTCAATGTAACGTATTAATAGTACAACCGAAGTTAACTTCGAAAGAATCATACATGTCGGTAAGATGGGTATCGTCAATGGATATAGAATCTCCAAATTCCTTGTAATTTAAGTGACAAATTTCATCAGCCCAAAAGATACATTGTAACTCTCAGTTTACACACTTGTACTCAACGAAAAACTCAGGCACCGTTAGCTGTCGTTTCTCCAACAAATCGACAAACGTCTTCGCATCCTTATGACCGACAAAACTTACAACATCCCGACGTGCATTTTGGTAGTCGACGTTTATGGCCCCAATGTACTGATATCCCCCTTGAAGATATGCCTCCATCTTATGCAAGGTTGACGCACCAATATTAGCTGACGACCCTCTGATCACCTTCACGTAATCTGTATACTTAAATTGACGGTTTACGCGCAGAATTCGTTTGTCCAAACTATTTAGTAATGGATGATTATGTCGGTCGAAAAAATGGTAAATCTCGTACTGTTTGTTGTCTTTTGTTACATGAATTCTTCAACGCGCCTTACACCCTTGCCTCTTTACATTTGAATTACGATGTTTCCTCTCACCTTGCTGTAAAGTCATAGAGTCAAAGTCCTTGTTTGGGGGTGCGCCTTCTTTACTACAAACCATAAACCGTGTTTGAACGTTGCCAAATATGTTTCTCTTCCTATTAGATCGGCGTACATCTAACTCTGCACACTTCACGTATCAAATGTAATAACCTTCAGCTGCTTCCAACGAGTCAAACTCCATTCCAACCTCCACCTTAAATCCATCAGGTACATCTAGGGATGCAAACGGGGGTGGATAGTAGTGGGGACTATAATACCCGTCCCCGTCCCCGTCTTCTTATATCCACACCCGTCCTCGTCCCCGCCCCATCAAATCCCCATCGGAGTCGGGTAAGAAAATCTCCATCGGGGTTGGGGAACCTGATGGATACCCATTTAGTAAATAAATTTCATTTTTTTTATTAAATTTGAAATTCATAAAACAAGAATCAAAATAACTAAAAGTTGCATAATTCATTTTGCAAACACCACAAAATACAAAAAGATGATTACGACCTTAAGTTTGATAAAAACTAATGCAAAAATCATCAACTATATATATATATATATATATATATATAAACTTGCTTGTAAGTTTTATATTTATTGGAGTGATGCTATAACTTATGTCATAAATATTATATAAATATATATATATATATATATATATATCGGGTCTTAAACGGGGCGGATCCCATTATACCCGTCCCCGACCGTCCCCGTTTCAGGTAAGAAAATCAAACTCCATCCCCGACCCATTACCCGCTAAAGCGGGGATTCCTCTCTCCGTTCGGGTCGGATCTCCGCGGGTAGCGGGGATTCCCGGCCCCATTTACATCCCTAGGTACATCTGGAACCTAATATTTTGGCCCGCCAGGAGTCAGCCACAACTCGCCCGAATCCACTACAAACAACATATATAAAGGCGTAACAACAATTAGGCACATGAAACGTAATACTTTTATGTATTACTAAAAAAGAATAACGTCATACTTTTATGTAGATCAAAACAAGGAACCTATACTAATGAATGCATGTGTGTAACAATAACGAATATGGATTCTAATTATACACATTCCTAATACCAACCGTTAAATATTCCGTATGCAGGTAACAATGCTACATTGCCTGATCATAAAACCAAAACTTACATATGGCATGTGCATAGAAAGCATGTATGCTGACACTATAATGCATCATGTTCACTTCTGTAATGCATATGAATAGTAAGCATAAGTATAGATATTCAGCATGTGCTCTTCTGTAATGCTGATAATACCAAAATTATACATGTTTTGGTTATGCTTAACTGAATGAATTCGCCCCATTTCTCACCCATTTCTGGTCTATTTACTCACACTTTGGACTTATTCTTACTTTTATAGGTTTTGGAGGCCGTGGAACGGAGAAGTACGGAAAAAGGCGAGAAAACGTGAAAATTGCACAAACTCAATCCAGTAGCCATTTAGCGTTCACGAAGTTTCAAGTCTGGCGCCGCCAAGTTCGCCAAAGTTGAAATCCAGGGTTTGACCTAAGTGTTTCGAGCCGCGAAGATGCCGTTTGGCGATCGCGAAATGGGCTACGAGTCTCTCCTTTTAAATACTGGCCTCCTCCTTCAGTTTTCATAGAGTCAAATTGGTGTGTAGTTCTGAGTTCTTTAGTGTTAGAGAGAGAGGGTTATTGTGCCGATACGCTGCCGTGTTCGATTCTCGATCATCCGTCGTTGTACTGTCGGTATAATGTCTGTTTCTACTCTCGTATTTTCTGTTTTTATTATGTTTAGTGAGTAGTTTTTAGTAGTGGTACTTATTGTGGTTGATGAACCTTGTGGATGATGATTTTATGATTTAATGTTTATTGGTTTGTTTTTGGTTCATTGAATGTATGTTATGGTTCCGATCTGATTCATATTGTTTGGTTATTTGAACTCGTTGGTTGGATGTATCTGTTTGACCAAGATAGATAGACTCCGATAGGTTAATCAACCTTTCTTGACCTTCCCTTCGTAACCCGGAGAGTTGTGTTAGGTGGTTACTCGGACCGAGAGCGACCAGATAGTAGAATACCGTGCAATAGAGATAGGATTGAGTGATTGGTACTAGATTGCCTGACAAACAGTCTATGTATTGGGACTAGGAGGATCAAAAACCTAGTTGATAGCCATAATAATCACATGCTAGGGTGTCCCAGACTTAAATTCCTACAATAACAAAAACAACCAAACCTTTGGCCTGTTTAAATCATCCACTTGAGGAATCACTATACCATAATAAGTACTACTGTTTTCATTCGTATAGTTTTACATAATCTTTTATTTCCTTTCTTAGTTCTTAGTTAATTTAGTTGTCTTTTTATTTATTAAACCTTTTTCATAAACCCCCCCCCCCCCCCAAAAAAAAAAAAGCTTTAGGTTAATTAAACTAGTCAAGATTAATATTCTACGTAAACTTGACCGTTCCCAGTGGTAGATACGATACCTAGACTTTCCTACACTATATTACTCGCGATCAGGTACGCTTGCCTGTGAATGTGGTAAAACAGTGGCTACGCATTAGAGGTTAAAACTTGTTTCGCTTTTTATATACAATAATTACCGCATCAAGTTTTTGGCGCCGCTGCCGGGGAACGGTAGTTATTAGATTTTAGTCTTTATTAGTTTTGTTAATCGATCCTTGTGAGGGATTCTCTCCCTTGCAAGTTTTTCTCTTTCTAGTTTAGTTAGTTATTTTTATCTCTTTGTTTCCTGCAAGTTGCCCGTAACCGTTTGTTGTGGTTTCAGTCACGACGGAACTGTTAGAGCCATTTGAGGAGCCGGAGAGAGAAATTCAGAAAAAGAAACAAAAAGAAATCAAAAGCCAACAAAGTTCGCCCGAGAGCTTTGAATTTTGAAATGGGGGACGAAGCACCGATGTGGACTGCCTGGAGAGCCGCTCCAACCGTACCCACCAATCCGATCACGAAGCCGGACCTAAACAAGGAGATCCCGGGGAAGCTCCTTCAAATGATCAAGGACCTCACTTTCGACGGGAAAAACGATAGCAATCCTATCGTACACATGGAGAACTTCGTGGACATATGTGATCTATTCAAAACGGAGGAAGGCCGAGATGATGCAATTCGCCTTCGAGTCGTTCCTCTTACACTTACCGGAGAAGCTAGAGCTTGGTTACGATCATTGGAGCCAAGTTCAATCACCACTTGGGAAGGACTTCGCTCAAAGTTCCTTTCCCGATTTTTTCCACCATCCAAAATCGACAAGTTACGAGCCGAGATCCGATCCTTTCAACAAGACGATGGGGAGACTATATCCGAAGCATGGGAACGTTTCAAACACTTTCTAAACTCGTGCCTGAGTCACGAATTGAGCAAAAGTGAGCAAGTCCAAACCTTCTATAGTGGGCTTGCTTATTCTTCACGAGCTACATTGGATTCATCTGCCGCAGGTGTCTTTATGTACAAAACGCCCACGGAAGGATATAAGCTTCTCGAGGACATGCTCATACACAATATAGATTGGAGGACGGACAAGCGCTTGCAAATCCCGAGAATGGCCGGAAAGATCTCAACCGACTTCGATCCATCCGATGAATTAGCCGCAATGAAAAACCAACAGGTAAAGTTTGAACGTAAAATAGAAGAACTAATTAAATCTGTTCAGGCTTTGCAGGTTGGATGCGAGGAGTGCAATAGACCACACTTAACGAAAGATTGCCCGAATCGTCCGATGATGACACCCAAGGAGGTAAACTACCTCAACCGAGGCGACTATCAAGGGAGGTGGAACAACAATCGAAACTTCATCCCTAGACCTCCTGATTTCTTTGCACCAAATCAACAAACCCAAAGAATGGATGGAGAGCCACGCGTTTCTATCGAGGACCGACTTCTCCAATTCATGGTGCACAAAAGAAGTTAAACGATGATGTAGGTTCGTACTAACGTAACCACCAAAGTACCATCCAGAATTTGGAATTGCAGGTTGGTCGTGTTTCGCAATTGTTAAGTGAAAGGACTCAAGGGGAGCTACCAACGCAAACCCAAGTCAACCCGAAGGTAGAGAACGCGAAACCGATGCTCATGATGACCGGAGAACCATCAAAGAAGAAGTGGACGGATATCTACACAAAGAAGTATGTGGAGAGCGATAGTGGTAGTGAACCTGATTATGCCACGGACTATGACTCGGAGGGGTTCACCATTTCGTTCGAGCATCTAGGACTCAAATGACACATTTCTTCAAGCGATGATGAGGAAGAAGACGGAAAGCAAGGCGGATACGCGGAATTTGTGATACCGAAAAAAGAGGACAAAGGCAAAGAGAAGGAGAAAGAGAAGGCGGCGGAAGATGAACTCATCTACATTGCACCTAGCAAACATGATCCGGGAAGTTACAATTTACCTATTTCATGTTCTAAGTTTAATGGTCTTGCTTTGATAGATTCAGGTGACGCACTTAATATGATGCGTGTTGCTTATTGCAGGAAAATGGGAGTCAAGAAGATCGTTCCAATAGAATACCAATACCGAGGGTGAATGGATACATGACTAAGCCGTTAGGGATAGCGGAAGGAGTCCCGATTCGAATTGGAAACTTTGTCTACTTCACGGACTTCATCATAGCTAACCTTCCGAAGGACACAGAGATCCCGATAATCCTTGGGAGAGCTTTTCTGCACACCGCCCAAGTAAATACCGACATGCGGAATCAAGTGTCAAGCTTGGGATATGGAGATAAGTGGATTTACTTTGATCCCAACGGAGAGCCGGTCACCCATCTCGATGAACCTTATAAGGACCCTTCTCAAGCTTACAAGAAGAACACGAACCGCCCACTACTCTCTCATGAACATGGAAAGAAGACGGAGGATTATCCGAACCCGATACTTCAAAAAGATCAAACACCCAATGGGTCGGGACCCTCCAGGAAAGAGTACAGAAAGAAGAAGGGCTCGTCAGCCCGACGTGCCAAGAAATGAGCCGGAAAAGGGGTCGAGCTCTAGACCCATTCAAAAATGAAGCGCTTCTCGGGAGGCAACCCGAACATTTTTTTTCGTTTTTCATTTTTAGCATTTTTCGAGTGTGTTTTTACTAATAATTTTGTTTGTTATTGCTTAGATAACCATACGGAGGAGATAGAAGCCAAAATCAACCAAATCCGATGCGCGACGGAGATTTTCGAAAAGTGGAAACAGAAGACTCTTCGCGATCGCCAGTTTTTAAGTTTGGCGACGCGAATACAACCAACCTTGGTATCAGGTAAATTTTCGAATCTCGCGGCGTGAAGAGGCCGTCTCGCGACGCGAAGTTTTCAAACTAGGGTAAAATTTTCGAAAACTGCCCGTTTCGCGACGCGAAACTAACTGTTTGGCGACGCGAAATCGGTGCAGGCGGGTTTTTAAACCCCTTTTTCTCATTTTTTCAAAGTACACAACCCTAATTCTCTCTAGGCGCCGCGAACTCTTTTCAAGCACTTGCGAAATTCGGAATTTTTGAGCTTCAATTACATCATTCTTCATGGCCAAGGTATGTTTCCTAACCTCAATTTCGTTGGATTAGCTTGATTTGGTAAGATTAGATCTTGATTTGAGCATCAATGGTGTTTTTGTGCCTTCATAGATTTTAGATTAGTCTTGAAGCTCCATTGATTGTTTAGTGCTTATTGGTTTATGCATGCTATACACTTTGATTGAGATTTCATTCTAGCATGCTATTTGTTTGTTTAATCTAGTGAATGTGCTTTGATGATAAGTGTGGGGATTTTGATAACACTAAAATCCCCCATTCTTGTTTAGTCAGCTAGATTGGTTTTGATGGAAGTTGGACTAAAAGTTCAAGTGTGGGGATGTTACACACTCCCTTTTTTTTGTTTTTAACGCATACATTCGTTAGTTGAGCTTGTTAGTCATGGAAACGTTGTCTCGTTAGGTTTTGATATGCATGAACCTTGTCTTGCGTTTATTGATCAAATGTATCTAAGACAATGGTATTTTGAATTTTTGTAGAGACAAAGAACCCGCTTGTCAACTTCCACCGCTCCTACTTTCCGTGCACCGGATGGGAGCCACGCTTTCTCCTTTTTTATGAACGACCCAACTTTGAACGCTCTGAAGCGTGAGGAATACCGGGATACAGTTAACCGGCTTCTCGCTCGTCAAGTTCTAGTGCCGAGGAGAGTTGATTGGAATCTCCTTCGATCCATGGGAGTCGAGAACGACATCAAGGCGATACTCGAAAAGCACGCCTATGACGAAGATGGTACCGAGTATTACATATGCCGTGCACGGGAGCGAGTCTTCGACATTGCCGAGACCCTCTACCGCGAGCTTATTATTGAGTTCGTGGCCACTTTCCGTTTCGACGCCATAAAGGCCCTCGAAGAGTTCTATCAGTCATGCATGACATTCCGACTCGGTAGAGTGTGGCGATCGCTTTCGTTGGTGGAATTTGCCGTTGCTTTGGGGATATATACCCAAGATAAGGTCGATGCTCCCGGATTTGTGGAATACATGTGGGCGACTGCGAAAAGACAGGATGGTTTTGATCCTCGATTGGCTTGGGCGATCTTGGGTGATGGTGACTATGGTGGTAATCTCAAAGTGAAGGGTTTTCTTGCTTCTTCGGGCCGACTTTTGCACCGCATGCTCATTCACGCGGTAAATGCTCGTTCCTCGAGTGAGGAGAAAGTTTCTACACACGATCTTTGGCTTCTTGAGCAACTCTCCATGCAACACAAGTATCCGAATGCTCCGTACCTTATTGACGTGTAACTCGCTAAGGCGGGTGGTTATCGAGAAGGGAGTCGATTGGTTGGTGACCAATACGTTACGCTTCTAGCCAAGCACTTCGGTATCCTAATGGACGGTGCCATTGCCTCGATGACGGACCTCGGTGAGATGGGTTTGATTGACATGGACCAACTCCGTGGCATGGGGATAGCGACGGTGGAGCACTTGATCGGTAGGGACCAAAATGTGTGGATTCACAACCCTCAAGCTTATGGGACGAGGAGAGCACCTCGAAGCATGCAAGAGACCGGAGGCACGAGTGGGACGAACAAGGGAGAACAACCAGCGGAATGGACGGCGTATTCGGGTTACCAAGACTTGAGTAACCGACTCTCGGAGATGTCATTGTCCTATGGCCAACATCATCAACACATGCAGTACAACACAACGGAGGCTCTCCACCAAGCAAATTGGCAAAGTGGAGTGATGAACCAAATGGCCTCCCACTTCGGTATTCAACCAAATACCGCGTATGCTCCATCACCTTTTTGGCCATACTCCGAGGACGCATCGCCCGGTTTCCCTACTTTCGAGGATTGGCGCAACCAACCTCGTGGCCCTTATTGATCTCTATCTCTTTTACCTCCTATTCGATATGGTTGTTTAAACAATTTTTATTCTTGCTTTGCTTGGTTTGGTTGAACAACTTTTTATGTTTGTTTGTTTAGGATTTAAGACTTTTAATTGCTTGCTTAGTTTGGTTTATTTTCTTTTGTTCGTTTTTACTTTTTTCTTTTTCTTTTTGGTAATAGATATAGCGATCTATGATCTTGAACCGAGCACGATTTTGGAATACTCTCTCTCAGATCAGAACAGATTTCGTCACATAACCCGGGAAGTTTCTCTTTTTCCCAATTACTCCTTAATTGTTTTAACTGTTGCATTGAGGACACTGCAAATTTTAAGTGTGGGGAGGGGGTTATGTAGACTTATCTGTTTATATGGGTTCACTTTTTGCTTTTTGGTTTGTCGTTTTTCAAATATTTGAATGCTTTGAGACTTGACCCCAATTTTTTTCGAAATCTGAGATTGTTTTTGGAACTTAGTTGCTTGCGTAAGAGAACACTGAATGAGATTAGTTGAGTAAAAGGATGCCTTGGAATACCAATTACCATGAGTACCTCACCCAGTTCCTTTGAGAGTTTGAGCCTAATTGTTTATTCATTTCATGAGGAATACCGACTTTGACCCAAGGTAGAACTTGTCATTTGAATGCTTGTCGAGACCACATAAGAGAAGTATTTATCACCATTGCACTGATAGAGGCTTTCGTTTCTAACCCTTTTAGCCTTCGTTAGATAACCTCATCCTAAGGTTATTTAATTTGCCTAGCCGAATTCTTGAAAGTACTCACTTTTAGTACTTTATCCCTTGTAACCCTTTTGAGCCTTAGCCTTTTCATTTCTTTACCCAATATCATTTATCCTTTAGCTATTCATTCTTTTATCTATCTTTTGGCGGTAGCTCAAAGTTGAATGCTTTTCATGTTTTTGGTCCGTTTTATGAATCTGACAAATAGAGAAAGGGATTGTGAAAAGCTTATGCATGCGGGAATTAGTCGAGTATTGGTGTAATCACTTATCATATATACACTTTTACCCCCGAGATATACACTTTAAATTGTCATTCATACTATGTGAGGGTAAAAGGTTGATCTTGGTATCCAATTGCTTGATGTATCTTGTTCTTGTGTTCGATTGTGTGAGTATTCTTTGTTCTCTTGAATGATCTTGGGTGGAGATAATTTTGGCGTTGTTTTTCTTATCTTTCAGTCTTTTGATTGAGGACAATCAAAACTTAAGTGTTGGGATCTTAATAACACCAAAATTATACATGTTTTGGTTATGCTTAATTGAATGAATTCGCCCCATTTCTCACCCATTTCTGGTCAATTTACTCACACTTTGGACTTATTCTTACTTTTATAAGTTTTGGAGGCCGTGGAACGGAAAAGTACTGAAAAATGCGAGAAAACGTGAAAATTGTACAAACTCAATCCAGTAGCCATTTAGCGTTCGCGAAGTTTCAAGTCTGGCGCCGCCAAGTTCGCCAAAGTTGAAATCCAGGGTTTGACCTAAATGTTTCGCGCCACGAAGATGCCGTTTGGCGATCGCGAAATGGGCTCCGAGTCTCTCCTTTTAAATACTGGCTTCCTCCTTCAGTTTTCATAGAGTCAAATTGGTGTGTAGTTCTGAGTTCTTTAGTGTTAGAGAGAGAGAGGGTTATTGTGCCGATACGCTGCGGGGTTCTATTCTCGATCATCCGTCGTTGTACTGTCGGTATAATGTCTGTTTCTACTCTCGTATTTTCTGTTTTTATTATGTTTAGTGAGTAGTTTTTGGTAGTGGTACTTATTGTGGTTGATGAACCTTGTGGATGATGATTTTATGATTTAATGTTTATTGGTTTGTTTTTGGTTCATTGAATGTATGTTATGGTTCCGATCTGATTCATATTGTTTGGTTATTTGAACTCGTTGGTTGGGTGTATCTGTTTGACCAAGATAGATAGACTCCGATAGGTTAATCAACCTTTCTTGACCTTCCCTTCGTAACCCGGAGAGTTGTGTTAGGTGGTTACTCGGACCGAGAGCGACCAGATACTAGAATATCGTGCAATAGAGATAGGATTGGGTGACCGGTACTAGATTGCCTGACAAACAGTCTATGTATTGGGACTAGGAGGATCAAAAACCTAGTTGATAGCCATAATAATCACATGCTAGGGTGTCCTAGACTTAAATTCCTACAATAACCAAAACATCCAAACCTTTGGCCTGTTTAAATCATCCACTTGGGGAATCACTATACCATAATAAGTACTACTATTTTCATTCTTATACTTTTACATAATCTTTTATTTGCTTTCTTAGTTCTTAGTTAATTTAGTTGTCTTTTTAATTATTAAACCTTTTTCATAACCCCCCCCCCCTCAAAAAAAAAAAAAAAAAAAGCTTTAGGTTAATTAAACTAGTCAAGATTAATAGTCTACGTAAACTTGACCGCTCCCAGTGGTAGATACGATACCTGGACTTTCCTACACTATATTACTCGCGATCAGGTACGCTTGCCTGTGAATGTGGTAAGACAGTGGCTAGGCATTAGAGGTTAAAACTTTTCGCTTTTTATGTACAATAATTACCGCATCAAATGCATATACAATGTTATCCAGCTAATATAACAATTTTGCATAAATTTGAAAAAATTATAACAAGGTATATTCTCATTCATTGTTTTTTTACATAACAACCCTAAGAAAACTTACATCTGTCTCATACTTCCTGTTCTTCGACATCTTTGTTTACATATGTTTCATCATCGGATACATCTTCTTCTACATATTCACCTTCGCTAAATCCATCCACAAAGCCATCGCCTTCTTCTGTGACAAAATCATATGAAGAATTCATGTTAATAGAATCTGCAGCTTCTTCATTTACATCGAAGGGATACTGTGGTTGGTCGACATTATCTTCTTCAACAACAACTTTTTTATGGAAGAGGTATCCCAGACCACATTGGGCCCAGACTAATCCTCGACAATTTTGGGCCGAAACCCGACTGCTAAAGCATGCAGCCCGGGGTCGAAGCCCCCGTACCTCCAGAATGCGTCCCCCAGGGCTCGAACTCGGGTTCACCACTATGTAGTGCCCAAGCCTTACCACTAGGCTAACACTCCTTTGGTAAAAACTAATAATGACTGGCCGTCCCATAGTAAGAAGGTTGCACTATGAATTCCAAAAATCGTGCAAAACTAAAAAAAATAATGATAATCATTAACAAAATTAGGTAGCAAAAAAAAGGAAACAATATCAATCAGGATATCAGTTACAATTGAAATTTTTAAGTAATAAAAATTATTAAATAGTTAAAAAAATGTAAATTTACTTAATTAACCTTTCATTTAATTAATTATGGATAATCCTTGATCTTAAATGAATGGCTAAGATGGGTTCTGAAGGTGTGCAACATTTAGAGGATGTTCATTTGACTGGTCAAAGCCGCAATATTTGATTAGTCAACTATGATCACAACCATATCAACAGTTGAAATCACTTATCTACTTCTTATTTTTTTTAGCACTTCTCATTTGAACCATTCTCTCTTTCTCTCTACATATATATATATATACATACATATATATATAGGGGTGGGTTCAAATGTGAACCACTTTTTGGTTGTGAACGTGAGGACAGCCTAGAGCGCGACATGTAGCAATCTGACATCCGCGGGTCAAGGCTTATTCAGTCTGAATAAATCCCGGGGTTAGTGTTATTCATACTGAATAAAGCGTTATTCATACTGAATAAGCCTTGACCCGCGGGTAACCCGCCCGCGTCAGAGTGCGTCAGAGTGCGACTAAGCCTTATGCATACTGAATAACGCTTTATTCAATCTGAATAATAGCGTTATTCATACACTAAGCCAAAAAAATTTCAGATTGACACGTGGCGTGCTCTGGGCTGTCCTCACGTTCACAACCAAAAAGTGGTTCACATTTTAACTTTTCTCTATATAGGGTGGGTTCAAATGTGAACCACTTTTTGGTTGTGAACGTGAGGACAACCAATAGTGCGACACATGGCGGATGACTAGGTGCCACGTCAAGTTCACGGCGGATGACTAGGCGCGATTCATGGGAGGGCATTGAATTAAAGAGGGGGACCACACTCAAAGCCGCCACGTGTCGCGCTCTCGGTTGTCCTCACGTTCACAACCAAAAAGTGGTTCACATTTGAACTTTCCTCTCTCTCTCTCTCTCTCTCTCTCTCTCTCTATATATATATATATATATATATATGTAGGGCCAGGTTCAAAAGTGAACTCAATTTTGGTTGTGAACGTGAGGACGAATCTCAGTTACACATCCTCGGTTACGGTGGACACAATCACGGAGGATTGACGCGATTCATGAGAAAGTAGAGATGATTAAGGGGGGACCCGTCAAAGCAACCTTTATTGACCAGATGAGTGGCTGAGATTCATCCCCATGTTCACAATAAAAAAAGTGGTTCACATTTGAACTTTCCCCTCTCTCTCTCTCTCTCTATAGGTTCAAATAAAAATATTTGTATTTGTAGTAACAATTAACAAGGAAACTCATTTGAACCAGTTACATGTGGTTCAAATTGAGTTCCTTTATTTTTACAAATTAGGATGGTTCTTGTATCAACCTGCCTTTATATTTATCTAAAATACGATTCGATCATCTGCTTGATTTTTTCTTTTTCTTTTCAAATGGCTTCACTTAGCCCAAATCTATATACAACCTTTATTGCATGACGTACATATTACATAATTGGGTAGTTGTTTTGATTTACCTTGAGAAAAATTATGGTGGGGTTTAGGCTACAATGATCCAAGAATGAGCATGTCATTGCTGATGCTCATTGCAGTTGCAAACAAGATTTATTGTAACTTGTGTTTTACTCCCTGACACGATCCTATTAATTATGAAGATTTGGTACATTATACGATACCAATATCAACAGATTATGTAACCTTTAACATCATAATCAATATCAAGATCCCCCATATAAGTTAGTAATATAACTAAGCAAGTTATTCAGACAAAAATTAACCATTTTAGAGTCCCAGAATACGGGGCGGCTATATAGACTTGGAACTGTCTTAAAAAATAAAACAAACAGTTTAAAGTATGCAAACCTCTTATTTTTCAGATTTAAACTTGTGAATTAAACTTTTAACAACTTTTAACATTTTTGGATTTATCAGTTCAATGTTATGTGGTTAATAAGAAAAATGACATATATAACATTTCAAGTGACTCAACCACAAGGTTTGTGGCGTATTGGTTAAGACTTGTGGGGATGTGCCCATCTACCCAGGGTTCAAATCCAGGCGTTAACAAAGTTGTGGCCACTGGGATTTTCTCAGGGCTGCATGTCTAGCAGTCAAACATTGAAATAATTAGTCTAGGCCACGGTCTACGATATCCTTACAAAAATAACATTTCAAGCGACTCAAAGGCCTTCGTCTCTCAGTTATATATCAAACTCACACCATAATGTTGCTAACCGCGCAATATCACTTTGGCTTTAGTTTCTTTTTTATATGATAGTAATTAAAACATATCATGCTTCTTTGTTGGATCATGGATGATGTTGATGCTTCAAATTACAATCCTCTTAGAGGTCACTTTGTAATGCACCTTAATTGCCTCTAATTTGTTCCAGTTCAATTATCCCTTGATTTGGTAATTAACTTCTTGCAGAGTGGTAACTTATTGGTTAAAGGATTTCAGTAGTTTCTCAATGATATCAGGTGATTCATGGATAATATATTTTTTAAAATTATCGCATATCCTATCTATTTGCCTTTTGACGAACAAACCCCACCTATCTCCCTATCTTTAGACATATCGACTTACATTTATGCATAAAAATATATTGATTTCATTCTTCCACAGTAAGAAAACGACAGAAAAGGGGACAAAGAAGTGAAGCCAATGGATATATATATGTTCATCACAATTATTTTTATGTGTTATCACTCAGGAAACTGCAGATGATAGAAATTAAATATATCATATAAGCCACCGAAAGAGGGAAATTTTTCAAAAATTAAATGGATATGTATCAAATGTTGGAAAGTAAACTTAAATTAGTTAGTATTCAACTCTCCATTGTATCTTTATATACCCCTAGTGATATTGAAATATATAGAGATCAAACTGTTTCGGTGGGACTTATCACTATGAGAACAAGTTTTTACTTTGGAAACTTTCTAGTAAATTTACAGCAAAACACTGTGAAGGTAACTTTTCGAGTTTTTTTGTTGTGAGGTTCGAGTTTTATTTTTTTTTACTTTACAATGTGAATCTTTGGAGTTGCAACTTGCAAGTGTAAAAATTTGGTTTCACAAGTACTATGACGTGAACCTAGCCTTGTACGGCTGTACATGTAAATATGTATATGAAGTAGGGCCACCTAGAGAAAGCTTGTAGTAAACAGAAAGATGTTACAATGTTACACTACTCATCTCTTCTCCCTTTAAAAATCTTCAATAACCATTAATCGTATAAACCGAAAACGCCCATGCTTTCTAACAGACAAAACTTGACTTGTCTTGGCAATAAACAATCTCTATCTACAGGTGTTCATGCGGATTTTTCGCCAATAATGATGACATCGTGGGGACGGGATTCGCTTCTTAAATCACACTGTAGCTTTCATGCATTTTATTGGACTCCCTTCTCAAATTCAAGATCTCATAATTGAGGCAAGAGGCATAATTATATATTTTTTTAAAGCAAGATCCCTGGGAATTGAAAGGGTTGACAAATGGATGGACCCTGGGCTAAGAAAACACACCCGACAAGCTTTTGTAGGGAGGGTTCAAAGACAATGGATGCCCATATCCATTAAGTTGTCAATCTTGTTCCCATATAATTGCATTCATTTTTAACCTATTTGAATAATACTATACTGATTGCTTTCTTATATCTATTACTCCTTATAAATGCTGACCCTTATTGTTGGGTCAAAAAAGACATTGACAAGAACTTTTACACTAAGGAACATTCAAAGACATTATGGCACTCATGGTGCTACATGAACACATGTATTAATGCTGTTAATTAATTGGGGGGACAATTAAATGGAAAGAAACAGAAATGGAATTTTTCATATATAGATGATTTCTATTGATTAAAGTGGTAAGAGTATGATTGAATACTTCAAAGAGGGTTTGAGATGATTTCTCTCCTATTATATAACAAAAAGATATAAAGAATCTTAGCCTACCAGGAAATAATCACAAATATACCTAAATACACATAATATAGGAAACTTCAAAAATAAATTATTCATGCAAATAAGCCGAAAACGGGTTCATATACGAACCAATGTAACTCACATATTAACTATTCTTAACTGATTCATATATGAAATATACGTTCATACATAAACCTATGTAATTCATATATACGTGAAACTATGTAATTCACATATTCACTATTTCTAACTCATTCATATATGAACTATAGTATACGTTCATACATAAATTTGTGTAATTCACATATTAATCATTTCTAATTGATTCATATATGAACTACATGTGTATACATGAACCTGTGTAATTCTTATATCAATCACAAAGTTCATATATAAACTTGTTTGTCGTCTATTTGTAAGTTACGAAACTACCCTTCCGTCTTCTACAACCTATGCGATGAATTATCTGGTGGCGATCAAAACCGTAATTTTTGACACCACTAGAGATCACTTCTCCACTTCTCACTTATAGGAGAATGAAAAAACTTATAGGGGAACGATTCTTACTAGAAGATTATGAGTAGATCTTTGACAAGTTTTTTCCAAATCGGACAACAATAATCATCAAAATAGGCACAAGGTTTTACGCGACAACTACGACTGTATTGTGCATTCAGTTTCTTCTATTCTAGAAAGGCCACCTGAAAAAGAAAAAGAACAAGTTTTGTTGGACAAGGTTGAAGATAAAGTCGTTCCCGTCGAAACAGAGTCACAAACGAAGACCTGTACTGATCCCATAGAATCAGCAATAGATTTCGGGTTAGCAATTAAAGAAACCAAAGGCGTGTAGGTTGAGGACATTCCCAAGCAGATGAAACATTTGTTGCGAGAAGTCAAGAAGATTAATCCTGAAGATTTTGTTTCCATTATTCCAACACCCAAAGCTCCGGATCAAACCAAAACAATTGATAGAGTATCGCTTGTGTGGAGGAAACCGCATCGACATCCTTTGAGACTTGAAGATTTGTCATCGTTTTCATATTTTGAAAGTCAGGATATAGATTCAATTGTTTTGAAAAATAGAATGTTCGACGAGTCGGGTGTAGATGATTTTTAAGTGAACTTGGGGTCGAGTGTTTTTCAAGTGAGGGTGACAGATAAGATGAGAGAAGCAGCTGAAAGTTAAACGGGTATTTAGCTAATATTTGGAAAGGGAAAAACAAGCTCAAGTGTTTGGAAGCTGGAAATCAGTCGATTACGCGACTTAATTGCGTTGGAGATCAAAGAAAAAGTTAAGGATCACAAACATAACCAAAAGCGGGTATCATGCGACTTAGGCCGCTTTACATTCGCCTACAACATTGTTTGTTCAACTCTTAACATAGCCTCCATCGTTGACCATGATTCCATCTTGCATTCGTTTCCATTCCATGCATCCATGAATTCATGAATCCCATGAAAACCATGAGTCCTACTCCAATGATCTTCCAACTTGCTTTAGTATTATGTTTCCCTTTTTTCTATTATCTTTCCTTTTTTTTCAATTTTTCTTTTTAATTATATTTAGATTTATATTAGTTTCTGTAACTATAATAATCGAAAATTCAGGTTAAATATTTAATGGGGATTTATTTGGTTAAATATTTAAGTTGAAAAGATTTGTGAAAGAAGGGGTGAATTGTGTAGATTTTAGAAACATGGTGTTGGATTGAATTATACCATTTTGGGAATGGGCTTAGCCCAAAGCCCATGCCTTTATGTATGGTTTTCAAAATATATATTTTGAAATTGTAATATAAGTAATGACAAATTATGTTTTATTATTTATAATAGTAGCGAATAAATAGATTATAATAAAAATAATAATGTTTGTAATAAAATAACAATAATAACGATAATGAGGGGTTGTTTGGCTCATATACGTTTTTGGAAAAATAAAATTTATTAAAAGAATTGACGATAATGGATAATATGAAATTGAATCGTATTCATCACATGTTTAATTTTCAGAAAATAAAATGCAATTTAGTTGCATCATTTAATTTCAACTTTCTATTTGGTTTTCATGATATAACATTGCAAAGGTAAATCATGATAATTATAAACAACAAAGTTATTAAATTTATCATCTAAAATAACAATATTAGTACTAATAATAACAATCAGAAAAATGCTGATAATAATGACCATGCTTATAAAATTTCCAATAATATTAGTAATAATTCAGAATTTTATATAAAGCAGTGAAATGGTCAATTCCTCTGGTCAATTCATGATGAAACATGTTGGAAATGAAATGTTTTCAACTTGCTAACCAAACAAAATTCAACAAATGCTCTTTGGTAAGGATAATCCAATAATACTTTGAAAAGCAAGAAATTTCATTTGTCTTTATAAATACTATACACTAACAAAAACAAAAAAATTGATAGAGATTCTGATAACCAATAGCACCTTTAAGAACCCAATTAAAATATAATGTGTGTAGTGTGTTTTGGAAGAGGAGGTCCCTCAACTTCCCCAAGTTTCTGAAATACTCCCTTGGACTCTTTAACTTTTGTTGTAGAAGAAGAGTTAAGATGGGATCTTACAGTGTGGAGAGAGAAAAGGATGGTTAAAAAGTGGGATTACTCTCCTAAGAGAAATGCCAAAATGCCATTAGGAACAGCTTTCCTGGCAACATTCCAAAAGACAAATAGACTTGGAACATATGCCTAGTTTGTCACTTGCAAATTTGATGAAGCCTTTATTTGCAAACATTTATTTTTTTATCTGTTTTTTATTGTGTGCCTACTAAACTCCAAACCAGTGGGGTTCACCTATTTCCCCTATAAACAGCCTTGGCTTTTCTTTTATCATACCTCCAAACTTAAACAAGCTCTATCACTTCTTTCTTCTTCTAGCTAGCTTTGATCTAGCAAGAAGATTGTTCAAGATTAATAGATATTGCATATAATCAAAGAGCAATCATCCATGCCTTCAATGGACCAACAAAACCCACTGGTTTTCAATGCTTCAATCTTGCAGCATGAAACCAGCATACCCCAACAGTTTATATGGCCCGATCACGAGAAACCCAACTCGCAAAAACCCAAGGAACTACCCGTTCCGTTGGTGGACCTAAGCGGTTTCCTCTCGGGACGCCCTACCGCGGCAAAGGAAGCGTCCAGGCTCGTTGGTGATGCTTGCATGAAACATGGTTTCTTCCTAGTGGTCAACCATGGAGTTGATGCAAATCTCATAGAAGATGCTCATAGGTACATGAATTTGTTCTTTGAGCTTCCGCTTTCGGAGAAACAAAGAGCTCAAAGAAAACTAGGGGAGAGTTGCGGGTATGCTAGCAGTTTCACCGGTCGATTCTCCTCTAAACTACCATGGAAAGAAACACTTTCTTTTCAATTTTCGGGTGATGAGAAATCATCAAACATAGTGAAGGACTACTTTGAGAACACAATGGGAAAAGAATTTAATCGACTCGGTACGTATATGTAATATTATGTAATAGTATCATAAATTGTCTATTTTCTAGTAACCTTTTCAAACTTGTTTTGGACTAAATCAAGTTTTCTTTCTTGTGAATATTATAGGCAAGTTTACCAAGAATATTGCAATGCCATGAATAGACTCTCACTTGGGATCATGGAGTTATT
The DNA here is from genome assembly GCA_030169165.1 of Centaurea solstitialis. NCBI lineage: Eukaryota > Viridiplantae > Streptophyta > Magnoliopsida > Asterales > Asteraceae > Centaurea > Centaurea solstitialis. The sequence goes on from CM058043.1 coordinate 68,450,285, forward strand.
AGGGTTGAGCCTGGGTGTGGGCCAAGCTCACTTCAAGGAATTCTTCGAAGAAAACGATTCGATAATGAGGCTAAACTACTACCCACGATGCCAAACGCCAAATCTGACCTTAGGGACCGGCCCTCATTGCGATCCGACATCCTTAACAATTCTTTCCCAAGATTCCGTTGGTGGGCTAGAAGTCTTTGTAGAAAACGAGTGGCGTTCGGTTGCTCCTAAATTAAACGCTTTCGTCATCAACATCGGTGACACATTCACGGTAACCTTTTCGATCTTTTTAAAATAAAATTAAATTAAAAATTAAACTCCAAGACAAGGTTTTTGTGTCCTAGTGTGTTTTGGATTTATTTACTAAAAATAATATTTGAATTTTGTCTCTTTCTTCAGGCCCTTTCCAATGGAAGATACAAGAGTTGCTTACATAGAGCTGTGGTTAACAACAGACTTCATAGGAAATCACTTGCCTTCTTTCTATGCCCAAAGAAAGATAAGGTGGTCAGCCCACCAGAAGAATTGGTGGACGAAAATAACCCCAGAATATATCCAGATTTTACATGGTCTACCTTTCTTGAGTTCACTCAAAAACATTATAGAGCCGACATGAATACCCTCCAAGCTTTCTCCGAATGGATTCAGCAGCTGAATCATTAAGATCAACAATCATTCCATCTCTTACATCTTATCACTTTTCACAGGAAACCAGAAAACAGGAAGAAGAAAGTCAAAATGGTATTAAGATCTTGGTCATTAAGTGCTTAATTGAGGAAAGATATTAGTCTGTATGGAGGAGGTTAAACTAGGAATTAATGCATATGCAAAATGACGATTTTGTAATTTTCTTTGTAAGTATTTATATGTAGGAAAGATTTTTAATTACCACTAAGTAGTACTAGCATTACGACTATCTGGTTTATGTTTGTATATATAAATGCAAACGGATTGATGAAAAAAACAAACAAAAACGAATAAACATTGATAGTTGCTACTTACTAGAATGGAGGGAGGATCCTATGCTTTATTAATTCATTTTGGTATTTCGAAAATCTTACAATGAGTTCAATGTCTTACACTACTAGAAAACCAGTATTACCAACGGCCGAAACAGTCGAAAATAGGCTTTACCAATTATTAGTTTTTTTGACAAAATGAGTGTCGCTAAAAAACTGGTCGGTAAAAGTTACTGACGTTTTTTCGACAGTTGTCCGATGACTAATTAAAAAATAAATAAGAAAAGAAAAAAAAACAGGTTGTAAACCATCGAAAAAACAATTGGTAATAGGCTTTTTAGGAGTGTTAATGACAAGAAATGATAATTAATACTAATAAGTTAAACCTAAGCACTCATGATCAAAGGAGGCACTATCCTGGGGGAGGGGGTGAAAGCGACACTAACTAAGTTCGATTCCCACGGGGTGACACTATCCTGCAATTTCCAGACTCGGTCCTTTGGGGCTGGGTTCGGGACCGGTTCGGGTTGGTCCGTAGGGCCCCTAAAACCTGTCGGTCGGGTTCAGCCATAGATTTGGCCGGGTCGTAGCGGATTAGTGGCACTACTAAAAAATTCGGTATTACCGACTGTCATTACTGACTGCTAAAAGCAGTCGGAAATTTCCGACTATTTTTTGATGGTTTACCGACTGTCCTTTATTATTTTATTTATTATTTATTTTTAATAAGTCATCAGAAAAACGTCGAAAAAACAGTCGGAAAATCGTCGGTAACCCGTGGGAAAGTAGTCAGTAAATGAAACAGTCGGTAAAAGTCTTTGGAAAACAGTCGATAAATGAAACAGTCGAAAAACGGTCGGTAAAAGTCGTCGGAAAAACCGTCGGTATTTTACCGACCAAGTTTTTTGCGACGATCGTTTTGTCGGAAAACAGTCGGTAAAAGTCGTCGGAAAAACCATCGGTAATTTTACCGTTCAGGTTTTTTGCGACGATCGTTTTGTCGGAAAACAGTCGATAAATTAAGCCAATTTTCCACAGTTTTCCGACTGTTTCGACCCTCGGTAATATCCTTTTTTTAGTAGTGTGGGATTGCCCGTAAAAAGGCCCGATATCGTTGAAACGTGTGTGTGTGTGCATTAACTTGTTGTTCAAAAAAAATACTAATAAGTTAAACCTAAGTACTCATACAACAGATATTAAATAATGTGATATCTTGTTGTCGTAATTGCAATTTTGTCAACTAAATTTGAAACTCACAGTTTTAGTCCCTTGACTTTATTATCACTCTTTTTCTGGTCCAACTTGACGGATTCGTTTACTGATTTGTTAAATTAAAATTCACTAGGTGAGTGTGGTTAGGATTAATGTTAATGTTGTTTGCACTTGAAAGAACCAAAAGTATGTAAACTACTCGAAGGTTCCTGTTGGTGGACTTTTGGTCATGCAACTAAAGGAAATGCACAACTTATTACTGTTTATTCCAGAAAGAAAGGGTTATTACGAAAAAGGTAATAAATATATTGTACATAAGCAAACACGCTCTTTATATACTAATAAACCATCCATTGAGGTAAAATTTTGAACGGTCCATAGTTAATTTCAATTTATTTAAAAAACAGTAATTTAAAAATGGGATATTTTCGTAAACGGATAGACAGCAGTGTATAATCTCCTCGTATTGCAACTGTTGGGATAGCCTATCATAGCATAATGCAGATCTTGAGTGGCCCCTAAATTCGAAATTTGAACCTTCTTTCGACGTCCAACACTCTACTCCAATAACTATACACGTATAGGCCATCTACAGGGTGGGTGCTGGGATTTAAGCAGGCATACATATCCTCCCATAACCGTGTGGACCTCTCCTAGGGTTTATCGAAACAATATGGATTAGCTAATTTTCAGACATCTCACATTAATAATACCAATCGAACAATATCCATTTCCTACATTTAACAATTGTGGTTTTCTAATACCACTCACAGTGCCATTGCTAACAAATGTATCTAGTTAATTTGACGTACGTCTGCCCAACAATGGCAACACACTAAGGGTGTTTGGGATTGCTTATTTAAAACAACTTATGTTTTTTTGTAAAAATTTTTATCAACTTATGTTGTGTCAAAGAGAAATTTTATAAAAAAGTGCTTGGATTAGTTTATAACGATCCTAAAACACAATAAATTGAAAAGTTGGTTATACATGTAAAATAACTAAAAAGTTGATAAATTGTTTTAAATAAGATAACAAGTTAGAATGGAATGAATTTTCAAAAACTCCCTATGTGGGTTTGACCTTGGATTCGAGTTTATAGCTAGGAAATCAAGATCTATGGGTTGAACTCGAGTTCTCGAAGGATTCAACTCGAGCATTTGGTGGCATTACTTAGTGCCCAACGCAAATCATGCGGCACACTGTTTTGATGCTCTTTTGACCTTCGTTTCTCGTTGTGATGGGCTTTTTTGGAGGGGTACTTAGAAGTTTATAAATGCTTATTAGAACGCCTTCTATAATCGTCACTATTCAAATGTTATGGTTGGGCATTTTAGTCATTAGAGTTCTTAGTAAAGTGCCCAACAACATGTGAGTTCTCTTACTCTAAATTTTCTAAACGCATTACCATTTGTGAATATTGAAGCAATAATGTTCATGGTTTTTGTGACTTGATATCTATATCTAATAGATTCCAACTTTCTTATACGTCAAGAGTTTAAGGCTCACCAAAGACAAATTATGCGTGAGTTTTGCCGTAGATAAATGTCATTTAATTTATGAAGATATTTTCTACATTGTTCATTTGATGTAGGTGAATTTGTAATCGAAGTTAGTGTTATGTGAATTTTGTATAATCATGTGAAAGTTTGAGGATTTTTTAGAATCTTAGCGAGTGTGCTCAACATGAGAGATGAATTTGTCTTATGTCTAAAGTATTATTGTTGGTGATTGAAACTTGATTGTAAATCTGGTACAATTTGATCATTGGTACAACTTGATCATGTGTACAAAAGGAAATATGCTTTTGGCAGTGTACTTTTATAATGAAGTTGGCATGTTGTGATCAAATATAATCTCAAAATGTTGTTGGAAGTGGATTGCACATATGGTACAAGTTGATTATGTACACAAAAGGAATTTTCATATGTTGTGCTACTTTGTATTTATCACAAAATAAGGATTGAAAACCATCAAAGTGGTGATCTTGTTATTCAATACTATTTTACTTTTAGAGCCAGAAAGCATCAAAGCAATAAGAGAAAGAGTATAAAGGTATGTATAAAAACAAAAGGTTTGTATTGTTTATTATTATATATACACATAAAACATGGGTGTGGTCATCTTTTTTGAACCACCATGGGAGAGGATTGTTCCCTCCATGGAGTACGAATAATTATAGCTTAGATTTACTTTTATTTTTTATTTTTATTTTTTTGTTTTCTACGTAAATAATATATATTCTCATTAATTTTAATTTTATGATAAAAATACTTTAATAAAAAGAAAACCTTTTTACTAAAAAACTACTTGTATTATTATGGATCTTTTACTAAGTTAAGTTTATGGAAGTATTCTATGTAAACTTTTTAGTTAACATTTTATATTTGTATATACCATTCTTGTAAATGTATCGATCATAACGTATTTTAATGCCTTCGATGGCAAAGAGGTGAAGTGACTTTACCCAAATACATAATAGATATGAGATCAAACCCAGAGCTCCCTTCTACTAGCCTTAGCTATTGAGTGGGCCTCAAAATGCGCCCTCACATTGGTGTCCTTGAAGGCAAGTTCCGTATGAGGGCGGTTATGGTTGCCAATAATCAACTTTTTGCCCAAAAATTACTTGACTTCAAAAAAGAAAAATTAAATAAAGGAATTTTAAATATTACATCAAAAAACTTTTTGAAAAGTTGATTGCATTGGAAAGGGTTTTTAAAGATGGGTTTCTATTAGATAAAATTAAAAAAAAAATATGACATGACAAAAGTAAAAAATCATCCAATAGCTAAGGGATTGTGGATGCTCTAAGCAACCTGACACACCCTTTATGTATTAGGCCTTCCATAGGACGGAGGCGGGTTCGACGAATTCGAGCTCGATGGCGGGTTCATGCTATGGGGGTGCGGGTTCGGCCGAGAGTTCATGAACCCGATGAAGCTCTCTCTCTCTCTCTCTCCCCTCCTCTCTTTCTCTCTCTACATAAATTATATTTATAAAAAAAGGTAGAGGTATGAGAGGGAATGAAAGGTTTGTCGTACATGATTTGAATAGTTGGTGGGGATTTAAGGGTAGGAAAGTGGAGCATTGTTGTAGCATTGAATGGTTGAGAGTTCATATTTCTATGGTACGGAAGGCCTTATATTATTCGAGACATATATCAATGCAATCTAATGGTGTTGCACATTCAGAGTTTAAGAATAGTAGACTTTAGTACGCTCTCATTAAATATTGCTCTATTAGTCGACATATGCTAATGGCCAGCCCTAATATGAAAAATAATTAATCTCTAGGTACATAGTTGTTTAATAAGATTCAGTTGATGCTAACTTGCAAAACAAAAGCATCTTCATGCTTTCAAAGTAAATCAATTTCAATATTTTTTTTGTCTTTTCCTCTCTTTCAATCTAAGGAGAATTGTAAATGCCTAAACTTGTTGCCATTTAACCAATCCAAAAAACTTAAGTAAATACTTAATTATTTGATTTTGGCTGTTACATGCTTTTGATTTTAGCTTAAATTTTTTGAATCATACCATGGGCATCAAGTCATTTGATAGACTTCAACACATTAATCTAGAATAAGAAGAAGAAAAAGAGACTACAGTAGTTGCCTTTGAAAAGAGTAAATTAAAAGTAAAAACAATTGTATTTCTTCAACATGATAGAAGTATTATGAATTCAATTGTAATTTAATGTTATTTTTTATTTATGAATAATGCCTCTACAATCATTATTTATTTTATTCAAAGCTTGGAAATATATATATATATATATATATAGGTTAGGTTCAAATGTGAACTCAATTTTGGTTGTCAACGTGAATACCACTAAAATTGTGTCACGTGGCAATGTTCACTTTGAATATCATGTATTATTCAGAGTGAATAAAGGCGCCTAAACTTTATTCACTCTGAATAATGCATATAATCCATGATATTTAGAATTAATATTGTCATGTGGTGCAACTTTAGTAGTTCTTACGTTCGCAATGAAAAATGAGTTTTCAACTGAACTTTTGTGTGTGTGTATATATATAGATGGGTTCATACGAAAACCATGTCAATTTAATCTCAGTCACATATCTTCTGTTACGGTGGACGCAATCACGGAGGATTGACATAATTCATAGGAAGATGGAGATTATTAAAGGAGGGTGACGCGGTCAAAGTCGTCTTTATTGACCGGATATGTGGTTGAGATTTGTCCTTACGTTTTCTTAAAAAGTTATGGTTCTCATTCGAACTTTTCTCTCTCTCTCTCTCTCTCTCTATATATATATATATATATATATAGAGAGAGAGAGAGAGAGAGAGAGGTTCATTTGTAACCAATAAAAGGTTATAAACTGTGTAAACTAATCATAGCCATTGATCAAAAAAATCAAAGGAGGATATGGATTCAGAGAAATATGGAAATGTGAAATATATGGTAAGTCAATGATTATGAAAATGTGAAATATGGAAACGTTTTTTAAAATCAAGGGTGTGGATTGGTTTACACGGTTTATAACTTTTTATTGGTTTACAAATATATATATATATATATATATATATAGAAAGAGGTTCAAACGAGAATGACATCTTTTTAAGATAATACGAGAATGATTTTTGTGTACAAAATCATATATGATTAAGTGCTGACGAAAAAAAAAGGGACGCGGGCGGGTTACATGCTGGTTGTAAGTCGCATGTAACCCGCGCAGTTGTTAATCATGTATGATTAACAACATGAATCATATGTGATTACTATATGAATCATATATGATTTTGTACATGTTTTTTGTACCTGAATTTTTCCTTTGTTAATCATATATGATTTTGTACACAGAAATCATTCTCGTATTCTTTTAAATTAATGTCATTCTCGTTTGAACCTCCCTCTATATATATAGAGATATATATTCAAATCAATCTTAAGATTGAGAATGAAACAACTAATAAGGACAAGTCACTGGTTATTCTTTAATCTCAATATTTGTTTTCTTTGAATAGAAAATTGTGGCTGCATTTATATGTTGCTATAGAAAAATATAGTACATATATTGACAACACATTCCTTCTAATTTCTAAGTTAAAAAAAACCTTTATAATCAGACCCTATTTACTAAGATGTATCAAGTACATTTGGTTTAGTTAATAAATTACATATATTTAACTATAAAGTCTAATAGCTAGCATTCATGTCAAATTAAATTTCATAAATTGTTTACAATCAAAAATATACAAAGCGAAAAAATTAGCATCGACACATTCCTTCTAATTTCTTCAGACCGTAAAGCTTTGGGTACCGGGTCTTCGCTCCAGACCTGGTTATTTGGGTTCAAGTGTTTACCTTCAGAATTTCTCTAAGTCAAATTCAATACCAATACTCTTCACTACACTTAACCTTCAGATCTGAACCTAACCTCCAGATCAGAACCCAACCTTCAGAACTGAATCATTTTCAAGATTTTCACAAGTCTTGAGACCTTTCACCAACCAATTCACCTGATCATACTAAGTGGTTTAAGATCCACAATCAATCTTTAATCATGAACACACGTGATGCACTAGCGATCGGGTCCGATACCCGTCCTCCAGTACTGTTCCGCGGTGACTTCTCACAATGGAAGTCAAGATTCCTAGACTTCGTTGAGAAACAACCTCTTGGCAAAGACATACTTGAATCCCTAAAAAATGGTCCAGTCAAGTTCTACATGACTATCTCTGACGTTCCTGATGGCAACCCACCTGTGGTAGGTGGTGTGGTTGAGAAGGATGCAACCAACCTCACACCTGAGGAAGCAAACCGCTTGAAGGGAGATCAACTCTCCAAGTCATATCTCATCCAAAGTCTTCCAAATGACATCTATGCAAACATCGATTGCAACGACACGGGGAAGGCGATGTGGGATGAAATCTGTAGTTTGATGCATGGCACGGAGAAGGGTATTCAGATGAAGAGATCAAACCTCCTAACAAAGTTTGCCACCTTCAAGGGACGTGAGAGGGAGCTACTTGAAGACACCTACCATAGGTTCTGCACGATGATCAACGAATTGAGGAAGAACAAGCTAAAGAAGTCGTAATTGGAAATCAACATCCAATTCATCAACTCCCTGCGCTCTGAGTGGAGGAGATTCGCCTCGAACATCCAACAGAATCGCAACTTGGAGGACATAGACATCCATGAACTGTATGAGCTGCTTAACCACAACCGGGATGAAGTGTTGGAAACTATGAGCAACATGAAGAAAGTGAAAAAGTATGCTGACCCACTTGCATTGGTGGCGGACCGAAGACAGTTCACTTCTAGAAGATCACCCCGCTACGAGGATGAATATGATGTACCGTCTGACAACGGAGAGAAAGGGAGTGACTCTGATGAGGAGATGAATGACATGAAGAAGGTTCTTGCGCTAATCACAAGGACCTTGTCTAAAAGGAACTTGAGGAAACCTATGTCTTCCAACAATCATAGGTACTACAGCGGTAAAAGGTATGAAACTAAACCAAGAGGTGAAGTGAGAAGGTACGAAAGGCCAGCTAAATTTTACACTAGGAGGTATGAAGAACCTAGGGAGCGTAGATATGATGAGAGGAGGTACCAAGAACGACGTTATGATGATCAAGAGAGAAGGTATGATGACAATGAAAAGATGTATGACGAAACTAGAAGGTTTGATCAAGAGCCAAGGAGACTTGAACAAGGCAGTAGAGCTGTCTACCACAAGCCGGAAGAGAAAGCAAAGACAGATGACAAAGGCAAAGAGCCCAAGAAGGATGGGAGTCCAACATGCTTCAAGTGTGGGAAGCCTGGGCACTTCGCTAAGAATTGCATCAACCATGTCTCCAAGTACGACTACTACAAGAACAAAATGAACTTGGCGAAAAAGCAAGATGATGGATTAGCACTGCTTGCTGAAGATGAAGCCTGGCTGCAAATGTCAAGTGATGAAGAGGAAAGAGGTCTTGTCTGCATGCTAGCTCAAGATGACGCATGGAATGTGGATAGTGATGAAGGAAAAGATCAACTATGCTTGATGGCAGATGTGGATGAAGAGTATTCCGAGGATGATGATCGTGACTACAATGATGTCAACTCAGACCATTCTGATTCATCTTCTAAGGTACTCCCAGACCCATACACTGAACTTGAAAATCAAGTAAAAGGTCTTGCACAAAAGGTTTCTGAGTATGAAAATAAGATTAAACAAGCTAATAAACAAACCACAATTGTTGAATCCAAATTAGCTAGTGAACATGCCTTAGTTGTGAAATTCAACATAGAATTAGCCTATTCAAAAGACAAAGTTAACATGTTCACCCTAGCAAACAAAACTCTTGAAGATAAAGTCACAAGCTTAAATGCTAATATCACTGATTTACAAAAGAGACTACATGAGGCTGAAAGAGTGAGTAGTGAGAATGTAAAGAAGTATGAATTTATTTTTGCTCAAAGAATTAACTTGTTTACGAAAATCAAAGATATGGAGGACAAATTTTTAAAGAGAGGTCAGACTGATCAAACCATTCACATGAATCAACCCAAAGAGTTCAATTATTACAATCCAAAGGAAGGCATTTGATATAAAACTCCATGCTACCTTAAACGTGCCATATCCAAGACCCCTACCTTGTATGATCTTAGGTAGATGAGTCTTGGATACAAAATCATTTTCATGAAAGAGTCTGATGATCCTGAACAGTTGAAGGAAATTGAGAAAAAGGAAAAAGCTAGAAAAAACAAACAATCATTTCCCTTCAACTATTCATCTCTCAATGCCAGTTATGCAACGCGTGAGATTCCTTTGTCTAAGGACTACACGCCTAGCTATACTGAGGCTGAGATGAATCAGGAAGTTCCAATCCTTGAAAAAGTTTACAAAGATAACCAAACCTTTTATGAAAAAAGGATTGCTAAACTTGAGGCTGAACTAGAGGATGAGAGGCGCATGAGCCTTAGGGAAAAGTGTTAGGAATTATGTGCAGAGTTGACAAACCAAGTGATTACACATCCAATGTTACAAGACACTTGAGGGTCACACCTGTGAGGACCTATAAGTCGAACAAGTTAGATGAAACCCCGAAATGGAGAGTTAGGATTTATAATAGTGTATTATAAATCAGTTGGGTAATTTCAGTCAGAATTACCAAAGATGGAGGATTATTAATTAATTAGGATATTATATATTTATTAGATAAATAAATATATAATAATTAATTAATAAGGTTTTATATATTAAGATAAATATATAATCGTAATTATCGTATGCAAATTCTTTTCCAGCTAATTAAAAAAGGAAAGGATTTGAGATAATTATTATAAGGAAACTGGATTCCATACAAACTGTATTTTTTCCTCCATATAAATAAAGCCTATGGGTTAAGGAAAATAACAAGCTTTTCAGTCAAGAAATCAATTTCAGTTTCCTCCTCCTCCCTCTCTCTCCAAACCGGCGCCGACCATACACCCCTCGTCGGATTCCAGATTTTTGTTGTTCGGGTTTCACAGTTCTGCTAGAGGAACGTTCGTTGGTCGATCACCGGTGGATCTAAGTCTCAAGCAATCCAGGTAAATTAATCTAACCTAAACTATTAGGTTTAGAACTATTAACGATTAAAAGATCATTAGGCTTAATGGGTTTTTTTTAGCTTTTATCGCTTCCGCACGATTAGATCAGAAACAGCGTGTTTCTGATCGCGAAGGTTTTATCAGTTTGATTAACCTATGAGATATATCAAACCAGCGAGGTTTTGATAGATCTGAGATAATCCTCGAGTCAGTTTGATTCGAGGATACCCACAAAAACCCAACAGTGGTATCAGAGCCATTGTTAATAAATCGTTTTTAGTTTTTTATCAGTTCATATCAGTTTATGTGTGATCCGTTATAAAAATTGTTTCTTGATAATCGCTTAGCATAAAAATTTGAATTTTACCAGTTTGAGTAAAAATCAGATTTTTTATCAGTTTTTGTAATCCTTATCAGTTTAGATAATGATCAATCGGTTAATCTTTATCAGTTTTTTTTTTGTTTATTAATCTCATTAGAAACTGATAATCTCGAAAAACCCCGGAAAAACCACCGAAGCTACACCACCAGATTGGTGGTAGCTGAGATCGTCGCACTACCGCTGTGCCACCAGCGTGGTGGTAGCAGCCTGCCACCGGAGGAACGGTGGTGGCAGCAGTAGCGTTGCTTTGCTGCTGTTGCTGCCCGGCCGATTAGCATCGGTGGCGGTGGACGATCGGGTGGTGGCGATGCCATCGTGAGACAGCCAATGGCCGGACCACCAGCTCGGTGGTGGCGGCATTGGCTGTAGTTATCAACCACAGAACCGAGCCACAGTCCGGTGGTGGCTCTCGGTTTCTGATCACCCGCCGCACCACAGCGAGTGGTGGCGGCTTACGGTTGTGGCTACGATCAACAGCGACCAAAGCCGAGCCACCAGCGTGGTGGTGGCGATGGTCGATGGTGGTGGTGATTGGGGATGTTCGCGGTGGTTGCAGCCCGAAGTGGCAGCGGCCGAAGTCGTGTTAATCGCCAAATGTCACCGCCAATGGTGGCATCGCTCGACGTTACGGTGGTGGTCGATAGCCACCTTTTGGGGGGTGTTGATCACCGTCGATGTTCTAATCGCCGGCCACACCACCCGTTTGGTGGTTGTGGCGTCGGCCGTCGTCCGCGAAAGAAAACCACCACCGCACCACCGATTGTGGAGGCGGTGGTGTCGATTGCCAAAACAGCCGCTGGACGGCGTCTCCGGGTCGATCGAAAGACGACCACCACACCACCGATTGTGGTGGTGGTGGCGTCGATGGTCTTCTGATCGGAATCGTGGCGGCGGTGGTAGCCCGGAGCTACTACCATTGCCGATCGACTTATGGTGACAATGGTGGTTGCCGGTGGTTCCGGATCACATGATAGTAGCAATCGTATAACCGTAAGTTATCGTTTGATCACAGGGTTACGTCTAAGTTTTTTTTCGTTGTTTTTGGGCCAGTTTTTGGAGGCTTAGCTTGAGGCCCAAAAAGGGTTTAATTGGTTTTAGGCCTTTTATCCAAATTGTTTTTGGGTAATTTTGTCTTATAAAATTAAAGGTTTTATTGAAATTATGTTTTATTGGTCCGGAATGTCCGGTTTGATAAAGTTTCGGATAAAAGGCGAATATTTTAAGACTGGTTTTCGTTTTATAAAATGGATTTATCGTTCATAAATTTTATTTCATAATTCTAAGAAAATCCTTTTAATATAAAATATTAATTTTGGTTTATGAAACAGTTGGTTTTTATAAATCAGTTAAAAAACATGTTTTGCGATAATAGAGACAAGATAATTTTAACGGATCCAGGTTTATTTTTCTCGTAATAATAATATTGCTTTTATTATATTGCATGTTTATATAATTGTGTGATTGCTTGAGCTCGATATATGGATTTCAGTTTGATTTTACATATATATATATATCTATTATAGTATTTTGCCAACTTAGACCCTTGACATATTTACGGGGAGGCCTGCGTGCCACTTACAACCCCTTATGTAATAATGACCTTAGGATAGAAAATTTTTTCTTTTCTTCTTTCGGGATGACGAGGCCAGTGGGAGCTACTAAAATTCTTCATCCCACCGGAAGTTCTAACAAACATGGCGAGGCCAGTGGGAGCTACGCGAGTTTTGAAGCTTTTAGTAAGATAGGTCATTATTGGTCCCTAGGATACGTTGGCAAAAACTATAATTAGGTACTATGTGATTAATTATTGTTTAATTGCATGGTTGATTAATTATTTGTGATATCTTGCATGTTAATAGTTTTAAATAGAGTTGTTGCTTTAAAACTAGTTTATATCACAAAAGGAATATAGGTTTTAGTTTCGTTAAAAACAATAGTTTTTGATTTAAAAACCTATAGGTGATTGTTATACATAAAAGGCAAGTTGACAAAAACAGTTAGTTTTAATCAACTAGGTGTGCTGTTAAAACAGTTAGTTTTAATTAGCAAGTAATTTTACAACAGTTAGTTTTAAAATTACGTGTATGTTTGAAACAGTTAGTTTAAAACATAAGTAGCCTTTGTAACAATCAGTTTTTCAAAAGCCTGGAAGTAAAGTTTTTCAAAACCCCGAAAATCATAGATTAGTAGTGCAACCCATTTAGGGGCACCTTCGGCGTAAAGTACATAGGCGTTGTAAGTGATCACACATTCAACGTCTGTGTTCAAACTGAAGCTGAAGGGGTTACATAACTCTGCGAATTATCTCCGGGTGGTACCGGCCAGAGTATAGTGATCAGGTCCCCAAAATGGTGAGATCTGTTTTGGTACTATAATGTTCACCGGGTGGTACCGGGCCAAAAAGCACTAAGAGGGACTAAAACATGCACAGGTAGTTGCCATAAGTCTCGAAAAGATCTAGGAGTCATGTCAGCTAGATATGATTGGTAAAAGTCCTTACCTACCGAAATAAATACGGGTCTGGTGGAGCAAGAACATTACGCACATCAGGACGTATGAAATAAGGATCCTAGTCCAATAAATTGATCATTTAAGGGTTTATTGATATTTTATTGGAAATTAGTCTATTTACAGTTGCTAAGACCAAAAGTTTTATTTTGTGTAGATGGCAAGCACTGTTACCAGCACTAATAATCTTTCCCTCCGATCTATCCTAGAGAAGGATAAACTGACCGGCCCTAACTTTCTCGACTGGGAGCGCAATCTGATGATTGTGCTCAGACATGAGAGAAAGTGGTATGTGCTTGAAGAGCCACTTGGGGAGGCACCTCCGGCAAACGCTCCGGCCGCTGCCAGAAATGCCCACAAGAAGCACTCGGATGATCTCCTTGATGTCGCCTGTCTGATGTTAGCAACTATGAGCCCAGATCTGCAAGCAGGGCTCATAAATACAAATGCTTACGACATGATCCGCCAGCTGAGGGACATGTTTCAGACTCAGGATCGTACAGAACGCTACGATGCCACCAAAGCATTCAATGAGTGCAAAATGGTAAGAGGGACATCGGTAAGTGACCATGTCATGAAATTGAAACGGCACTTAGATCATCTGGAGAGGCTTGGTCATCCTGTTCCGTTGCAGCTAGCAACAGACACCATACTCAATTCACTGTCAGAAGACTACAGGCCCTTCGTAGTCAATTACAATATGAATAACATGGAGAAAACAATAGCAGAATTGCACTCCATGCTTAAGACAGCTGAACTGAATATGGGGAACAAGAACAAGACAAAAGATGTCTTGATGGTAAAAGACGGAGGGGTGAGAAAGAAAAATGGGCAAGCTAGCACCAGTAAAGGAAAAGGACCAGTCCAGGCCATCCAGAGTGCGCCCAAGAAAGGCAAAGGCAAGGGCAAGGGCAAGAAGGTTAAGCCAAACAAAGCTAGGACCGAAAACCGCTGCTTTATATGCAATGAGATCGGTCATTGGAGGCAAAACTGCCCTAAGCGTCATGAAGCAGGTATGTAAACCTCAGAAAATTTATGATTGCTTTATTTTGTCACTTCTTACTTGTTAGCTTACAAGTATACTGATACCTAAAGCAAATGATTATTGCAGGAGGTCAGAAATGAAGTGAAGTGCCCAGGAGTTGCCGAGGATCTTAAGTACGAGATGATTTAAGTCAAGACATTTTTGAATTTATAGTTTTAAAACAGTTATTTTTGGGGGTTTATGTTTTAAACATTTTTGGATAATTATATTTTATAATTTCATGGTTTTATTTTCAAAAGTTATTGTCTTGACATAGAAATATCTGATTGTGCCTGATATTCTTATATCTGTAAGATCCTAGTTGATACCTGTTATAATTACTTTAATGAAATTGAAGTAATTTGTATAAAAACTATCAAAACACACGAGATTCTATAGGAATGCGTTTTGAGAATAAAACATTTATGAATAATAGTTTTGTGATCAAGAGGGAGAATTTAAGATATTAACTCAGATAGCGTTAATAACAGCATTTATAAAACTAGAAAGATTCCAAGTTCTGGAATTAGGATTTGACCAAATCCAGTTAAGTTTTATAAAAGGAAATTCTCAAGAATTAATTAATCAAGTTTGATCAAGTTTTATTCAAATGTTTTAAAAAGAGAATTTAGGATATTAACTCAGATGGCGTTAATAACAAGTATTTATGAAACTAGAAGGATTCCAAGGTTTGGAATTAGGATTTGACCAAATCCAGTTGAGTTTCATAAAAAGGAAATTCTCAAAGTTCATTACTTGAAATTAGGATTGACTAATCAAAGTTTTTGACTAAGTCAATAGTCAATTTTGAGTAATAGTTAGTTTTTATGCAAATAAGTGGGAGCCCAATTTATTCTCTATCTAATCTGAGATAAAAGAATAAAAGATATAATTATTGATATATCTCGGAATTCATAAATCCAGGTAGGATAAGAATTCATAAGATATAATTTACCCTTTTAGTTAAAAGGATAAAAATTTCAAGACCCATGAAACAAAGGTCGTGACTAACTTAAAAATCAATAATTAAAGTGTTGGACTAAAATATAGGATTCCAGTAGATTTGCCAGTATTGCAAATGGAATCAGATTTCAGGTAGAAATCATTCATCTACACAGCAACTAAGGAAAGTTGCAGTCTTACATATTCAGGAACTGGAAGTTAGTCCAGGTCTCCAAGTTCATGGAATATGACAAAAGTCTAGTTATTGTTTTTATAAGGTGTTTGCAAAACAATAAATTAGCAGATACAAGTAGATCCTATAAACAGACTTGTACTATTTGGTTATCACTTTGATTAAAATGGTAAACTTTAATCAAAGGGTTTAAACTGAAGATAGGTGATACTTCATTTTAGACCAATATTTAACAAACGTTAAATAGACATTATGAAAGTTGTTAAAGAAAAGACATTCAAACTTGTTATTATTACAGCGTGTAATATGGACTATACAAGATTGATTTCTTTATCACTTTCACATTTTTGCATGTTTTTAATATATCCAGGAATGAAATCAGTCTCCGATTTTTCATTCAAAATCTGTCCGTGACAACTTATCATTGTGGGAGCATGATAAGGCGTTAAAGTCATTGTGAACTTTTAGGTAGTTATGATCAGTTGCTGAATAAACAGCTACAAGTGTTGTAGACTAAAAGTTGCACAGATATTTGATAGAGTAGCAAATATCGGACGTGATCCGCGGTTGAGATTACTTCTTGGAAACAGTCATAAGTAAATCTCACAGTGGTTGTCCCTATCACCTGAGGTATCTGATTTGATATCATGAGGACTACTGAATTCTTAGTGCACTCAACCGCTACGCCGTAACAGGGTGGCTATAAAGGGTGTAACTAGATTCAGCGGAAGCCGTGGTGTTAAAGGCAGATATGCAAGATGGGATTTGCACCTCTTCTCAGAAGAGAGATATTTCTGGGCCCATCTTGACTGACTAAGTATACTGATGAAGTGCATGGCCATGCCCAAACGAACTGATTAGTTCTTTGTCGTTTACCTATCAGTGAAAGTCAGATAATCAAGAGAACAGAATCTTGAGTATTTAGAGTTGACACTTTCCAAGCTCATACTCACAGATGAAATATCGCGATGCAAAGGGAAAAGCCAAGATATACCCAATCAATGAACAGTAGTTTCATAGATACCAATTCCTCACGGAATGTTTATATCACCAATCTGGGTATAAGAGTTCTTGTAACCTGGTCAGCCTAAGTGCCTGTCTAGGGGCCTCCTTAGGTCAGTGAAATCAAAGGTGGTATTGTCAACTTGCACAAGTGGGAGTCTGTTAGGAATTATGTGCAGAGTTGACAAACCAAGTGATTACACATCCAATGTTACAAGACACTTGAGGGTCACACCTGTGAGGACCTATAAGTCGAACAAGTTAGATGAAACCCCGAAATGGAGAGTTAGGATTTATAATAGTGTATTATAAATCAGTTGGGTAATTTCAGTCAGAATTACCAAAGATGGAGGATTATTAATTAATTAGGATATTATATATTTATTAGATAAATAAATATATAATAATTAATTAATAAGGTTTTATATATTAAGATAAATATATAATCATAATTATCGTATGCAAATTCTTTTCCAGCTAATTAAAAAAGGAAAGTATTTGAGATAATTATTATAAGGAAACTGGATTCCATACAAACTGTATTTTTTCCTCCATATAAATAAAGCCTATGGGTTAAGGAAAATAACAAGCTTTTCAGTCAAGAAATCAATTCAGTTTCCTCCTCCTCCCTTTCTCTCCAAACCGGCGCCGACCACACACCCCTCGTCGGATTCCAGATTTTTGTTGTTCGGGTTTCACAGTTCTGCTAGAGGAACGTTCGTTGGTCGATCATCGGTGGATCTAAGTCTCAAGCAATCCAGGTAAATTAATCTAACCTAAACTATTAGGTTTAGAACTATTAACGATTAAAAGATCATTAGGCTTAATGGGTTTTTTTTAGCTTTTATCGCTTCCGCACGATTAGATCAGAAACAGCGTGTTTCTGATCGCAAAGGTTTTATCAGTTTGATTAACCTATGAGATATATCAAACCAGCGAGGTTTTGATAGATCTGAGATAATCCTCGAGTCAGTTTGATTCGAGGATACCCACAAAAACCCAACAAAAAGGACCTATTCTTGAGTAAAATCAATGAATTGGAGGAAGCCCTCAAATCCAAAAGCACACCCAAAGCAAGTCAATCCACCTTTGGAAATCGTGATAACTCACGTCATCATAACCATACATGGAATGTGAATGCGTTAGATTTCAGACCTTCAAGTACCTTTACCCAAAACTCTAAATCCATGGTACTGAGGTCTCCAATCTGCACCACCATTTCATACATGGAAGACTTAGCTTATATGGCACCTAAATCAACGGTACAAATTTCTGAAATTGTATCGGATGATTGTACCAATAGGGTTGGTGAGAATGGTAGATCATCAGGCCAGTCTAAACCAGGAAACATGGCTCCTCCTAAACTATCTCGGAAAGACAAAGGGGAGGACAAATTGGTCACCCCTGAGTCTGAAGTTGCGAGTTCATCTCGTACCAATGCGAATGTTCCTAAGAAAAACAGACGTTTTCGAAAACGAAAGAATGCTACCAAACCAAAGGAACACTCACACAACTTCACTCCGAAGAAAAACCCCTCACATACTCATTCTCCAAATGTCAAAGGTACTAACCGTGGTTCTCAAAATGTGACAGATCAAAATATGAGAAATGGTAGGCGTAAGAACAAGGAGAGTGGATCAAAAGAAGGCAGTCGTCTGAAGCCATTTGCACATAAGCCTAGTTTTATGCAAAACAATTTTTCCAATTTTGTATATCATAGAACGAATAGGCATGTACCACGAACTCCATTTCAATGTTATGAATGTGAACATATTGTTTATGGATGTCATAGCAATTTTCGTTGTCAAAATCAATTTAGATTTGGGTACTGTGCAAATGCTTTCGTGAATGATTACTTTGTTCCTAACTATCATGGATTTTACAATCGTGGTTATCATCATACTCATAACAAGAAGCCTAATCCAAAACCCAAACAAAAATCTCCACCTAAGGGCAAACAAGAACCTGTATCCAAACCTGCTAATCCTAATTAGAAAGGACCCATTCCCAAATGGGTACCTAAAAATGTTTCTCCGTGATTTTGCAGGACGGTCATGTGTGGTACATGGATTCAGGGTGTTCCAAGCACATGACCGGAAGGAAGGAACTTCTTGCTAACTTCAAACAAAAATATGGCGGGAATGTTCGGTTTGGGAATAAGCTTTCAGCACCAATAATGGGATATGGTGATATTCTTCATCATAAAATCACCATCAATAAAGTAGCCTATGTGGAAGGCTTGAGTCACAACCTGCTCTGCATTGGAAAATTCTGTGACAAGGGACTTGAGGTTAACTTTCGAGAGACAAGGTGTTGTGTTAGGACATATGAGGGACAGGAACTCATTGAGGGTACTCGCAGATCAAATCTCTACACGGTCAATTTCCAGAAACAACGCCCTTTCACAGAAATATGTCTTCTCTCTAAAGCAACTTCCAATCAGAACGTGTTGTGGCACCGGAGACTATCCCACCTGAATTATGCTACAATTAACCAACTAGCTAAGGCAGGATTGGTGACTGGTCTCCCCTCCTTGAAGTTCACCAAAGAACAATTGTGCTCAGCATGTGAGATGGGGAAGATCAAGAAATCTTCGCACAAGCTGAAAGTGGAACACAACACCTCCAAACCACTTCAGCTCCTCCATATGGACTTGTGCGGACCAATGCGTATACAAAGCATCAACGGGAGGAAGTATGTACTGGTAATTGTGGACGACTTCTCAAGATATACATGGGTGAACTTTCTCAGAAGTAAGGATGGTGCTTCAGACATCATCATTTCTTTCATCAGAAATGTGCAGGTCAGACTACAACTTCCTGTTCAAGTGATTCGCACCGACAACGGCACTGAATTCAAGAATTGCAAGCTTGACTCGTTTCTTGATTCTGTCGGCATCACTCACACCTTTTCGGCTGCCCGAACACCTCAACAAAATGGTGTTGTTGAAAGAAAGAACCGTACCCTAGTGGAAGCTGCACGCACCATGTTGGCTTTCTCCAAGCTTCTGCTACACTTCTGGGCTGAAGCCGTTGCGTCTACCTGTTTCACCCAAAACCGGTCCCTCATTACAAAAAGGTTCATGAAGACTCTGTATGAACTGGTGTACAATCGACCTCCCAGCATCAAATTCTTCAGAGTTTTTGGTTGTGAATGCTACGTGAAAAATGATAAAGACAATCTTGACAAGTTCAGTCCAAAGGGTGATGAGGGTGTTTTCATTGGGTATGCCAAGGACTCTCCGTCCTACCGTGTGTACAACAAGAAAACAAGACGCGTGGTTGAAAGCACAAATGTGGATTTTGAAGAAGGCATTGAAGAAGACTCTACACCAGCTCCAGTCACACCAGGAATCTCTGGTGTTCTGGCTTCTGATCAACTTCATGGCAATCCCATGACCTCTTCCTCACCGGCGAACAAACCATCTTCTTCTAACCCTAATACTTGTGATTTGGATGAATTGTTTGAGTTCTTTTATAAAGATTCGCCTGCACCTGCTAATGTTGCTCTTCCTATTCCTGCAGTTGTACAACCAGCACCTCGTGTCATGGTCTCTACCACTGACGTTTCAGCATCCATCCTTCAAGGCAATTCATCATCATCGTCTGCAACAGCATCACCAATTACTAGAGTATTGCCTGCATCTGCTGAGGGGGAACCTTCCCAAACCTTCCAGCAACAGGCTCCGGTGGTGAATGTTCCAAGTCCTCAGAGTGGTGCTTCCTCCACTATGCCTACTACAAGTCAACAACAAGGCATTCATCAACCTGCTCCACAAGTGGCAGGTCGCAGTACAAGCACCGCTCAACCTGCTCCACAAGCTGGTGGTCCCTCTCATGTCTCCACAGACTTACTAGCAGCTCCTGGTCCTATTGTGGTACAATCTCAAGTACCACCTACTGCTACCACTCTAGCAACGACCAGTCGTGAACCCGAGTTCTATATCGATCTGAGGATAGAACCTTTACCCCCTCCAACCTTACCTCATACAACTAAGTGGACCCGAGCTCATCCACTCCATCAAGTGATTGGCAGCACGTCCGTGCCAGTCAAGACAAGGTCTGCAACTCAAAATGAGTGCCTATTTGCAGCCTTCTTATCAAGACATGAACCCTCGAACGTGACAGAAGCCCTTGATATCTCTGACTGGGTGACCGCCATGCAAGAGGAATTGAATCAGTTTGAACGCTTGGGTGTCTGGAGACTGGTACCTAGACCTAAGAACAAGAATATCATTGACCTCAAGTGGATATTCAAGAACAAGAAGGATGAAGATGGGATTGTAACCAGAAACAAAGCTCGTCTAGTAGCCAAGGGATTTAAGCAACAAGCGGGAATTGATTATGATGAGACATTCGCACCAGTGGCCAGAATTGAAGCCATTCAGATCTTCTTAGCCTATGCCGCTCACAAGAACTTCACTGTCTACCAGATGGACGTGAAAACTGTTAGGATTATGTGCGAGACAGTAACAAAGATTACCGTGTCCAATGTTATAAGGCACTAGTAGGTCACACCGCTGCACACCCGATTAGAGACAAATTGGTTTGATGGAATAATTAATTGTAAAATTAATTATTTGAGAGGAATAAATAATAAAAGTTATTTATTATTTATAGTTGATAAAATGTCAGTTTATATTTTATCAGGTAAAAATTAATTAATAGTAAATTAATTAATTAAAGGATTAATTAATTAATAGTGGGATTAATTAATTAAAAGGGGATCTAATTAAAATAGCCTAATGGGTTTAATTAGATGGGCTTTTCTAAGTAATGGGTATTACCATATTTAATCCTATAAATATGATAAAACCCTGATCAGTTAATCATTCATTCAGTTTAAGCTTAGAGAAAAACCCTGAAATCCCTCTCTCCTCTCTCCATAACCGTCGACCAGAAGGAGAAGAAATCCAGGTGGTCTAGCAACCTTCTCACGTGGTGTCAGTAGCGGTGTATCCCTTACGAGCTTTCCGGAAACTAATCGCAAAAGGTAAACCATCAAACCTTGCTAAAATTGTATCTGATAAGGTTTAAGATGGGTTCGGGTTTGGGAATCGTTTTTGTTATCCGCTGCGCACCGTTAGTGCCTACGGTTCCCAACAGTGGTATCAGAGCCACTTCTTAAACCTACAGATCAGGTTTATTTGTTTGATGTTTAGGTTTGCAAAATTCGATTTTTATATGTGTTTGATTTCTGTAAAAATTGTTTTTCGAAAAACCTAATCGGATTCGGACCACCGGAGACCACCGCAGCTACACCACAGCTAGTGGTGGCTGCCGGCGACGCACACGAAGCCAACCACACACAGCTAGTGGTGACGGTGGTTGTCGAAACAAATCAACCACCACACAGCCGTGTGGTGGCGACGGAATTATGATCCGACCACCGAAGCCGAAGAACGGCGACGGTGGTGGTGTTCGTTATCGATACCGGCAGGCGGCGGTGGTGGTAGCAGTTGCTACTGCTGCCGTTGTTCTCCAGACCAACCGCCACACCACCGATTGTGGTGGTGGCGGCGGTAGCATTCCGTCAGTTGAGACCGTCAAAAGCAGCGGTGGTGGTGGCAATTGCCACTGCTGACGTTTTGCCCCGAAATCCACCGCCACGCCACCGCTTGTGGTGATGGTGGCATTGATGGCGGTGGCGATCGAACACAACCACCGAAGCCGGAAACGGCGACGGTGGTGTTGATGATTATCGAAAACCGCAGGAGGCGGCGGTGGTGGTGGCAAACGCTACTGCCGCCGTCGTTCTCAGAAACGACCGCCACACCACCGATTGTGGTGGTGGCGGCGGCGGCGATTGTGTGTTGATAACCACCGTGAGGCGGCGGTGGTGGTAGCATTACGCTACTGCTGCTGTTGCTCTCCCAATCGAACCGCCACACCACCGTTTGTGGTGGTGGCTGCGATGGCGTGGTTATTGTTGTTGTCGTTGCGGTTTCACCGGTGGGGATGATGGTGGTGAATTCCATCGTTGTCGTCGCCGGTAACGGTGATCGGCGGTGATATTGTACCACGGCGGTGGTGGTGGCACCAAGTCACTACCATCGTTAGTTGGATTGATGGTAACGTAGTTGTTTTCGGATCAAAACCAGTTTGGTTAATAGCTGATAAGGGTTTATCCTAAACCAGATAAGGTTTAGAACCCTAGGGATTAATTTTATTAATTAAATAATTAAATTATTTTAGTTTAATTAGATTTAATTAATTTTGTTTTAATTAAATAAAATCTAGTCAAGATTTTGTTGTCATAGTCAAACCCTTTGACCCATGGTTGCGTTTTTGTATTTTATTTTATTCAAATACTGGTTACGGGAGGCCTGCGTGCCATTTACAACCCGATTATTTGTAATATTATTTTTGTAATCGAGAATTGAAGACGGAGCCAAGGAGTCAACCATGGAGCTTGGAGCCAGTGGGAGCACCGAGAAGTTTTGTCCCTTAGGATTGAGACCGTCGTTTTGTGTTGGCTCACGAAACGACAATAGCTAAGGGTTTCTGACTATGACAAGTTTTAAACTGCGTGGTTGTTTATATTTATCAGTTATATAAATTGTGTGGTTGTTTAAGTTACGTAATTTTTTTTTTAAATATAAACATTTGCTTTTTAAAATTAAATGTTTTTAAAAGCAAAATTGGAAACAAATACAGTTTGTGTTTGGATCCAAAGTTTTTGAAAACTGGCATTTATGACCCTTGTAAAATCATAGATTAGTAAGTGCAACCCACTTTAGGGGCACCTCCGGTGTAAGGTATATAGGGCGTTGTAAGTGCACACACTATGAACGCCCGTGTTCAAACCGAAACTGGAGGGTGATAAAACTCTGCGAATTATCACCGGGTGGTACCGGCCAGAGTTTGTCCAGGTCCCGGGTGGTGCAATCTATTTTGGTAATTATTTATTCACCGGGTGGTACCGGGCCAAAATGCACTAGAGGGACTAAATATGCACGGACTATATATATCCGATGTCCCGACGATCCAGAAGTCGTATTTTCGAGTTAGAATACGATTGGTATAGTTTTACCTACCATAAATCGCATGAGTCGGTTTGACATGATCACATGCTTCCTGACACATGTGAAACATGGATTCTAGTCTAATAAATTTATTTTAAGGGTAATAATTTATTAGAATTTTATAATTATAAACTAAATTGGAATTTATATTCTTCTGTTGATGTCTCCAATTAGCATTCCGTTTTATTCACCTGAGGAATCACTTCGCCTTATTATGGGCAAGTGGAAGCTTACGGGCCAGAACTTTCCAGTTTGGAAGTTACATTTACAGAATGTTTTGAGTGCCCAGGGTAAGCTTTATGTGATCAGTAAGCCTATGTCACGACCTAAGAGCAATGCCCCTGAAGAGGAATTTGCTGAGTATTTTAGATTCATGGCAGATGAATCGGATGTAATGTCCATTCTAATTTTCTCTATGTCACCCGAGTTCACGGGAGATTTAAGAGACAAATTCTGTCACGAGGTTGTGAAAAATGTGGAGAACCAGTTAGGTCTCTACAAGCATACGGGTAAGCTTTTGATCATGCAAGAGATATTCTCCCTGAAGCTCAAAAAGGGTCGGTCAGTTAAAGACCGTCTCATTGAAATAAGAAGGCTCTTTAAATGTTTATCACGTTTGGGGTACAAGATGACTCAGGAAGAGTTAGTGTATCTCATGTGGTTTTCCCTCACAAAAGAAGTTCAGGACACAGCTAGTGCCTACATGAAGGAACCAAAGAACGACGTGGATAAAGTTCATGAAGATATTCTGGCCAGTCTAGAGCCAGTACCTGCACCTGCTGATCTCATGGATACTGACTTAATTGATGAGCTGGGAGATCTGAGTTGCCCAGAATGCGGTAGCAAGGATTTTTGCGAGCACTTGATGAATATCGACCAGATAGAGATCGGTTTACCCGATGCTCCAGGTATCTTTATGATAGATTGCTTAATCACTTCTTATGAATCATGGGTAATTGATACAGGCAGTGGTAACCACATTTGTAATCATTTACAGGGATTCACTAGAAGAAAAACTTTGAGGAAGGACCGTTCGAACCTACGAGTTGGCGAAGGCACTCCGCTGATTGCTGAAGCCGTGGGATCTTATAGTCTTAGTTTACCCTCGGGTCTAGTTTTGGAACTGGATAATTGTTATTATATTCCAAATATGATTAAGAATGTATTGTCTTTTGATTTGTTAGTAGACCAAGGTTTTCATTACAAATATGATTATAAAATGCTTTCTGTCTTTAAAAATAATGTTTTCTATTTTAAAGCAACACCTATAAATGGTCTATATACAGTAAATCTGCAAGACAATAGCAATGAAATCTATCATATAAGTAAACGATCCAAGGACATTGAGGATCAGACTTACCTCTGGCATTGTCGTTTAGGCCACATAAACAAGAAACGCGTTGAACTACTCCTAAAAGGAGGTTTTCTTGGCGATTTCGATTATAAACCTTTTGATAATTGCGAGTCTTGTTTATCTGGCAAAATGACAAAGCAACCTTTCAACAATGAAAATGAAAGGGCTACTGACTTGCTTGAAATAATCCACACAGATGTGTGTGGACCTTTCAGTCATGTGGCAAGAGGAGGATATCGGTACTTCATTACCTTTACTGACGATTTCAGTAGGTATGGTTATGTCTACCTTATGAGACATAAATCTGAAAGCTTTGAAAGATTCAAGGAATTTCAGAATGAAGTACAGAATCAACTTGACAAGAGGATCAAGTTCTTGCAGTCGGATCGTGGTGGCGAATATCTTAGTGATGAGTTTGACAATCATCTGATGGAGTGTGGGATTGTATCCCAACTTACACCTCCGTATACACCTCAAATGAACGGTGTATCAGAAAGGAGAAATCTTACTTTGCTTGACATGGTACGAACGATGATGTGTCATTCTACGCTACCAATATCATTCTGGGGACATGCGCTCGAAACAGCAGCACACATACTGAACAGAGCGCCACCAAAGTCGGTAGAAAAGACTCCATATGAACTATGGAAGGGTAAGAAACCCAAAATATCTTTTCTAAAAATTTGGGGTTGTGAGGTTTACGTCAAACGACCCACCTCAGAAAAAGTCAGGCCCAAATCCGACAAGTGTTTCTTCGTTGGATATCCCAAGACCACCGTGGGATATTACTTCTACAACCCTGAAGAGAACAAAGTTTTTGTTGCTCGAAATGGAAAATTTCTGGAAGAAAAGTTTCTCAGTTTAGAGAACACCAGAAAGGATGTAGATCTACAGGTAGTAGACGAAGAAAACACTGCACCGATTGTTGAGCCAGGAATTCAACATAGCAATGTTGAACCTCAATCAGAACCGATTGAGGAAGTGCAAACACAGGACCTTCGCAGATCCAGTAGGGTAAGACAAGAACCAGATAGGTATCTTGGGTTTCTAGTCTCTCAGGACAGTGGAGACTTGAATGAACCAACATCCTATGGAGAAGCTGTGTCAGGCAGTGAGTCTGAACAATGGCAAGAAGCCATGAAGGCCGAGATGCAATCCATGTACGACAACCAAGTTTGGGAGTTGACTGATTTGCCACAACACTGTAGGGCTGTTGGGCGCAAATGGGTTTTCAAGAAGAAAACCGACATGGATGGAAATGTACACACTTTCAAGGCCAGACTGGTCGCAAAAGGATTCACGCAAACTCATGGTATCGACTATGAAGAAACCTTTTCACCAGTGGCCATGTTAAAGTCAATTAGGATTCTTATGGCCATTTCAGCGTATTTTAACTACGAGATTTGGCAAATGGACGTCAAGACAGCCTTTCTGAATGGAAAGTTAACAGAAGACGTCTATATGGAACAACCAGAGGGGTTTGAAGATCCTAAGAATCCTAATAAGGTGTGTAAACTGCTAAAATCCATTTATGGATTAAAGCAAGCATCTCGAAGCTGGAACTTACACTTTGATGAGCGAATCAAAGAGTTTGGTTTTACCAAAAGTGAGTTCGAGCCGTGTGTCTACACTAAGTTTAGTGGGAGCATAGTAACCTTCTTGGTCTTGTACGTAGATGACATTCTACTCATAGGAAACGATGTACCAACTTTACAGAGTGTAAAGAGCTGGTTAAGCAAATGTTTCCAGATGAAAGACCTTGGAGAAGCCGCTTATATACTTGGTATAAAGATCTACAGAAATAGATCTAAGCGGCTTATCGGACTTAGTCAGAGTACGTATATCGATAAAATTCTGAAGAAATTCAGGATGGCATAGTGTTAAGTAAAACACAATGTCCTGTTTCTAGTCAAGATCAGGACAAAATGAAATCGGTTCCATATGCTTCTGCAATTGGATCAATCATGTATGCCATGTTATGTACTAGGCCCGATGTTGCTTACTCAGTAAGTGTTACGAGCAGATATCAACAGAATCCGGGTGAACCTCATTGGGTGGCTGTCAAGAACATTCTTAAGTATCTGAGAAGAACCAAAGAAATGTTCTTGGTCTTTGGAGGATCTGAGGATGAAATTAGTGTCACCGGATACTCTGACGCTAGTTTCCAGAGCGACAGAGATGACTTCAGGTCACAGTCAGGGTACGTCTTTACCCTAAACGGAGGCGCGATCTCATGGAAGAGCTCGAAGCAGGACACGATTGCAGATTCAACTACAGAAGCAGAGTACATTGCAGCATCTGATGCGGCAAAGGAAGCTGTCTGGCTAAGGAATTTTCTATCGGATCTCAGAGTGATTGCCAATATCTCGAGATCGATCGATATATTCTGTGATAACTCGGGAGCCGTGGCGCAAGCAAAGGAACCTAGAGAGCATCACAAGTCAAGACACATCACCTCATCCGAGAGATTATTGGAAGAGGAGATGTAAGAATATGCAAGATTCCAACAGAAGAAAATGTCGCAGATCCGCTGACAAAGCCACTAGCAAGGGTAAAGCATGAGGCACATGTAAGTTCCATTGGGATGCAGTACCTGGACGCCATTAGCTAGTTTTAGTTTATTGAATTATTACTATAGTTTAATTTTGAAACAATGTAATCATGTAAAGTTTTATTTCACAGTGTGTTGGAAATAAATGGAGGTTTTAATTTCATGATTGTTCTAAAATTAACTATTTTTCGCATATTTAACGTATCCATGATTTTTACAAAGTTTTGTAAGAAAATCAAAATTTCCGTAGCCACTTATTGAAATGGGAATTTCAATAGGAAGTTTAACGCTATTATAAATACTTGATGATTTATTCGAAGTAAAGAATAAAAGCACAAGTGATGTGACCAAGTATTTATAGATACTCATCAGAGTGTTTGGGTATTGGAAGTGACCAGTAATCAAGTCTGCTTCATGGAGCCTCAGTCATAAGCATTGACTTGATACGTTGTCCTTAGACCTGAGATACTTGGTTTGGAAACATGAGGACTGTTGTACTCTTAGCACGTACTAACGCTGCACCGTAACAGGGCGGCCATACGGGACGTGACTAGATGCAGCGGAAGCCGTGGATCCAAATGCAAGTAGTCAAGAAGGGATTTGCACCTCTTTCAAAAGGAGAGATATTTCCGGGCCCCTTGACGATTAAGATTGGCAGAAAACACGTGGCCACGCTCGGATAGAATAACAGGTGTTATTTAGTAATATCCGTTACTGCAGGCAATCGAAATCAGAGTCAAGAAATACTTGATTTTAAGAAATGAATCCTCCACTCCATGTCTTAAAATCACTTTAGAAATATCGTGTGTAAAAGGAATGAACCTGTGTGCAATTTCAACCGAGAATTATATCTCTGGATGTAAGAGATCTTATAACCTGGTTAACCTAAGTGTCTGGCTAGGGACCTCCTTAGGCTAATGGTAACAGTACAGTTACGTGTCTAGCACAAGTGGGAGTCTGTTAGGATTATGTGCGAGACAGTAACAGAGATTACCGTGTCCAATGTTATAAGGCACTAGTAGGTCACACCGCTGCACACCCGATTAGAGACAAATTGGTTTGATGGAATAATTAATTGTAAAATTAATTATTTGAGAGGAATAAATAATAAAAGTTATTTATTATTTATAGTTGATAAAATGTCAGTTTATATTTTATCAGGTAAAAATTAATTAATAGTAAATTAATTAATTAAAGGATTAATTAATTAATAGTTGGATTAATTAATTAAAAGGGGATCTAATTAAAATAGCCTAATGGGCTTTAATTAGATGGGCTTTTCTAAGTAATGGGTATTACCATATTTAATCCTATAAATATGATAAAACCCTGATCAGTTAATCATTCATTCAGTTTAAGCTTAGAGAAAAACCCTGAAATCCCTCTCCCCTCTCTCCATAACCGTCGACCAGAAGGAGAAGAAATCCAGGTGGTCTAGCAACCTTCTCACGTGGTGTCAGTAGCGGTGTATCCCCTACGAGCTTTCCGGAAACTAATCGCAAGGTAAACCATCAAACCTTGCTAAAATTGTATCTGATAAGGTTTAAGATGGGTCCGGGTTTGGGAATCGTTTTTGTTATCCGCTGCGCACCGTTAGTGCCTACGGTTCTCAACAAAAACTGCCTTTCTCAACGGCGAACTGAAAGAAGAAGTTTATGTCTCTCAACCTGAAGGCTTTGTTGATCGTACCAAGCCTACTCATGTCTACATCCTAGATAAGGCTCTCTACGGGTTGAAGCAAGCTCCCCGTGCCTGGTATGATTATCTCTCCAATGCGCTACTAGATAATGGTTTCTACAAAGGTAAAATCGATCCTACTCTTTTCATCAAGACCGAAGGTAATGATATCTTGTTAGTCCAAATATATGTTGATGACATTATATTCGGCTCTACTAACTCAGATATGTGCACTTGGTTCAGTGATCTCATGACCACCAGGTTTGAGATGAGTATGCTCCGGGAGTTGTCCTTCTTTTTGGGACTTCAAGTTCTACAAAAACCTGATGGCATTTTGAATAATCAATCGAAATACATCGGTGATCTTTTAAAACATTTTCATATGGACACATCTTCCGTTGCTAAAACTGCCATGGCCTCGGGCACTTTAATCGGGGCTGACCCAAAAGGGAAACCTATAGATCAAAAGACTTATAGAGCCATCATTGGTTCTTTGTTATATCTGACTGCTAGTAGGCCAGATATTATGTTCGCTACGTGTTATTGTGCTCGTTTTCAGGCAAACCCAAAGGAATCACACATGATGGCAGTCAAACGCATTCTCCGGTACCTGAAAGGCACAGCCAACCGTGGGTTGTGGTACCCAAAGGAGTCTGGATTTGAGCTCGTAGCATTTTCAGATGCGGACCATGGAGGTTGTCAACTGGACCGGAAAAGTACTTCAGGCCATGTCCAGTTCTTGGGTGATAAGCTAGTCAGCTGGGGTTCAAAGAAACAACATTGTGTTTCTACATCTACGGCTGAGGCGGAGTATGTCGTTGCTGCCAGCTGCTGCTCCCAAGTATTGTGGATGAGGACCCAGCTAAGAGATTATGGCTACAACTTCAATCACATACCCATCTACTGCGACTCCAAAAGCGCCATAGCCATCACATGCAATCCAGTTCAACACACTCGCACTAAGCATATTGATATAAGGTATCACTTTATCAAGGACCATGTGGAGAGAGGTACAATAGAACTTTACTTTGTCAATACCGAGTATCAACTTGCGGATCTCTTCACCAAGCCTTTGGATAAGAAATGGTTTAATTTCCTAATCTCCAAGCTTGGCATGTTTGATCCTCAAGAGTGATCATCTATCAACTACTCAGTCCCTCAGAACCATGACTCAGTGGTCAGACCTATGTTCTTGACCACTATGTTATCGTTGTCTTGGACTAAGTTCTTGATAGATTAGGTGTTGTCTCTTTTTCACTTCTTCTGTATCTATTTTTCATGGTCTTGTGGGTATTCCTAATCTTTTGATTTGAGTGTGCATCTGTCAAGGGGGAACGTTCCCTCCCCATGCCTGTTCCGAGGGGGTACGTTGTCTGCCTCCGCCTGATCAGAAGGGGACCAGGTAAGCACCCCCGGTAAGTTTTCTATTCCTTCTTATATATATATAATTTTTTTTATTTTGTATTTTCTCTTATCTTAAAAAAAAACTGATTTTATACCTAGTTTTTGTCTTTTTCCTACTATTTCTTCTCCAACTTCATCTTCTCCATAATTTCTTCCCAAAATTTTTTTTCCCTTCAAATCATTCAAAACTCAAACTCAAAGGTTTCATTATTCATTGATTTTCAAGGTAAATCCATCATTCTCCATCTAATTTTAGTCATCTTATTGCATATCTCATTCTCATCTAAAGTTGTTTTTGGAAAACCCATTTGATTTTTCAAGGGTTTATCAAAAACCCCAAACTCAAAATTTTTGGATTTTGAGTTCTTGGGTTGAATGTTTGAGTTTTGTGTCTTCATTAATGTTGTAAATCGGAATCGGAGCTTTCTACTAATATATCTTGTGTGCGATTTAATGATGATTTGAAAGTTGGCTTGTTCTCCACCATTGTTGGTGTTCTTGGAGGTATCATAGGCCCTTGTTAAAAACCCAAGGAAAATGCTCTTTTTGATCCTAAAAAATATATTTGTTTATGTGGTTTGGTGTTTGTGAGTTTGAAAGCTGTCAATTTTTTTATTATCTCCTTTTATTCTATTTTTTCTTTTGTTTATTTTATTTTATTTTACTTTATTTTATTTTATTTTATTTTACTTTTGTTTTTCTTTGTTTGTGTCCTTCATCCTTCAACTCTTGACCAAGACCTCAAGACCTCACCGGAAGTATCTCCGGCGACCGGATCTTTCAAAGAGTTCATCCAAAGTCCTTTGATAGAATTCAAAACCAATCTTCCCGGACCGGATGTTTTTCCGGCGACCGAATCTCCTTGTGAAACATCCTTGTGAACGGATCTGGTGTCTGCCAAACTCGACCGGAACCGGATGTTTTTTTCCGGCGACCAAATCCCTCGCCGGCGACCGGACCGGAAAATCGTTTCGTCTATCTCCTCCAAAGCCGAACCTGTATGTGTGATGTTTCTTCCCGGACCGAAGAATTCTTGATTTCGTCACCTATCCTGAACCAGACCGGAGATCGACCCACCGGCGACCGGACCGGATCTCTCGCCGGCAACCGGACCGGAGTTCGCGACCGGACCGGAAACGTGTTTGTGTGTGTCGACCGGAGATGTGTTTTCTCCTCTTCGTTTTGTTTGTTTGGCTATGTGTGTAGTGTTTTTTCCCGAACCAGACGGTGGCCGGAGACCGAACCGAACGTGGCCGGAGTTTCTCTCGTTCGTCCCTTTCATCTCTTTCGTCGACCGAACCATGGACGGAAACCGGACCGGACCGGAGCGTCGCCGGCGTCCGTTTTCTCTTGACCGATTATGTCCAAACGAAACTCACCCTTCTCGTTCCTTTGTTCTCCTCGACCGAAAATCGGACCGAACCACCACTGGCGACCGGACCGGATGGGGCCGGTGACCGAAGGTCGTGGTTGGATGTGAGACCGGAGAACCTCTATCGTGACCGGAGACGTTTCTGATGGTTTGATCTTCTTCTTCGTTTTTTTCTTTCTCTCTTTCTTTGTATGCGTTTTTTTTGTGGTGTGTATAAACTTTTTGCATTCAGATCTGTTTAAGGAAAAGAGGCTCCACGAAACACGGTTTCCCAGCTGTCACACGCGTCCCCATGCTTCTACACGTTTTTTTTCATAGCTGACACGCGTTTCAAAGTCTTCACGCGCCCAGACGCGCCAGCCACGCGCGCCTACGTGCCAACACTCGCTTCCCACGCGGTTCCATGCGACACACGCTCTTTCACGCGCTTTTCCACGCGCGTCATGCGCCCCCCACACGCTTTCCTACACACGTTCTCCGCCAGCTGGTTCTAGACTCACACACACGCATTACACATGGCTGGCACACATCACACACACGCCTACACACACATGACAGACGCACACCACACGCTTTTTCACACGCGGCCGCCACGTCACGCCACGTCAGTTTTTCCTCTCCATCAGATTTTTTTTGTCGTTTTTTTTTTTTTGTTTTTTTCTCACACGTTTTTTTTCTTCTTTTCTTTCTTTTTACTTTTTCTTTCTTTCATTCCTTTTTATTATATTTCACCTAGAATTTTTTTTTTGTCTTTTGTTCTTAAAGTTTTTTGTTTAAGTTTCTTTTCTTTCATTTGGTTATAAGACTTAGATTTTTTTTCTTCTACACTTTATAGTTCTAAATTTTTTTTTCTTTGTTATGTTTGGCTCTAATTTGTGAGCTTAGTAGAATGGTTTCGAATTGCTACTTGTGCACATCTTGTTGGTAACCAATTCACTTTTCGAATCTTGTGCATGTGTACACGTTATGACTTGTTTCTCTTAACGAATATTTTTTTTGTGCACCACTGCTCTCAAGGATGTTTGTGAGACTCAGGTTTACTTGCCTACATGATTACTTGCATATGTGTGTTAACTTTGCTTAAGTGTATACATGTTATGTGTACTTGTCTTACCATGCCATGATACCACCTCATCCAGTATATCCTACGTGTTCACTATCTAGTCTCGGGTTGGTAGGATCTTTGGGTTCTGTATTCTTCAGTCTTGAGAAAAATTCACACTCAATGTGTTGTGTTATTCTTTACCAAATCTTTTGATTTAGTACACAATGACACAACTCAATGTTGTGTGTGCTTATCTCTCACTATGCCTTTACCTCATTACTAACTTCTTACCTTTCAAGTACAATGGCAAACCCGAATTTCTCAAGTCCTCATTATTCTGATGATGGTCACACCAACACTTCCTCCCAATCACAACTGGAGGACATATCAGACGGAAAAAAAATTTAATCAAAATATATATATATATATATATTCAAAAAAATAGAAACTTAGTATTTGGGTTCGGAATAAGATTCAGAACGGTATCCAAGCCTTTCTTAATGTCATCCAGGCTCTGTCTGAAGGCATCCAACATCTTTCTTTGGCATCCAACACTTTTCTTTGATACCAACACTTATCATGGATACCATCACCACACCTCTTTTGGATACCAACACTTTATATGCCATACCCAAGTATCCTGATGCCATACCCAACACTCCTTATACCAATACCATCACTCCTTATGCCATACCCCAAACTCCTTATGGCAACCCCAAAGACCCATGATACACCGATGGCAATACGACTTGCATTACTTGATGCTGTCGATCATCATTCACCGACTGTGAGAGCATACTTAGGTATATCACCTCTACCAGCATCTCCAGAGCCGGAGACTGGCACTCCGGAGGTATCCTCTAGGAGAGTGAGTGAGGGTCTTGAGCGTGGTTATTCACCTGGGGGTGGTGACCAAGGGTGTGAGGATGAGGAGTCGGGGGGAGATGACGGGGGTAGATTAGGCGGTGATGATGATCGCTCCGGAGCTAGTACCTCACATGCTTATGACAGTCACCAAAGCCCTTCACTTTTCTTTTTGGTGAGCTATAATTCTAATGACTCCGGTGATGACCACCCATCTGAGGGTAAGGACGACATAAGGTTTGAGGGAGACCTAACAGTCGAAGAAAGTGAGCATAGTGAGGGAAGTAAAAGAATTGATGAGTGTGAGACAGGACCAAAGGTTTTAACCGGTCCTTCCTTCTCCATAGGTAGACGCCGGGCAGCCACATCTGCTACCCGTGCACATGTGTTGAGTACGGGTATTGAAGAAGACACCTCCCACCCAGAGGTGCAATTGCACGCCCCACCTAGCCACTCATCCATCTCTCAAAAGGTGGGTGTTTCATTCCACGGGGACAAAGCACAACGGCTATCAAGCCCTCACTTGGAGGGTAATGATATTGAAACAGGAGGATCCCTGCCCCGATCCCCACCTTTCCTTCATGTGCACCAGAGTCTAGTGCCCGATACACAATTAGGTACACATACTGCCAGTCTGTGTGACGCAGTCTCAACTCCACCTGTCGCGATTCTTAGTGACGTGACCGAAACCCTGAGAGTGGTGTCCACGACGGGCATTTCACGAGGACCGGAGGGAAGACCTACCACGGCTATCATCACGCCAACCGTGAAAGTATGCCACACCGTTGATTCAGCGGTTGTGCAAACGGGTACTCTATGTGAGCCCGGTGTTACTTACCCGGCATTTGTTGTCAGGGAAATGATGGACAGCGCCCTAAAGGCTGTCCGTGAGGAGCTTGATGCAAAGTTTACGGCACTTGAGGCCCGGTTAAAGGGCAAAGGGAAGGTTACCTCCTCTTCTCAAGGGCCCTATTTCAGACATGCAGACTCAGATCCGAGCTCTTGAGACTTCTTGCCGTGCATCAGCCGAGCCACCAAAGCGCAGACACGACGACCGAGATGACCCCGATCGCCGTGAGGGGGAAATCCATAAGAAGGCTCGGCTTGGCTCCTTAGTTCTGACAGGCACATCTTCTGGTGCCGCTCCTTCCGGTACTCATATGGGGACCGGTGCTGATGTATCTCATTCTCAGCCTGGTCAGAACCCGACGGCAGATTCAGCGGAGGGTCGAGAGATTGTTTTTTGTGTCAACCCGAAAATCTCTCACCCTGTCCGCGTAGCCGCTTCAGATGATGTTCCTTCACATGATTATGAGTCATGCATGGAGAGCTATAGTTCTGACTCACCTCTTCTAGTACCACATCAGTCGCTTCCACATTAGTCGCTTCCGGGTATGGAGATGTATAGTTCTGACTCTTCCTCACCCCCTATGTGTCCACATCATTCGCCTACATATGATACGCCTTCACCACGTCGGTCTCCTCTACCTCTTACGCCATCTCCTACATATAGAGGTCCTCAACTAAGGGTGCTGCCTCACCCTCCATCTCCAGTTCAGGATGATTCACCTTCTCGCACTCCCTCTCCACCAGTCAAAGCTCCTCGTCGTGCTCCGAACAACCCCGTGACACATGGCCCTCAGCGACCGATTCATGGTCAATGGAGGCAGCCATCGGTATCACCTCCCAAGGTGATCTATACCAGGGAGAAGGGTGCACTTTCAAATCGCAGAAAGTATGTGGAGCCGCTAAAATCAGTCAAGTGGGATAGAGAGAGAAGGCGTGGCAGTTACCTTGAGGATATTCATTGATCCATCTTCACTAACAAGGTGGAGAACTTGCCTCTGGAGAAGTACTACGACATCACCAATCTGCCGCCACAAAAGCAGACTAGGTATCTCTATTGGATGGATACTCAAGCCAAACCCAAAGCAGATGTGTTCTTCTATGATAACCCGATCATCCGAATCAGTGAGGTTTCATCTGTATGCTTCCAGAGCTTATGGTTCTCAGTCTTTTCTGTCATCCGAAAGAGAAACGGGGAGTTCACATTCACCGAAGTTGATTTCGATAATGTGCATATTGATGACATAGACACGTTATACACTGACTTGAAGACGCTTACAACCCGACTTCAGGAGACATTCAAAGGACTAAAAGCTGTTAAGCGCTTTATCGAGAGGAACCGGAAGAACTCAGAGACTCATGACTTTCAGATCGGGTTAGAGAGTCATCAGAGCACTATCAACCTTTCACCACCAAACCAAGACCTCCCAAACATCGATCGCTATCCTCTCTACAAAGTCCTCGAGAAACCAACTCTTGGGGTAGTGTACCAGAATTAGAAGGAAGAGAAGAAGTTTATGCGTTGTGATGAGGTCCACAAGTACAGTGATGGGACGCTCCACATCATTAACAAAGGGTTGGCTACCGAAAAGAAGAGGCTTGAGCTTGAGGTGTTGAAGACCAAGCACTGGATAAATCCCTCCATCCTGATAGACGAGGTTTTCCAGATCATCGAGCATCGGCTAGAACATCGCATTATTCTACGACGCTTCGAATCTTATTGTGGTCTTCGAAGATAGAGGGACCAGTCAAAAGAGTTGAGGAGAGACCGCCGCCACCATCATCACGAAGAAGAGAATGATCATCAAAGAATCCCAAAGAGACTGAAGGGTCAAAGAAGAAATCATCAAGTCATCATCAGAAGCGGAGAAATTGACACAAAGGGGAAAATTGTTAGAAATATTTGTTAGTTGTGTCAATTTGTAATTTCTCTAAAGTTGGTTGTCATTTATGTAATTTGTGTTTAAGGCCCAAGTGTTTAGGCTTATCTAATTTTAAAAAGCCTAGTCCATAGAGGGACCAGTCAAAAGAGTTGAGGAGAGACCGCCGCCACCATCATCACGAAGAAGAGAAGGATCATCAAAGAATCCCAAAGAGACTGAAGGGTCAAAGAAGAAATCATCAAGTCATCATCAGAAGCGGAGAAATTGACACAAAGGGGAAAATTGTTAGAAATATTTGTTAGTTGTGTCAATTTGTAATTTCTCTAAAGTTGGTTGTCATTTATGTAATTTGTGTTTAAGGCCCAAGTGTTTAGGCTTATCTAATTTTAAAAAGCCTAGTCCATAGAGTGAGTATAAATAGTGGATGTAATCTTCATTTGTACTTCTTTTCTCTCAAAATTGAATGGAATGCAATCTATCTTGATCTTTGTACTTAGCATATATATCATAGATATCTAGTATTCTTGATTGATTGATTGATTTGACATCCATATATATACCATTATTTCAGTTTTGTGAGTATAAAATAACCAAAGTTTTATAACCATGATTGCGAAAATAATAAAAGAAGAAAAGACGAAAGAGAAAAAAAGCCAAAGGGATGGCTGGCCCCACAGAATTGATCATCATACAGAAGAGTTGGAGGTAGAATCCATGTACGCATGACAGAGAGCTCTCATCGTAATCGTAATGGATTCTTCTGCATCAAGTTAAAAATTATTTTTCTATTTTTTATGCTTTTTTTTCCTAATATTTCCAATTCTTGATTTGTCCTAATGTTTGTCCTCTTTTGATGTAACATTCTTCCTATCATATAATTAATTTAACACTAATTAATTATAACTCCAACAAACTCTTTTGGCCAAAAATATAATGTAAATAAAACCTTCACCACTACATAATTTCATATGGGACCACATTGGTGTTTGGTTTTTTCAATGAGGTGTAATTAACACGTGATGGTAAAATTTTTAGGAATAAAAAGAATATGAAATAGATAATATTATCTTTATCAATATGACGTAAATTCATCTTTTAAATTGTTACATTAACTTTGTAATAAACGTCTACGTTAATGCAATACCACTCTCTTTATACTTATTTCTAAAGTGCTTCACAAAATAATATATAATTGATAATTATACATTTTAATATATTATAAAAATAGTAAATATAACTTATTTATAATATAAATGAATTAATTTAATAAAAATATTAATAATAAATTTGATTATAAATTTAGTTAAAATACTAACTATAAAATATATTGTTTATATAAAAAAGTGCTTACATAATAAAAAAAATGAAAATATAAATATTCTATTACTTATAGAAAATATATTAATGTTCAAGGTGTTGTGGTGGAGTGGTTAGTACTTGGATGGTACATAGTGCCCATCCAAGTTCGAATCCCCCATGCACAAACTAAAGACATTTGACAATTACTTTGTATCTCAACGGTCGGAAACATTCTGACTCCTAAGGGGGGCAGAATGGTATCCTTGTCTACTTGGGTTCGATTCAGAGGAGAAACAGAAAGCGACACCCCAGTTCATGGGTTGACCTTTGGGCCGAGCATGGGCGCGCTATGGGCCGGTAACGGTTTCCATGATCGAGATGATTAGTCGAGTGCCCGAATGGATCCCGGATACCTCTTCAACTTCAGTCGAGGCGTGTGTGTGTGTGTGTTTATCTGTTGTGCAAAAAAAGTTTTTGAAAGGTATGCAAATTATTTGCAAGACTAAAGTACCATTTGACATACCACATCAAGTGCAAGAAGGTCTTGCAAAATTGATTAGGATGTTCTAACCTTGGTCTTTTATTCGATTACGATCAAATTTAACTAGTCAAATTGTAGTCAAGAATTGTGAACTCTAACTATCCAAAATTTGTTGCTATACCAAATATAGAGGTGTAGTTTTCTAACAATTACAAATAGGCGAAAAAACGAGTTCATATATGAGCCCATATGATTTTCATGTGAATTATATGTTCATATGTGAAGCAGTGTAATTCAAATGTTAACTACTTTCAATTTATTCATATACGATTATGTATAATTCACATATTAATCCTAAATACAGCTCGAAACCGATCTGTATCAAATTATTTATAATTGATTCATATATGAACCATATGTTCATATATGAATATGTGTAATTCATATTTTAATTATTTTTAACTTATTCATGCATAAACTATGTGCTAATATGTGATTCACATATTAATTGTTTTACATATGAACCCTTGTGATTCATATATGAACTAATTCATTGATTCATAATGTACAAATTAACTAATTGACATATGAACCCATGGATTCATATGTGAACTAGTTAAATAGCTCATATGTGAACAAATTAACAGGTTTACAGATGAATATATAGTTTATATATCAATCACAAATTCATATATGAAATTATTTGTCGTCTATTTGTAAAAATTACGAAACTACCCTTTTATCTTCTACGTACCTATGCGAGGAATTATCCGGTTTTTCACAGTCAAAATTGCAAGTGTAGACCGGATGGAGGACTAGAATCACTTGGATACTACTCATATTTTTAGCACTTTTCATTTGAACATTTCTCTCTCTCTCTCTCTCTCTCTCTCTCTCTCTCTCTCTCTCTCTCTCTCTCTCTCTCTCCTCCCTCCCTCCCTCCCTCCCTCCCTCCCTCCCTCCCTCCCTCCCTCCCTCCTCCCTCCCTCCATATGTATATAGATATAATTATTAAATAATTCTAACAAACCAATATTAGCATTCCATCTTGTCTAATAATATTTAATTCTATTTTCTTTCATTCCGTTTTCATCTTCGTATCATTTCTGATTTCATCTCTATTCATACGTTCCATTCCATTTATCTTCGTCATATTGGTTTCGTTTCGTTCATTTTCATTTTCCTCTATGTCATCTCCAATTTCATTACTGTTTGTTTTTATTTCATTTCATTCATCTCATTCACCTCTATCATCTCTGGTCATCTTCGTTGATCTTCGTTTCATTCTATTTATCTCTGTCATCTCCATTTTCATCTATGTCATCTCCGATTTCATCTTTTTTGGAAGGGTATCCTAGGTTTTGCCTAGACTAATCCCGACAACTTATGACTATGAGACATCACTCCCTAATAATTTAATGTCCACATTGGTTGCATATGTCTGGATTCGAACCATGGGTAGATAGAATATTCCACAACCGATTTCATCTTTGTGTATCTTTGTTTCATTATGTTCTTATCCGTCTGATTTTCATTTCTCCTTCTTGCAAATCAATTTGATTCTCACATGATCATTATCTATCTCCTTATATTTTTAGGTTTATCCTCTCCAATAGTATTTTTGTCTTTTTCTTTTCTTTTTAGTCTCTATATGTAGCTTTTGTTGATGGAAGCGTGGACCTCACTAGTGCGTGCGGTTGGAGGTGAGGATTACAACCCGAGATACAATTGAATGAAAGCAAGATGTCAATTTAAAGTACATCGCGACACTACATGTAATAGAAAACAACTTGATATATATGCAACGTATTGAGAAAGGCAATTGAGATGTCGTTGTCTTCACAATTCAACCCAAACGAAGGTTGGAATGCTTTAAATAATTTATCCAAACTTAACATCTCCATTTTAGAGCATATATTTGGCATGCAATTTAAGAGGGTTTAAGTTGATAAACTTTATGTTGAAGGCATATTACTACTATATAATTTGGAAGCAATTTCATTCAAAAATAATGTTTTTATGCAAAGTAACAATGAATTTAATTTTTTCTTCTTCAACATATAGTTATGTATGGGTTTTACTAATCAACTATTTATCCAAATAGCTAATATTATATACTTAATCAGACAATATACAATAGATAATTTTTAAATTTTTACATAAAGTAACAATATACTTTTAACATTACTAAGAGATTGAATGTTAAAATGACACCTTATGTCGGTATGAAACATAAAGATATACTACAAATCTTAGTAGAAGTCTAGAGCTATAAATCAAAGACTTTGCTTCTTCTTTTTTTGTCATATACTGTACAATAACGTCATTTTTTAACTCAAGGCTAACTCTCTTAACATTTCTTCTAATAATATTGTCATTTTTTATCAATCTTTTTCATAAGTTTTGTAATAAATCTAATAAGGCCATGAGTAGTGCCTTCGGGAAAAGGCCGTGCAAAGGGTGCGGGCTCAGCAGCTTCATCGGGTTGCCATACTTCCCCATGCCCGCTTCAGGCAGGCTCGATGGCGAGGGCTTTCAGCCCGCTCTCTTTCTCTCTCACTCTCCTTCTTTCTCTCTTTTCTCTCTCTTGAAATATATATATATATATATATATATATATATATGTGGATATTCGAACTTGTGGGTAGTGATACTCCTATTTATGGTTTGGTGAAGGCTTGTGGATAAAGATGATATGACGCTGATGTGACAATTCAAACTTGTGGGTTTGCAAGTTGTGTTGCCGAAGGCCTAAAAGATCATAGGCTTATTATTTTGAGTTAACAATTTTTAAGGATCCACTAATGTCGATTTGAAACTTAGCATATATTTTACCATAAGCTTTTTACAAATTTGTATCACATTTTAGATACTAAAATCCACATTTTTGAAATTATATGTAATTGACAACAATAAATGCAAAATTTTCTTTTCAATACAAAATGCTGCTTAGTTATTTCCTTGTCTATTCTACAAAATATGGATAAGTATTTTATAAAAAGTTGGGAAAACTCTTAAATTTGGATTGAGAATTAAAAGTTTGATTGTTTGAAAGAAAAGGAAATGGGTCGGATCCAAAAATGTGGGGTGCCACGTGAGGACAAAGGGAGTATCTTTTGCTGTCTTCCCATTAACTTAGGGGATCACGTGCGAGCCTCTATCTATTTCCTGTTTAAAAACACAAAACGACACCGCTTGGGGATTTTGTAATGGATTTCCCCCACCTGTGTCCACCCTCCCCTCCATGTGGCATGCCACGTGTGGTGCCCTACCATATTAGCTAGCATCCACCTCATCCATTTATTAGACCATTTGGTTGTACCACATGCCATTGTACTTTGTATCCATACAAAATGAGACCAACCAACCAACAAAAAACAAAATTCCATTAACATCATCTTATTATTATTATTTTTTTTTTATTTTTAATGGAAATTCTAAATTTACATATTACCCTTTAGACCATGAGAGCAAAGGATGTGGTTGTGGCATGAGTGATATGGCATTTGGCACCAATGTGGCAATGCCAAACACCATCCCTTCTATTTGGTACCAAAAAATTGCATGTTGATTAATGATTGGTACTTGAATTTCGGTGACAAGTTGAGGTTAATATAAAAAAGTGAGAAGTGGTTATCAACTGTTTGATGTACATTGATGGACATTAGGATGGGTGCACCGGATCAATTCTCTTCTAAAGCGCAATTCATGGTGGTCTCATGCCTTAAACAATGGGTTAGTAGGATGTACAGACACACCATAACGAGGCAAATTTAAGGAGATGTATATGTTTGTGT
This sequence comes from Centaurea solstitialis, assembly GCA_030169165.1. Taxonomy (NCBI): domain Eukaryota; kingdom Viridiplantae; phylum Streptophyta; class Magnoliopsida; order Asterales; family Asteraceae; genus Centaurea; species Centaurea solstitialis. Next base: position 68,492,650 of record CM058043.1, read on the forward strand.
CACTCCTCTATTAAGTCGTTACGGTGGAAATCTTTCTCAGGAGTTTTAAAAGGTGTACACGTTCAGTTTAACTTGATGCATGCTCTTTGAAGTTAAAAAAAGGTGTGTACCCCATTCGTAGTCTCAATGTACATGGTATTAGGGGTGTTCATCGGTAATGGATGTGAGGGGAACCGAACTGATCCAATTATCCATTGGATGTTGGATTTTTCTAATCCATTGGATGTTGGATTTTTCTAATCCAATTGATGATTGAATCGGTTCGGTTCCAACCATTGGATATTCTTATTGGATGTCCACTAGATCCAACCAATTAATTTAATTGGATTAATTTAATTTAATCCAATGGATGATCTGATCAGATCCATCGAGTGTGTTAAACCCAATCTACAATAATTCATATAATAATCTATGATGTTTTGATTTCATAATTCATATATTAATTATTTATATTTTATTAGATGGTAATTGGATGAGTATTGGATGGGTATTGAATGGGTCGATCTGTCTTTGATTGGATGGTGAATTAGACCGGTTCGATTGGTTCCTATTGGTTCTTGATTGCCATCCAATAACCCAATTGGATGTTGAATTTCTCCATCTGATCTGATCCAATTACAATTGGATGTCCAATTATTGCCAGTTTGTAATTGGATAGGTTAATTGTATGCATTTGAGTTAAATCGTATTTTTATCATTAATTTGTGTTATATTTCATATTATGGTAACTATTTTGTGTTCCTATATAACAAAAATTCCAAATCTGCCTTCAATCACAAGGTCGCATAGTTTAAAACAATCTTATTGATACATATTACTGAAAATCTAATAAAAGAAAGTAAAACTACTATGGGACAAACTATGCCTTTTACTTGTGTTGGTTGAACATTATGATGATAGCTATATATGCAGCCACAAAAATAATGGTTAGATTCAAAAATATATGAATTTTGAAGATAGCATTAATACATATGTCACCTTACCTTGAGAGATTCAGCTTCTTATGGGTCCAATTTCTAGTTTCTAGGGACCATATTCTGATGTAGTTTTATCCATTAATTTGTTTCTCTTTTTCTTTTTCTTTTTCCTATTTATATCATTTAAATGTTAGCTGATTGTTTAATATGAAATGAAGCATCTCTATTGGTAAAAGACTTAAAACAGAAAAACAAATCAATTCCTTTTTGTTGCTCAAACTTTCCATGATAAATAGAGAACCATTAGCAAGAGTGAAGTTCTATCAATTGAGTCGTATATATCACATAGAGCCAATGAGCCATATTTAAAGTGACACATATTTAAAATCTGAGGGAGCCAGTTTTTTGCTGTACTAATTTGTATGGACGGATTAACTTAGGATAACCTGTCAATTCAATTGATTCAATCGTCATGCATTAATTAAACTAAACCAACCAGTGCTATGATTTTGAGGATTTTCAGTGATGTATTTATTTTCTTTTGGGACCCTATTATGTCTGCTATATGGTGTAAGATGAGACAGATTGGATTGAATCACGTGTACTTTTTGTCCTACTATATCTTTATGAAACACAAATTTTACAAATAACCATTAATACAGATAATTTTTTGACAACGTGATTTTGTCAGAAACGTCAGTTTAGATAAGCTGGTATTTTATATCATTATCTCAATGTTAAATCAAGTAAAGTTAATAGACAAATTGTTAAAAATAGAGTCATGATGTTATTTATCCATTCATATATATATAAACAATGGAAGTGGATGAATTGAAATAAATAGGGTATAGGTGATGTTACTTTCAAAGAATATAAGATATTTTGTGTTTTGGCTACAACAAACGTGTTCAAAGTTTTCATTGTCTTGGTTTTTGTTTTTTTAGTGGAAGGACGCCTCATTAAAGATGATGTTGTGGATCGAGTTATGACAAAATAATAATAATTGATCTTGGATGTGTATGTTTATAAAATATAATTTTTTTAGAATTGCTTGAATTTAAAACTTAAGAGTTCACTACTTATTTAATGTTAATAATTTTATGTGACTGTTTACAAAGAAGTTTGTTTTATTGTTAATTAAACCCTTTATAAAAAAAAATGAACTTCATTATCTATCCGTAATTGTCGAGTCTTCTATGATTTTCTTTAGGTATGTCCAACAGTTAAGAAGCAGGCTAGGATTCAGGTATAGGGGGAGCAAGGATGATATATAAGAATCGTCACCCTTGTCGGTTCTTTGCACCTTTTCGTGGTTCCAATCCCATCGTCTTCTTTCATGGATCCTCGATTGTTTTATGGTCAAAAATTTGGTCTAATTACCTGTTTGGTAAAAAAAAAAATTAAACTAATGGGATGCCTACCAAACATTACCAACTTACGAAGTCAAATTACCTTATCTTATGAATAGGACAAAGGCCAAAATATTTACCAGATAAGAGTTAAAGCAAGGAAGAGAGTCTTACCTTATAACTAACTGATCACAAAGACTCTAACCAAGGTTAGCGTTTACCAGGAAAATATTGTTGGATACAATACCATCTTGGTAGACTAAAATATTACCTTTTCTTGTTTGGGCACTCTCAACGTGCCATTTAGCTATAATGCTATATCAACAAGATATTAGCATCTTTATGTCTCCTAATTAATCACTTACCTTCTCTACATATTTACTTTTTTTTATAAAGAAAAAATATATATATAATAACACAAAATTTAGGGGGAGCCAATGCCCACCCTGGTTACATGGTGGCTCCTCCCATGCATCGGTTGATATCTAGTGAATTTGAAGAGAATCGAACTAATAAAATCGTCCATTGGATGTTGGACTTTCCCAACCAATCTAATCTGATTAACATTGGACAATTAATGATTAAATCTAGTTCAATCCAATGAACGATTTGATCGGTTTGGTTACATCCACTGAATATTCTTATTGGATATATGTTGAATGAGATTTGATTCGGCCAATATTATTTGTATTCGATCGGACTTGATCCATCCAACATCCAATGGATGATCGAATCAGACCAGATCCATCCAATGTGCTAAAAAAAATGAACACAAATCAACTTCTGATTTAAGAAAACTGAACACAAGTTAATGGACGATAATTGGATAACGGTTGGATGGATAGTTGGATGGTAATCGGAAAGTTAAATGGATGTTGGTTGGTTTGATTCGTTGATTTTGGTTGATTGGTTCTACTTGGATTGGTCGGTTCCAATTGGATTGCTTGAATTTGTACACGCTCTAATTTTGTCTTAACATTTCAAAGTGGTAATGATAAAATATCCACAAGTTAGCGAGAGATTAAAGGCAGATGATGATCCGTCGTTAATGTATTGATAATTATTGGCGGATGAGTACAAATTAGTGATGCAACCAAAGTTGTTAGCAAACTATCCTTTCTAATTTACTTCAGTGAAGTCCATTAATACTCTCGTTCAAATTCTCATATTACCGATGGGTCACTAAAAGTCATTTTAGTCATTTTCTTAAGTTGTTGGTATGTGTTACATATTATCAACTAGACTTTGTTTTATTGGCAGTCTTACATTCGGCATAAAGGGTCTGGCAAAATGGACCGAAAGGGAGACGAAAAGACGATAAGCCAGAAAACCACCGACATCATAACATGAATAAGCTTGAAGATCAAAGAATCAAAAGGAGTGATAAAAATCATTTAGTTAATGGCTTGGCAACTTCATATTTCTTCACCAACTTTAAAAGATTGGAGTGAAGCCCGACTATGGAGGAGCTTTGAAGAATTTATCAAGCTCGTGGACGTATAGGTAGCTAGAAACAAGAACATGTGGGGGGAAATTCGTGTTTCCTTGTTTTTTAGTGAGGATTACTTTTATGTAAATTTTAATTAAATTGTACTCTTCTAATTAATTTTTTGTCTTATTTCATATTATGTCATTTTTTTTGTCTTTATAGATTTCTTTTTCTAGATCTACCTATAGAAAGAAGATTGCACATTTTAAAACAACCCTACTGATACATAATACTTAAGAGAAGTAGAAAAAATTATGGGACAAAGTATGCCTTTTACTCGCACTAAACCTTATGATGATAGCCAGGGTCGGCCCTGACATTTTGGAGGCCCCGTGCCAAAACATAAATTGGCCCTATATATTTTTTTGTGTTGTATATTAAGTTTTTTAGTATTAAATTCAGAAAATAAATCCTTAAAGTTTGGAAGCATAAACTGTTTAATAATAAATGGATCGATGGCTCCTTTTTGACTTTGAACAAACCGTTCATCTTTTCTCTTTTTTGACACTTAGAATAACCCGATTCAAATTTTCTAGTTTGAGGCATCCTATATTATATAAAATCGGTCAATCATTATTTGGATATATAAAAACACATATCAACAAATTTATTTATTAATTGTTACTAAAAAATCACTTAGATTAAAAATTAAAAACCTTCAAAGGACATATAAATAATCAAATAACATTTTATAGAAGATAACTAATGAAAAGATTAAAAGAAACTAACAAACATTAAATATAAACTGTAAGATTCTGATATGATACCTTGAAAGTCGAATGAAAGAACTGAAAATTTGAAGAAGATTAAACTTGTTGAATCGTTGAAATTGTTGAATTGCTATAGAGTGTAGAGATAACGGCCTAGAAGAATAACAAAATTAATAAATCGGATGAAATTGATATTAAAAACCTAATATGCTCATTTTCTTTAGGAAAATTAAATAAACTTAGAAGTTACTTATTATATTATTTTAAATTAAAATTTAAAGCCATATACTATAAATGAATCGTATCTTGAAATTTTAATTTTCAATCTTGATGGAAATTAGAAAATTTAAATATTAAATATAAATCAGTTTACTTTAAAAAAAAAATAGGAAATTTTAAATATTAAATAAGTTTACTTTAAAAATACAGGTCTCCAGGTTGGAGGTGACACACATTACCATTAGGCTAGAGAAACTTTTGTCTTTCTGTAGTGCATCTATTGATATATATACATACAGTATATAATGTATGAATATATCGGAGGCCCTCCAAAATCGGAGGCCCCGTACGGTGGCACCTCCCGCACACCCCAGGGCCGCCCCTGATGATAGCCATCTATATGCAGCCACAGAAATAATGCTCAGATTTAAAAATATTTGAATTTGGAAGATGACATTTAATACATGTCACCTTACCCTGAAAGATTTAATTCTTACAGGTCTAAGTTCAAATTTTTAGGGACCATTTTGAAAGAGTTTTAATATTCATTGGTTTTTCTTCTTTTTTTTTGTCCTATTCATTTCATTCAAAAGTTAATTAATCGTGTAATTTGAAATAGAGGCAGTAAAAAATCGGATTCGGATCTGTTATAACCGGTTATAAATCGGATCGGTTAAAGTCTATTAGTGTTGTGGTGGAGTGGGTAAGGCTTGGGGTTCACAACGCCAAACCCGCGTTCAAATACCTCCATGCGCAACCTGTGGACATTTTCAAAGGGACATACTTTAGCCCTGATCTTGCCGGGGCCCGGGGATTAGTCAGGCCATAGGCTCGGACACCCTTCCAAAAAAACGGATCGGTTAAAACAGTAAATTTCTTGACCGGTTTAGAGTGATTTAGCATAATAACGTGTTTAGGTTATGTATAACCGGTTACGAATCAGTTAAGAGTTATTTATTTTTAATTAATAAAATTTGTGATTAATTATATAAATTAAAAAAAAAATTTGGCACACCCAAGTACACTTTAAAATACATTTTATTATACTTTCAAAGTAATTACATCAATTGCGAGGAAAGAATATAAGTTGAAAACACAAATATAGCGAGAACTGTTTGTGTTTTTTGTGTTTTGTAACTTGGTTTTCAACCTCATACATCACACAACTTATTTATAGTGTGTTTGGAGAGTTAAAATGCAAAAAAAAACGACAATATTTGAAAAGAAGTAAAAAAAAACGGCTAGTTTAACGGGTATATAATGACTAGAATTTTAAAAAATTACCGGTTACGGTTATAACCGGTTACACAAAAAATTCAAAAATCCTTAAACCAGTTACGATTTTGGGTTAACTAACCGGTTACTCAACGAGCAGGTTATAACCGCTTATAGGTCAAACCGGTTACCGGTTAACTGATTGGATTGGATCGGGCGGGCCCATTTGGCCACCTCTTATTATGAAATGTATCCTCTTTAATGTTAACACAAAAACACAAATTAAACCATTTATCTTCCAAGGTCATGTACTCATGTTGATAAGAGTAATTGCAAAAGCCAAGCTCAAACTACAAGTGAAGTTGTATCCCGCAAAATTAGTGAACCATCTCAACAATGTAAGATAGTTGACTCTCTATTATACACTTATTTGTATGCTAAACGAAAACGAAGATTAGCTCAATATAACTGTTACAATATGCCATTGGTTTAACCATTATTGTATTCAACTTAACAAAACAAGGTCGGATTCACCATATATGTGGTTTTCCATTGATGTTTGTTCTACCTTCGGGACTCCGACCAATGAGGTAGCTATGTTGTATAACAACAGACAAATTGTATTTGAATCACATGTTTTGTCATGTTGTATCTTTTATCAAACATATTTTGTTTTTATATAACCATTAATATACATCAACTATGAAATGCCTGTTAAAATGAGTTTTTGTTTTAAGATTTTATCTCAATATTAATTAATTCAAATAACTTTTAGAAAAATGATTAGAAACAGTCGGGATGTTATTTGTCTATTCGTATAAATTGTGGGAATGGGTGAATTGAAATAAATAGGGTGTAGGCTATGTTACTTTCATGCAATAAAAGATATATTGTGTTTTTGGCTACAACACATGTGCTCAAAGTTTCCATTTCTTTTTTATGGAATGGCACCTTATTCAAGGTGATGTTGTGGAGTTATGACTTTGGATGTGTATGTTAAAAAATGTCATTTAATGGAATTCTTAAATTTAAGAGTTAAAGGTTTAACATATAGATGAAGAATTGTATGAGAATAAAATTATTGTAAAGAACGTAACGAGACATACGGAACTTCGATCACTTTTAATTCTATCCTCACTCATGAATTGTGTTTTTATAAAAATTGATACGTTGCATCTTGAAATAAGCTAAAGTTCGTCCAAAAGAGAGCTGGTATGAATGAGAAATTGAATCTCAAAGTAAGCTCATTCAAGTGGGTATTGTTAGGAAAAAGATTTGTCCCACATTGGTGGAATATGGGAAAGAAACAAGCTAATATATGATTTTGCGAATGAAGATATTAAGTTACATTGAATGAAACTCTCCTTTACGTGCGCACGCACAGGGTGCGTACGAATTCTGGACTGGTTGAGCATCGGACCACTGAATTTGTTGGGTGCGTCCTACAGACACGAATTAAACCCCGAGATCAACTGAAAAGTTCTGACCAATTTTTAGAAGATTCTTCAATTTCTTTTAGCAAAAGATTTTGGCTTTCTACTTTCTTGTATTTATTAACCTTCTAAAAATATTTTAATTTGAACTAAGATCCATATTTTCCCTATATCTATAAAGGGTTGAGTTCGGTTAAGAAGTGTCAAATTTTGTGAGAAGAAGTGGTTATCAACTATTGAATGAGAAATTGATGAATATTAGAATGAAATACAATGAAATGGCAAGCAATTCATGAGAGTGTATTTGATTAAAAGTGATCAACAGCTTTTGTATAATTTCTTTAACAGATGGGTTTGTTCACTCTATGAACCTCATATTCTTTAATAGTACCAGCTTTAATGCATCTCCAACTGCTTTTGTATAATTTCTCTAAAAGAGAGAACGAAAAATTAAAATCTCTAAAAACATTTTTTTTTACCGATCCAATATTTTTTCTATTTAAAAAAATCCATCATTACTTATATTATTAAAATATAAAATATATTTAGTATTTAATAAACTTTTAAACAATCATTTACAGTATTGATAAAAAAATATATTGAAATAGATATTGGTACAATCTTACAAAAATGTTGAAAACATCACCTATGCAAAAAAAAAGGTTTATTACTTATTTGGGTAACAAACTATTCGTTTTGTACACATAATACAATTGAACTATTTTTTGTATTCAATATACCATTGAACTATTTTTTTTGTTCACATTATACCATTGCAATATGGCAATTAAAATCATTAAATAATGTTTATGTGAATCTGACGTTGCTTTGATGTGGCAATGACTAGGCATTCTCTTCTTCTTCTTCTTCTTCTTCTTCTTTTTCTTCAAGACACCACCACCACCACACCCACCAGCCTACCACCACCAAACCACCATCATTAAAACACTATCACCCCAGCCACCATCACCAAACCACCACCACACTCACCAGCTCCACACCACCACCACAGCCACCATTGCCGCCTACAAACGCCACCACATCCACCAGCTCAACATCATCACCACCATACCACCATCTTCACCCTAAAAACCCCAATCCCGATAACCCTAAAAAACCCAAATCCAAAAATCACCATCTCCACCCTAAAAAACCCCAAATCAAAAACCATACCCCAACCCTAACCTTGGAATCGGAATCTGATTTATGCATACCTTGAAATTGGAATCTGATTTCCAAAAATCATCTTGGAGAGTGCTGTTACGGAGCTTTCAGGTCAACCCAGTGGGGTAATCCTCTTTGACTCTCTCTATCTCGGTGGAACCCATGACGTACTTCATCGGAGAACTCAGATCCGACCCGAACCCGTAAAACCCAGTGGAAGAGTGGTGAAGGAGGAGGAGGGAGGTGGTGGTGGTTGTGGTGGTGGTGTCTTGAAGAAGAAGAAGAGAATGCCTAGTCATTGCGACGTCAAAGCCACGTCATTTCCACATGAACATTATTTACTGATTTTAATGGTATAATGTGTACAAACAAAATAGATTCACGTCAAAACGGGTTATTCCCGGTTGCAATGGTATAATGTGTACAAAAAAATAGTTCAATGGTATATTGAGTACAAAAAAACGTTCAAATATATTCTGTATACAAAACGAATAGTTTGTTACCCAAATAAGTCAAAACCCCCAAAATAAAACTACCATTTTTTTAACCTTGTGTGCCATCCAACTAATAACTATGCTACATTATTTCTATTTAGGGATTATATGTTCATATTAAGTGATTTCAAGCCTAGTAAGTGTATTATCTTGTGCATCTTGTGGTCAGACTTAATTAATCTTAGACGGTCGAATTTTCTTCCAGTTCCAAATTGCCAAGGATGTAGCCTAAGCGAAACCTAAATGAACCTTATAAAAAAGTGTATTCTCCAACTTTAAAAGATCTTTTTAACTTAATTATACCTTTAAAAGGAACTGATATGTAATGCCCCGTTTTCGTTACGTTAATTTATTAGTTAATTGTATTAGCTTAATATTTATTTCGGGCCTAGAATTCGTAGTTGGACTTTTGTTTATGATGGACTAGTGGTAGGAGAGTCGGGCTTGGCCCAAGATATATAAGATTAGAAGGCTTGATGGTTGTCAGTTATTCTTTTGAGTGGAGAAAAGAGAGAGATCGAGAGAAAGAGAGAAAGAGATCGAGATAGAGAAAAAAAAAGAAGGGCTTGGGTTCAAATCGATTGCCATCATCGCTCTTATCCTCAACCTTGTAAGGTAATCTCTAATCCCTTGCTGGTAGCATTACGTAAGCCTAGGGCTTTGATCAATTGATCATTCGTGAATCGTTAATTGGTTGGTTTTCAAATTGGGATGATTAGGGTTTGTATAGGTTGGTTTATGACCATTGGAATATCTTAGGATGGTTATTGATGTCTTGTAGAGATCGAAAAATTGAGACTAGGGCAAGTTAAATCGTCCAAAACGGAGTTCGTATGAGTGAGTTATGAGAAAAATCGTGTTTTGGGTCGAATTTGGAATCAGCCGCCGCTTCGCGCCAGTGCTCGCGCCGCGAGCAGTGAAACGAAGGGTTCTCGCGTTGCGAGCATACACCCTCGCGCCGCGAGCAGTGCAGGGGGGGTCGGGGCTGTCCAAAATCCGATTTTCAAAGTTGGTTGTTTTCAGGATTTGACCCTGGGCTACTGTTAGGCTTGTTGTAGGGTGGCTGTTTGTGTAAAAATTTGCTTAAATTATTATCGTAAGATATCGTGAGGTAAAATCGTCAAAAGAAAGAATCTTCGTTCGATAAAACGTGCGATAAATAAGAATAAATTGACAAGAAGATTGATGACGCAGGAAAAACCTCTGAACCGAGGAAAAAACCTGCGGCCGACTAACTAGGATAGTCGACGTTGCACTATTGATCACCAATAAGGGGTGATATCCTCGATGTTACAGTTGTATCGTACGATTACAATATTGAAATGGAAGCCAATGAATGTAAATACAGAGAATAATATTAGTATTGCTATTTTTCTCTCAGAATCAGATGTCTTGTGTGTAGAACTTTGAATCTCTTTTATAGCTGCTCGGATCGTAACTGTCATCTCATAATTGAGCTATAAATGCAACGGCTATAACTGAAGCTGATTTCACGATCGTAACGTCCAAGCTCTTAAATGAAAAAGTGTTTCTTGGTCAAACGGTCGGATTTAAGCTCGATGAACGATTGCTGTGCTTCGTGGTTATCTTGGATAAGCTTTCCTGCAATAAGAGCAAACTTGTACATGTATACCATTAGTTCAATCGTACGATCATAAGATGATATCGTGCGATTGTCTTCGATAATTACTTATCTTTGTTTGACGGTAATTATATCTTTATTTCAGGACCTTATCTTAATACAGGAATATCATCCTGGAATATATCTTACGATTCTAGTCGTTCGATCGTTCGATGATAAAATTTCACCCAAACAGTTTGCCCCCAAGATTTAGAAAATAAATTGTATATTTTCTGAATCTTATATCTGCAAAATCAAATCGTTAGTACATCGTTTTTATCATGATCAATTTTGTCGAATATGAACCGATCTTCACGTTAACGGCGTTACTAACCAGGTTAATTGCTAGCTGTCAACACAACGGTTATCTAGGACAGGTGTCGATGCTCGATTCGACCTTAATTTCTTGGGAAGGAGTTTAATTTTATATATAGATAAGATTTCTTCCATAATTATCTCAAAATCTCTTCCAAATTTCGAATTCAAATTTCTCTAACCGAATCCTTTCAATCTTTAAGAAGATTTAGATCTAATTCGTCTATAAGGTACCTTTCTCTCCCTCGTTTCAATTCAGTTCATGCGTTTGAAAATCAGAGCTGATAAAGATCCTAGAAACTTTGATTTATTGCGTTTCGATAGGTTGCGTAGAAGTCTAGATCGAGTCTGTTTTAGAGAAATCATGGAGGTTAAAAGTACAATTCAAGCAGAAATCGACTTAGTGCACCTTAGGAAACTTGTTAGGATGCCTAAGGAGACGGTGATCGTATCACCTGGTGAGGTTAGACCCGCCGATGCTCCGGCAGGTTTCTTTGCGCTATTTGAATACCCGTTTAAGATAGGATTCACCTGGCCTTACGGTCCTCTGTCTCGTGCTTTCATGACGCGTTTCAGTCTTTCTCCTGGACAGCTCATGCCCCAATTCTGGAGGGTCGTGAGCGTCATCGAACGTGTAACTGAGAATTGGGGTAGAGCCCCTTTCACCGTCGATGATCTTCTTACGGCTTACACCGTAAAGGTTTCGGACTACAATAGGTATGGGATTTATCCCAAGGGTAGGGGTGATGCCATGTTAGTACATGGTACCCAAGCTTTCGATCGAGGGTGGAAGGCCCGATATGCGTTCGTACGATCCTCATCAGTCTTGGAGGATGGTGGATGGGTGGCTCCAGAATGGAATCCACTAGGTATAGGATGATTTTTTACTCTGCTTTGATGTTATCGTATGATTTCTTATCGTACGTTTCTTTTTGCAGAAATTGATTTTATTTTCGAGGAATCCACTGAAGCTGTCAATCGTTTCCTGGAATACGGCGTTCAGGAAAGATCGTACGGGAAATCGAAGGGAAAAAGCCAAAAGGAAGATAGCGACGAGGAGTTCGAAGTGCAGGTGCTAAGTGAAGAAGAAAAAGAAGAAGAAGAAGAGATGGAAGGTAAATCGCGCGATGATATTCTATCTTACGTTTTCTTGCACCGTACGATATTAACGTACGTTTTCTTGTTTATTTCAGGCCAAAAGAAACCTGCGAAGAAGCTGGCCAATATAGCGGCGGCCAAGAGAGCCTTGGAGAAGAAGAAGGGAGTAAGTGGCGTGGAGCCACAACTCAAGAAGACGAGGTCTTCTTCGGGTGCTTCGATTGCATCGAAGGAAGCCGTACGACAGGCGGACGATGTGGTCGATGCGACCCCGATTCACACTGCTCCCCCTCCTGCGATGTCTCCTACGATGCCAAAGGAGAAAAGAGCTTCGGTCAAGCCTCCAAAAGGGAAGGAGGGTGAAACGTCGATCCATATATCCCTTCCATCGAGCTTTCTTGAGGGCGATGTCATCAACCAGGATGACCTCTTCCCAGCCATCGAACAATATCTGCTTCCATCGCAGAAGGCTCATATGGACATGCGCCGGATCAGTGAGCTCGACGCTGGTGCCGTTGGATACGCCTTCATGGTAAGTTTCTTTTTATAATGTTCTATCCTACGATATATTATTTGTGTTTATTCTAACCATCTTACGTTATGCAGTCGTTGCAAGCGTCTCTCGGTCTTCATCAAAGGTTGGAGACTGTTCAAAAGGATATGAAGGCAAGGATGTCCAGCGAGAGGGCTGCAGTGAATGAGGCGAAGAGGGCTCAAGAAAAAATGGCAAAGATGGTGGCCGAGCTCGATGCCAGACAGGTCAAACTGGATGACTTAGAGGCTAAGTTGGAGGAGGCTGAGCATTTGCGATCTGAGCAACGTGCGAGGTTAACCGCCTCCAACAATCGTGCGATGAAGCTAGAGGAGGAGCTCGAAGCTCTACGGAGGGAGTATGCTGATCGTGAGAAGGCCTCATTATCTGAGATCCAGGATCTCAAAGATGAGATGGTATTGACAAGGATGGTGGCTCGTGCAGCCGTAATACGCCAATTCGTTGGTGGCACGTACACCATCGAAGCTGCTAAAGGGGAGCTGGGGGCTTTCCGTGATGCGATGGGGTCTGATGAGCTCCTGGATGCTGATGACGCTAAGGATGCCGATGAGGAGGAAGAAGGTGCTGAAAAGAGCAAAGAGGCTGAAGTCACGATGATCGAGGAGGAGGATAAAAATGAAGATGCCTCTGGATCCGGCATCGTGGATAAGGCTGCTGAAATTACTCCTCCTATCGTAGAAGTTAGCGTAGAAGAGGGTGTTAGCGTAGAGGCTACCCCTGAAGTTTAATCGATGTAATCATAGTACTTTAAGTACTTTTTAATGAAATTATCTATTTTTGCAATCGTACGATGTTTTAGTACTTGTTTTTTTTGTTCTAAGTACTTTTAGTAAATAGATAATCGTGCGTTTTTAGCTAATTTGTCATTTAAGGCCTTAATTAATCGTGCGTTTTGTCTTGCGATGTTTATCGTGAGTTTAAGGCACTTAAAAATTTTTTAGAAACGTTTCTGTTAATCGTGCGTCTGGCGTTTTGACTTGCGCTCTTGCGATTTGAAATTGATGCATCTTTTAATTTCTATGCGATTTTAAGCATATTGTTTTATCGGGCGATGTTTGCCATAGATAGTGCGATGTCTGCGATAGTCGTGCGATATCATGCGATAATCTTGCGATGTCTTGCGATAATCGTGCGTTACCTGCGAGTAAAATTGGCTAAGGGGTGGCCGTTGGATTGACCAACGGCGCTCCGATGCCTAAGTCAGTAATCGTTCGATGAAATAATAGTAAAAAATAAAAAGGGTTTCAGAAATAGTACCTTTTTAGATGAGTTGCATTCCAACTACGTGGGATTTCAATACCTTCAATGGTTGAAATTTTATAGGCTCCTTTTCCCACGATTTTGGTAATGATGTAAGGACCTTCCCATTTGATGGAAAGTTTTCCGGCATTCGATTCTTGCGTATTTGGGAAGACACGTCGTAGGACATAATCTCCAAGTTGAAATACCTTGACTTTTACCTTTTTATTGAAGTAGCGTTCAACCATAGCTTTCTGCGATGCCATTTTCTGAAAGGCTTTCTCTCTTAGTTCTTCCAAAGCATCAACATCGTAACACAAGTCTATCGAGTTTTGTTCAATCGTACGATGTCGAGCAACAGGAACTTGTGATTCGATTGGAAGGACTGCTTCACATCCATATACCAAGGAAAAAGGAGTTTGCCCAGTTGCAGTTCTAGGTGTCGTGCGATTTGCCCATAAAACAGATGGTAACTCTTCGACCCATCGACCCTTTGCAGCTTTCAACCTCTTTCGAATAGAATTAATAATGGTCTTGTTGCTGGATTCGGCCAAGCCGTTGGATTGTGGATATCTCGGAGTCGATGTAATGAGTTTTATCCCACGTTCATCGCAGAACTTTCGAGTTCTTTCACTTATAAATTGGGATCCATTATCGCACGTTATTTCTGATGGTACTCCAAACCTGTAAATAATGTTAGTTTGGATAAAGGAGATAACTTCCTTATCCCTAACCTGTGAGAAGGCTGCGGCTTCGATCCATTTAGAGAAATAATCAGTAAGAACAAATAAAAATACTTTTTGACCTGGAGCAGGTGGTAATTTTCCTACGATGTCCATCCCCCATCGCATGAATGGCCATGGGATTAAGACAGAGTGTAGGGGTTCAGAAGGTAGATGTGACGTACCTGAGTGTCTTTGACAAGCATCGCACCTTTGAACGTACCTTATCGAGTCTTCTCGAAGAGTAGGCCAGTAATACCCTTGTCTCGAGATTCTGTTAGCAAGGCTTCTGCCCCCAGAATGATTTCCACATTCTCCATCATGCATCTCCTGAAGGATTCGATCGATTTGTTGCTTATTCACCACACATCGTAAGATTAGACCCGTTGTAGACCTTCGATATAGTTGATCATCGAAGATCGTATATCGAGAGCTTTTAATTCTGATTTTCCGGGCTTCTAATTTGTCTTCAGGGAGCTGGTTGTTTTTGAGATAGTTCCATATATCATTCGACCAATCGTGGTTTTCTTCGATCAAATGAGCTTCTTCGATTGTGGGCGACATAAGATGTATTATCGGAACACTTTCTAAGGCTGGTTCGTTGAATGCGGATCCCAAGTTAGCCAAGGCATCGGCTTGCATATTCAGGTCTCTTGGGATTTGCTCTATCGAGAATTTATCAAATCGTGCGATCTTATCTTTTGCAATCTTGAGGTACGATATCATCTTTGAATCTTTTGCTTGAAATTCGCCATTGATTTGGTTCACTACTAGTAGTGAATCGCTTCGTACGTGTAGCCATCGTGCTCCCAAGTCATATGCCATATCCAATCCAGCAATCAAGGCTTCATACTCTGCTTCATTGTTAGTGGTTTTGAACTCACATCGTATTGAATACACCATATTGCCCCCATGTGATGATTTCAGGACTACTCCCAATCCTGATCCTCGTGCGTTAGAAGCTCCATCAACATGCATGGTCCATGGTTCGTTGTCATGAATCATCACATTACTGATTTCACCGCATGATGGTTCTTCGATTCCAGGACTGAATTCAGCTACGAAATCTGCCAACGCTTGAGACTTTATCGCTGTTCTTGGTTGATACGTTAGATCAAAGCTGCTAAGATAAATACTCCACTTTGCTAATCGTCCTGTAAGTTCAGGCTTACGAAGTACGATCTTAAGAGGATAATTAGTAACAACGATTATATGATGCGATTCGAAGTAATGCCTTAACTTTTTTGCTGCAGTCACGAGACCAAGTAAAAGCTTTTCCATAGATGTATACCTTGTTTCAGCATCGAGAAAAGACTTACTTATGTAATAGATAGGTTGCTGATGTTGGTCACCTTCTCGTACGAGCACTGCACTAACGGCGTTGTTACTTACAGCGAGGTACAACTGCAAGCTCTCACCTTCGATTGGTTTCGTTAGTAATGGAGGATTGGACATATATTTCTTTAAGCTTTGTAGTGCTTCCTCATGTGCTTCTGTCCAATCGAAGCCTTTGTTTTTTCGAAGCACGTTGTAGAACAAGTGACACTTATCTGATGATCGTGAGATGAACCTGTTCAAGGCTGCTACTCGCCCGGTCAACTTTTGTACCTCTTTTACAGTCCTTGGTGATTGAATTTCCAAGATTGCTTTGATCTGTTCTGGACTTGCTTCGATCCCTCGTTGCGTAACCATGTATCCAAGAAACTTTCCCGCACGTACCCCGAAGGAGCACTTGGTTGGGTTGAGTTTCATCTTGTATTCTCGTAATATATCGAACGATTGCTTCAGATGCTGGATATGATCTTGTGATCGTTCTGACTTTACGAGCATATCATCGATGTATACTTCCATCGTACGTCCGAGATAATCTTTGAACATCCTGTTTACAAGCCTTTGGTACGTTGATCCAGCATTCTTGAGCCCAAATGGCATTACTTTATAACAATATATGCCCTTGTCAGTCATAAACGCGGTCTTTTCTTGATCATCTTTGTGCATTAGGATCTGATTGTATCCGGAATAGGCATCCATGAACGTTAGTAGCTCGTGCCCCGCAGTTGCATCGACCATCGCATCAATATGTGGCAAAGGAAAGGGATCCTTTGGACATGCTTTGTTTAAGTCTGTAAAGTCGATGCATACTCGCCACTTTCCATTCTTCTTTTGTACTACCACCACGTTAGCGAGCCAATCTGGATACTTCACTTCTCGAATTTTTCCCGTTTTGAGTAGGTTTTCTACCTCCTCGTTGATCACCTTGTTGCGTTCCGGTGCAAACTTGCGTCTTTTTTGCTTAACGGGTTTAAACGTAGGATCCACGTTCAACTTGTGCGATATGATGTTAGGATCTATCCCTACCATATCCTCGTGTGACCACGCAAAACAATCCGAGTGTTCCTGCAAAAAAGAAATTATACTATTTTTTATATCAGGGGTTAGAGTTGCTCCTACGAAGACCTTGCGATCAGGATGTTTTGGATCTAGCACGACTTCTTCAAGTTGAAGGTCATCGTACGATCGTACTCCATCCTGGCTCTGTAATTGCTAGATATCGTGCGGCTTGGCTTTCATTGTAATCTTGTAGCACTCCCGTGCGATCTTCTTTTCACTGATTATCTCTTGCACACCCCACGGAGATGGGAATTTGATCTTCTGATGATACGTTGATGGTACGGCCTTCATATCGTGGATCCAGGGTCTTCCAAGTATGGCATTGTAAGCGGAAGGACAATCGATGACGTTGAACTTTGTTTGCTTGTTTATGCCTTTAGCAAAGACTGGCAGTATAATTTCTCCAAGAGTACTAGTGGCATCTCCATTGAATCCAATTAACGTCGTTGTTCGTCGTACAATATTGGATCGATCGATACCCATGATCTTGAGTGTTTCTACGAATATCACGTTTGCTGAGCTGCCCCCATCGATCAACACCCTTTTGGTTAAACAATTACCAATGTTTAATTGAATGACCAAAGCATCGTGGTGTTTTTGATAAGCGTCCGACATATCTTTGATATCGAACGATATTTTTGTTGCGTCAAGTTCTTTATCATCTGTAGATCTGGATTCGCTTGGGATAGGATGCCCTTCGGGCCCTTCACGTGCGTGCCTTTTTACTGCTGAATAGGTAAGACCGCACACGTCTGATCCTCCTGTAATACAATTGACCACCTTTGCTGGAACGGGCGATGTTGGTCTTCTCGTGCTATCATCGAGAAGATTTTCGAGATGTCCGTTCGTTTTGAGGTATGCGATCTCCTTCTTCAAGCTAATACAATCATCTGTATTGTGTCCGTGGTCATTGTGGAAATCGCACCATTTTGATTGATCTTTGTCCTTGCTGGGATTCTCTGGTTTTTTGGGCCATCGTACGTTAACTTCCAAGTTCCGTAGAGAATCCACCAAGTCTTTCGCTGTACCTGCAAAATGGTAAGTTGACAAATCTGGATATCTTACTTTACCTTTACCTTGGCTCGAACGTTTGTTCTGATCGCGTCGAGAATTGTCAATCTTGTTAACTCGTTTAGGTTTGAAATCATGTTTCTGTGCTCCAAGATTCTTCTTTTCATTCGAGTGTTTACGCCGGAAAATTGCATCATCTTCAATCCTCATGTGAGCTAACGTACGAGCTCGTACATCATCGAAGTTTTCTGGTGGATACTTCGTTAGATCTGTGTATAACTCCGAAGATGTATCTAACCCACGTTTGTATGCTTCGATCGCCGTCCGCACATCGCAGTTCTTGACTTCGATCATCTCTGCATTGAACCTGTTAAAATATTCACGAATGGTTTCACCTGTTTTTTGTACGACATAATAGAGATCGCTCGTTTGTTTCTCCATCTTGCGACTGCTTGCAAACTGCCGAGTAAACTGGTTTACCAACTCGGACCATGACGCGATGCTCTTGGGTTTCAAATTAATTAACCATTGCAACGCAGCTCCGGTAAGTGTTGATCCAAAGCCTTTGCACATACAAATTTCTTGAAACTGGGTTGGAATAGGAACTGTCCATACTAGCTGCTTGTATTGTGCGATGTGTTCCACAGGATCAGAGATTCCAGAGTATTTTGGTGTAAAAGCTGGAATGTTATATTTTTTGGGGATATCAACAAGAGCAATCTCATCGATATAGGGTGAGGCTTGGAATCCGGTTTTAGGTTCAACTTCGATGGGTACAGCAGCTCCAGGAAGTTTGGTCAACAATGCAAGCATTGCTTTATTTTGTTCTTCTAGCATTTTTAATCGAATATCCACGATATCATTGGGTGGTGGATTACTAGAGGTTCCCGAAACGTTTGATAAGTTTGGAATATGAGTTATGGGGGTAGCTGCGGTGGGAACGTGCGATATAGGTTCTGGAATAGGTATAAAGGGACGAGGCCCTGTTTGAGGTTGGTTGTAAGTAAACGTGGTTGCTCCTGGGTAAGGACCTGATGGTAACGGAGGGAAGATAGGACGTGAATTGTTGACTGGAGGTGGCGGTGGTAAGCTAACTTGTGATATTTGCGGTGGTGGTGGCAAGTTAACTTGCGATACTTGAGGTGGAATGAAAGATTGTGACATTTGTGGTTGTACAAATGGAAGTTGAGAAACAGGGGGTGGATTTTGAGGAAAAAATGGCCTTTGCTGATGAACGGAAACTGGGATGTGAGAAGTTTGCGGATTCGATGCTCTCAATCTAGACAGTTCACCATTCATTTGTAAGTTCTGCTCATTCAACCATTGGATTTGTTCTTGTGCTGCTGCCAACTGTTGCTGCAAAGTTGTTTGAGAACTGCTTGCCATGTTCCTGTACTCAATTCACAAAGAAGCTCGAAGAAATAGGTTAGTAAACTGACGCCTTATCGAACAAGATTTTCTCAAAACGGGCCCCACGGTGGGCGCCAAACTGTTTGTGTAAAAATTTGCTTAAATTATTATCGTAAGATATCGTGAGGTAAAATCGTCAAAAGAAAGAATCTTCGTTCGATAAAACGTGCGATAAATAAGAATAAATTGACAAGAAGATTGATGACGCAGGAAAAACCTCTGAACCGAGGAAAAAACCTGCGGCCGACTAACTAGGATAGTCGACGTTGCACTATTGATCACCAATAAGGGGTGATATCCTCGATGTTACAGTTGTATCGTACGATTACAATATTGAAATGGAAGCCAATGAATGTAAATACAGAGAATAATATTAGTATTGCTATTTTTCTCTCAGAATCAGATGTCTTGTGTGTAGAACTTTGAATCTCTTTTATAGCTGCTCGGATCGTAACTGTCATCTCATAATTGAGCTATAAATGCAACGGCTATAACTGAAGCTGATTTCACGATCGTAACGTCCAAGCTCTTAAATGAAAAAGTGTTTCTTGGTCAAACGGTCGGATTTAAGCTCGATGAACGATTGCTGTGCTTCGTGGTTATCTTGGATAAGCTTTCCTGCAATAAGAGCAAACTTGTACATGTATACCATTAGTTCAATCGTACGATCATAAGATGATATCGTGCGATTGTCTTCGATAATTACTTATCTTTGTTTGACGGTAATTATATCTTTATTTCAGGACCTTATCTTAATACAGGAATATCATCCTGGAATATATCTTACGATTCTAGTCGTTCGATCGTTCGATGATAAAATTTCACCCAAACAGTGGCTATAGATGAAATTTGAGGGCAATTGGACTAGTGTAGATAGGCCTAAAACGCTTGTTTCGGTTTTGGGTCTATGTGTAAATTGTTTGGTTTGTGATGAGTTGTGTGCTTGCTTTGTTTAGGTGAGCTAACTCGTTAGTGTGTGGATACCGAGGGATGCACTGAGCTACATCCAGGAAAGTGGGAATTATGTGCTTTTATATTGTGATGTATATATATATATATGCATGATTTGTGTGATGTGCCGGGTCCCGGGATGATTCGAATAGTGGGTAACCACTAAGGCCGAGTCGCGGGATGATCCAAAGAGTGGGTAACCACTAAGGCAGGATTGCGGGATGATCCGAAGAGCGGGAAACCGTTAAGTTGTGACACGTGTTGTGGTGTATGTATATGTTGCTATATAACTGTATATGATTTTCTGCTCACTAAGCGTTATCGCTTACCCTTTAGTTGTTCCCCTTTTTCACAAGTCCTTGTTCGGGTGTGGACAAAGGCAAGGCCCCGTTTAACTCCAGCGATGCGGACAGTTTAGGCGACTCTTTGGGATTTGTGATTTAAAATTTGACTTACGCTTTAATATGGATTTTGGCTCGTTGACAAATCTATTGTATTAAATGATGGTACTTTTTACAATTAATGTGGTTTTCATAATTAAAGATGAATTCTTTTTTAACATTTATTGTAAAAGTTAGTTTTTGTAATTATGGTGTTACATGATAGTTTCATTTTATTCGAATAGATAATTTTATTTTGTTTATATTTATTTGAATTTGTGATTTTTTTTTATCTTGAATGAAAATTTTATATTGCAATAAGTTAAATAATTTTTTTTAATTTTTTATTAACTCTTATGCCAAAGTTAGTGACGGATTAGCCATGGCAATCAGGTCAAAAATAATTAAAAAGTAATCCGTCGCTATACCCGTCCGTCGCTAGTAGCATCTGTCGCTAATCCGACGCTAAAAACTTCCGTCACTAATCCGTCTCTGATGAGTTCCGTCGCTGATACGACTCCATTGCTGAAAGCTTTTCGTCATTGATCCGTTGCTGAAAGCTTTCCGTCACAAATCCATCGCGGAAAGTATTTGCTACGCGACCTTAGCAACAAACAATATCGACAGAGCAGCTATGGATCCGCCTTTTAGCAACGGATTAGCGACGAATTTTTCCGTCACTGAAACCCTTCTATTTTGTAGTGAAAGTGAGTTCCATTATTCACTTTTTTGTATTACATTTGCAAACATGATATATTTTCGAATATGATAACTTAACTATCATACTTTTATATGTTATCACATATGTTTAAGGTTACCATGTACGTCTAATATATAATTCATACAAATAGTTGATTATACTATAGGTGTATGATTACCGGGTACTAACATTAAATATTGCTTAGACATGTGATAGGTGTTAATTTAGTAACCATATTATATCATTGTTATCGTCTTTTTGGCTTTGTTACATTTTTCCAAACCCTTCATTTTGAGTCTTTTTAGTCCTTTTATTATGGGATTTTTTTGTTTTGGAAGTTAAAGGGATAATGTTAGGAACTTTAACAAGATTTTCATGTAAACTAGAATTTAAACTTATAACCTTTGAAAAATACTACGCCAAATTCTAATGATTTCTTGTAAATTTATTGTTATAAAATTCCAACGGTTGGTCCTTGTGAACTTAATTTTGGCTGAATTTTTTGGATAATTTTTGGTATGGACTTGGACTCTTTTTTGGCAACACTTGGGCCCTAACTTACTACATTCTTTGTTATAATTTTACTGCATTATATTTAGACCTGGCAAATATTAACACGACACGTTAACTCGACACGAAATAAACGGGTTTGGATAACAGATTTCAACCCGTTAAAGTAAACGGGTTGACACGACACGACACGAAGCGGGTAAGGTCAGGGTCAAAAATATCAACTCGAAAATGACCAGACTAACCCGTTTATACATATATGTGTGTGTGTTTGTGTATATATTTAAAGTTTTCTTTTTATCCATTTTACTAATTTACGGTTTATTTAGATTTCTAATGTAATAATGTTAATAGATTTGGTTCAAACTTACAAGTTTGAACTATAAAAATTGGATACTAAATTTTTATGAGTTTTTTTTTTTTAGTTTTTAGTTTTATAAATGTTAAACGGGTTAAACGGGTCGGGTTAGGGTTGGGATTCATGACCCGTTTATATAAACGGGCCGGGTTAAGGTCAAACATTTTCAACCTGTTTAACTTTGAACCCTACACGATACGACACGTTTGTCATGTCTAATTATATTACCGACGTTTACATTCAATACTTCCATTTCTACAATTTAATTACTGTCCTATACGTTTTCAAGTAATTTACTTTCATTATTATTATAAGAAATTTGTTACTTGCGTAACAAGTTTCCTTGCTTCCGTTTCATGCTTACAATTTATTTTTGTGCATTTTTCATCTTCATTATTTAATTTTCAGTCCATACACCTTCCATAAGAAGAATATGGGCAATGATGGGCTGATTGCTTAAGCTAGCTTGGGATGTAAAATAAAGTTAGGGCTGATATTCATGTAAAAGTCAAGATGTGTTCTAAATATATCATTTTCATTTAACTATGCAATATAAGTTATTAATGTTTTATTGAAGATTACCTAAATTTATCTAACAATTAATTTTAGTGCTTGACAAGTACTATGATATTTCTAGTTTGCATATCCTGAAAATTTCTACAATAAATTGGGGTTTTTACGATGTAAGATGATAATATAGTGTCCCGCTATGTTCACGACATTTAACACAAATGATATTGTAACACTTTTAGATAAGACGTTTTTTTGTTTGATCCTATAAGCTTCGAGTCGTTTGGTTCACAAATAGAATTTGATGGAATTGGAATCCATTAAAGGAATTTGTCTTCGAAGATTTTGGAATGGAATTTGACAACACCTTTGTAGGGTAGGAACTCAATTCCTTCACTAAAGCCATTAAATGATAAATTCCTTAAATTGTGGAATTCAATGGAATTCAAAGGATTACATCATCCTACGAACCAAACATCACTAAGGAATTTGGTTAAAGGAATTTTCATTCCAATTCCATCGATTTCCTTTGAATTCTGCTAACCAATCAGCTTCTTAGGCGACATTTGGTTTGCATAATGAAACTTGATGAAATTAGAATCATTTAAAGCAATTTGACTTTGAAGGAGTTTGGAATTTGATCATGTGTTTGATTTGTAGCAATTCAATTCCTTCACTTGAACCAAAGAATTATGAATTCCTTAAATTGTGGAATTCAATAGCATTCAAATATTCCATCAAATTCATTTAGCAAACCAAATATCACCAAAGAATTTGGTCAAAAGCATTTCTCATTGAAGGAATTAGAATGGAATGTTATCATATTTGACCACTTGTTTGGTTGACATACATTGGAATGGAATTTGTTAATGGAATTAGAATCTGCATGTTTGGTTCACATAGTATAACCTTGAGATTGGAATGAAATATTAGCAAATGACTAAAATACCCTTTGAAACATTTGAAACCAAAATCCAACTATAGTGGTTCAAGTCGGTGATGGTCGGGTTGTTGTTGAAAATGGCGGTGCTCGGTGGTGGTTTAAATCGGTGGTAGCCGGTAGCGGTTTAGAACAATGATGGTCGGTGACTAACGATGGTTCAGAACGACGGTGGTCGATGGTGGTTCACAATGGCGGTGGTCTTATCTGGTGGTTCAGACCGGCGGCGGTAGGTGGTTGGTTGTAGTCGGTAGTGCTTTAAATCAGCGGTGGGTGGGAGTGGTTTAGAACAATGACGCCGGAAGCTGGTGGCGGTTCAGACCAATTGGATCAATGAAATTCGTCATTCCAATTATTTCGAATTTCATCCAATTCCGCAAACCCAACACTCCTTTAGAATTTTTCAAAACTCTATTAAAATATTTATTTATTTATTTTAGGTATCTTATAACCTTCGTTTTGTTGTAGTATTTGTGTTGGTCCCAAATAATCAAACAAAAAGAGGATTCAAGAGAGAAATAAAGAAGATGAAATGAAAAGTCCTTGAATTTATTATGAGAGCTCTCAAAAACACAAGAAGACACACAAACACCTACTAGATGACTCTCATTGAAATGACTTCCACACCTTTCTCTCAACCCTAAACCCCTTTATATATGGGGCCTAAATACAAAAGCCCAAGCCCAAGCCCAATAGCTAAACTAACTAGTTAAACACTAATTAAACCTTCTCAAAGCTTACTTTATAAAACTTTCTCTGATTAGGACAATTTGGTCCTAACAATCTCCCCCTAAAGTTTTATAAAGGAAGCATCTCTGATCTTCTCCCCCTTGCTTTCTTCAGAAAACTTTAGTGGCGTTCGGCTACATTTTGATCTCCAAGCTCCCCCTCGATTGTAGCTCTTTATCTTCAGTTTCAACTGAAAGACCAGATCCGATTTGCAATAACCGCGACTGATTGCGCAAACTACAGCTCAACCTATAAATAACTCGACACGTCTGATAACCGCATAATACAACAGCTTGCACCAGAGCATGTTGATTCATCCAACTATGTTGATCTCCCTCCAAGAAAAACAAAGGGATAGATGCATGTGTGAGTTACCGTGCGGATTAGCAAGAAAAATAACGAATCTGTCTTTGACCGCGTGTTGAATAGGAATTCAGCATTAGAGCTCTAAATGTGATAAGCTCACAACAGGGAAACACTGAAGCTTGGATCACCGAAACACCATATGGAGTGAAACACTGGAGTAGATGTTGAACGAGATACTCTACTTTGATCTCTCTTCTGCTCAGAGAATAGTCGATTTCCTGAAATCTTCCAAAATGTCAAGTAATCAAATCCAGATCTAGTCTTCTTATCAGATGGATGACGACCGTCACTCAAAATTCTAGATCGCAACCGAGCCTCAACAACGGTAAAACTCAACTCTCACGCCTAAGAGGAATAATTCACCGAAGGTGGCATCCAAAGGAAAAACTCAACTCTCACGCCTAAGAGGAATAACTCCATCTAATAAAACTCTAGAATAATGGTTGCAGAGCGTCAGCCTTCTGAGTAATCTAACCAAATGCAGAATACGATCACCGTCGTTTTGAAATCGATACAAATCTGACATGACTTCAAATAATCTGGAGCAGTTGGGAAACGAGAGAAATTCAATTTTCATGATTGAAAACTGAATTTGGGCTAAAATTTGGGTTGATGAGATCTTTACGAACCAATTGGGAAAGAAAGGTGGCTAATAAAGCGCGGGGATTTTGAAGCGTCACATGTATTTGAATCTGGGTGGATCTAGAGCGCAGCGGAAAGTGATCAATCATAAGCCCGATTGACCGTATAATCTTGAAAGCGTATCTGGAGATAATTCCCGAACTAAAATTGAGCAATTTAGCATACTCGGGAAAAAATTCCGTCAAATAGTCCCAAACCCCGAATCCTGGAAGTCCCAAATCAGAAAAAAAATAAAATTTTCTGAAAGATGTGAAAATTTCAAACTTCGGGGGCTGAATTTGTAAAAATCCAGAACTTTGAACTCTAGGGGTTAATCTTGTAAATATTCAGAACTTGAACTTGAGGGACCAAATCTGAATATCTTCGAAAATTGAAGTGCAAGGACCAAACTCGACAGAACTTGAAACATGAAGTGCAGGGACTGGATTTGAATATTTCTCCAAAGTTGACAAATAAATAGGCTTGAAAGATCAGGGGTGGGCAGCGTCAAGGTTCCAAACTTGAAAACTTAAAATGCCATTCACTTTAAACTTCAAGGACCAAATGTGCCAAAACCAATCAAACTTTAAATTAAAGTACATGGTGCCATCACGTGATTCGGGAAAACATTTCCCGAATTGACTTTCAAGACCCATTTTTTTTATTCGAGACCCATTTTTTTCTCTCCTCTTTTTTTCTTCAGAGAAACATGTGATTGAGTCGAAGAATTCATGTTTGGAGTCGGGAAACTTGAAAAATCAAAGGTTCCACTTAAGAACGAGTCGGGAAACTCGAATACCCGAGTCGGGTTATTCATATTTCCCGAGTCGAGATATGAAAGATCAAAGGTTCCCCTTAAGAACGAGTCGGGAAACCTCGAATACCCGAGTCGGGTTATTCATGTTTCCCGAGTCGGAATATAATCACAACCCAAACATCAATGTTCATCATCTCCATCAAGATCCAAACCCCAAAAATTCAAAATCAAACTTTTTCAAGAACAAAGCTTCAAAACCCAAAAAAGATCCTCTTTGAATGATTCTATAGGAACAAACAAATCTAATGATTTGTTTGGCTCTGATACCATTTGTTGGTCCCAAATAATCAAACAAAAAGAGGATTCAAGAGAGAAATAAAGAAGATGAAATGAAAAGTCCTTGAATTTATTATGAGAGCTCTCAAAAACACAAGAACACACACAAACACCTACTAGATGACTCTCATTGAAATGACTTCCACACCTTTCTCTCAACCCTAAACCCCTTTATATATGGGGCCTAAATACAAAAGCCCAAGCCCAAGCCCAATAGCTAAACTAACTAGTTAAACACTAATTAAACCTTCTCAAAGCTTACTTTATAAAACTTTCTCTGATTAGGACAATTTGATCCTAACAATTTGTCATGTGATCAATCAATCACGTTTTCTATGAATGTATTTACACGATTGAATTCCAATATAATAAAATTTTGTTTGAACTCTCCACAATTGAATATTCGCATGAAATAATGTTGTCCGAAGAGTGTTCACAATTAAACATCCATATGAGAGTTTTTGTAACGGGTTTTTACAATCGAATCTTCGTAAAAATTCTTATGAAAATTTAATTATAAAACACCCGATTTATATAAAACTTAAGGAAAAATATTACAATATTTAGCATGAAGTTGTTTTTGGCGAACATCTATATAAAACACACCAGAACTAAGTAGAACAAGATTGAGATAAGTCTGTTCCATCCTACCCTTCCAGAACTAAGTAAAACAGAGTCAGATGTACCATTATACCTCTCAAAATACAGATTGATTTTCTATTGTCTCATACTTAGGGATGAGCAAAACTCGACCAAATCCGAAAAACCTCGAATCTAGCTGACCCACATAACTCGAACTAACTCGATCTTTGAAATCCAACTTTTTTACGAGTTACTCGGTTCGGATATGATCTTCGTACCCATCACCAGAACCCACCCGAAACCCGAATAAAACATTTTATTAACATTTTTTGTATCTTTTTTATGTAGTTTTTTAGTGTTTGAACTATATTTTTATTAGTTTAAGTGTTTAATTTAATTTTTATTGTTTGAAGTTTGGATTTTGAAGTTTGAAGTTTGAATTGATTTTAATATTTAATGATTAAATATGTAAAGCAAAAGATTAAGATTAAATTTATACCCATTATATCTAATATATGAGTAAATTTTTCATTTGATATTTTTTATTCAAATTTTGTTACTTAAAATATATATGTTCATCTTTAAATTTTTGTTGCACACTATTTTTATTTTCTACTAATTTGTGGGAAAAACATATATTGTTAAAATTCGAAAACCCGATTAAATCCGAATCCGACACATGATTTTGATTTTCGGGGACTATATTTCATACTCAAACCCTATCCGAAATACAACTATAAATGTATATTGCTTCTATTTATCTTGCAAGCTATGTATTTTATTATATATTTTGTTATAGTTTTGTTGATACATAGATTGTAATTTTTTGTTTTTTGGTAATCTTCATTTAGATTGACTATTAGGTAAAATAAACACTAAAAATCTAATTAGGGGTAAAATGATCATTTAATCAGTCATCTTCTGTCTAATCATGTCATATCATATCTTACCAAACGCTAAACAATTATTCTGTCATGTTCTATTATGTTCTATCTTGTTTTGTTGTGTTTGCATACCAAACGATAACAAATGGACCAAGGGCCGAAATCAACTTAAGACAAAATATATACTATTCCATAAGCCATAAGGGCTACTTTTAATAAACAAAGTCTATGCTGATCCGTGATTTATTTTTAAACAGTCATATGTATTCATATAAATTAACTTATTGATAAAAAAAAAATATTATCAAGGATGGTTTTACCATTTTTTTATTATAACTTTAACTATTTTCAAATATTGATCGGCATAAATATTTTACTAAGGCTATGTTTAGCAAACTAGCTGATAAGATAGCTTATGATTAATAAAGTAACTTATGACTGATAAAGCAGCTGATTACTGATAAACTAGCTGATGAATAACTTACGTTTGGAAATACTAGTTGATAAGGTAACCTATTATAGTAAAAGAACAAGAAAAGACATGTTTGAAAATTCATAGTATAAAATTAATCAAGGGTATATTTGGAATAAAAAATAAAAAGTCTCATAAATCACCAAAAGGTTAGTGAGAGTAGCTTTTGAAAAAACTACCTAATAAGTTAACTTATAAGCTAGCTTATGGTCCATCCAAACATGTATTTGACTTGTAAGCTAACTTATTAGCATACTTATTTTACCTAATAAATATCACCTTATAATAATTAAAATTAATTAATGATTATCAATTAATTTTAACTATACATTATACATTAATAATTAATTGTTATTGTTAATTATTTATAAATATTAATTACATTAATTATTCTTTTAATTACTATTCAAGATATGTAATTGTCAAAAAAAATATAACAATTCTAAAAGTATTTATATAAGTCACATAAAAATTAAAATTATATATGTACAACAAAAACCACTCTACAACATAAACAAAATCCATAATTTACTTGTATTTTTATGTACGACCATCAAACAACATTATGCATATATACAACAAAAACACCCAATAAATGTAAGATTGGAAAACATGGGACCCTTTAAAACACCCAATAAAGTGCATTTTTTTTGGTTATAGTTCTCATGAAGAAATGAACTTATAAAGAAAGAAAAAGAGAAGGTGCGTTTGTCTAGTATTCAGCCAACCAATTTTCAGTTCCTTAAATCAACAACTATGACGCTGATGTTATCGGTACTCCTACGTCCCAAAGCAAGACGTACGAGCAACGTTGCTGCTAAATCGACTCTTGTTACCCCTTCATCTGCTTCTATCCGAGGCTCGTTTTCTACAAGACAGTCGTGAAGTATCTTGCAAACCAATTCGGTCGACAAAACATCCCATAATCCATCGCTACCTACTATCAAACATTCGTCTCCTGCTTCTCTTCTCGTTATCGAGATTTCTGGTTCAGATGTTACCCACTGTTTTAAAACCCTGTCGCCTGTTTGATTCATCCAATGTCATTTGTCAAGTAGCTATATCCGCACACTCCAAAGGGTCTCCTCGCGACTTCTCTCATATTTACTCAAATGTCACTACTTTCGCAAGTGAAAGGACTGCAATTTTCAAAGGGATGAAAAAGGAAAAGAAAGAAAAGCAGTTTACAGGTCCACAAGTACATCCGCAACATTGGCTTGCGGCTTGTGGCCATGTTCAAAAAATTTACAGATACCGTCCCTGTACAACTGTACTTGCGGACCTATTCCGAAACTTCTTTTCTGTCTTTTACTTTTTCACCCTCAGTAAATTATAGACATGTCGCTTGCAGAGATAGTGATATATGATTGACTTTGACTTGGAAACCAATTTAAAGAAACGGATATTTATGTCAATTTCACTATAAAAGATTAGAGGGAGGTTCATACAAGAACCATACCCATTTGTAAGAATAAAAGAACACTTCTTAGCCACTAGTTTAGTATAGATAATACATATTATATTATATGGCATATCAGTAATTAAATGTACTTTATATCTACTTTTCATCTAGGGGTATAATCTTTTAGGGGTAAATTAGGTATATAATAGATTTGAAATATTTCACATCAAATTCAAGTATTTTTCTTAAATAGTAACTTTATACCCAAAATACCCTTCAACTAATTAAATATATATTAAATTAAATTTTGGTTTCCTAATTAGATTTTACAAGAACATTTGATAAAATCATATATGATTTCACAAGAGTCTTGTACAAAATCATACATGATACGGAAATCACATATGATTTCACAAGAGCCTTGTACAAAATCATACATGATACTGAAATCACATATGATTTCACAAGAAACCTTCTACAAAATCATAAATAATTCTAAAATCATATATATTTTACAATAACCTTATACAAAATCACATATCATACTGAAATCACATGTGATTTTACAAGAACCTTTTATAAAATCATATATCACGTTGAAAATCATACAAGAACCTTTTATGAAATGTTCTTGTAAAATCACATGTGATTTTACATGAACCTTTCATAAAATCATATATGACACTGAAAATCACACGTGATTTTACAAGAACCTTTCATAAAATCATATATGATACTGAAAATCACATATGATTTTACAATAATCTTCTACAAAATCATATATACATATATAATTCTGAGATTATATATGATTTTACAATAAACCTTGTACAAAATCACATATCATAGTGA
The DNA here is from genome assembly GCA_030169165.1 of Centaurea solstitialis. Lineage (NCBI taxonomy): Eukaryota > Viridiplantae > Streptophyta > Magnoliopsida > Asterales > Asteraceae > Centaurea > Centaurea solstitialis. The sequence goes on from CM058043.1 coordinate 68,523,350, forward strand.
TAATTTATCTTGAAATATCTTAGATATGAAGCAAAGAGAGAGAAATCTAATATGAATATTATTTTTTTCAAAAAGCAAAAGAGAGGGAAATCTTGTATGAATAGTATTCTTCCCAAAAGTAACTTTATACCCAAAATACCCTCCAACTAATTAGATATATATTAAATTAATTTTTGGTTTCCTAAATAAATTTGTGTGGTTAGTAATTGTTCCTTTATTCTTGCAAATTGAGTTTGTTCTTGTTTGAACCTACTTCTAAAAGATTAACACCCAAAAGTACGGAGTTTAAGATATATAACCTATTGCCCGGGACATGGAAAGGATTCCTTCAACTCGTGCTCCATTTGCGAACGTGATTCGTCCTCCACGACCTTCAATTCGTGCACGTTCGTCTTCCCTATCAGGCTAATCAGCAACACAGATTAAAATTCACCAACTTTTCTTGATTAAACTTCCAAGAACATAAATTATTGCGAATTTGGGGGTAATGATTGAAGACAAAGGGTCTGTTATCTAAACCTTATGGTCGACGGAAAGTGGTATCGGCCTGCCGTTACGGCAGAGGACGGCACGTGAGTCCCCGCAGTTGGCCACAAATATGTTATCCTTTGTAACAATCGACACGGCCGCCGTGGACCCCATGAAAGACAATTGCGGACCGCATCTACAGTTGTTGGAACCACCACCACAAAGACACAATCTCAATGCCATTTCATCCATCCTCTGAAAACTGCTGTTGATCGCGTTCCTCCATAGCTCTCCACCTCCGCCACCGCCATTTGACTCACCTCCAATTACCATCGCCCGCATCAACTCCTCCTCCATGATAACATGCATGTTTTCTTTACACAATGCAGAAACCTGTTCCATATGATTGCAACTCAAAATCATTAACTAGATGTTTTCGGAACTCATTGGGATAAAAATAGAAGGCTTTGAGATTGAATTTTCAAGAATTTTGTCAATTCGACCGTGATTTTTGGTGTTTGTTTGCAAGTACGAACTGAATTAACTGCCCTCTCAAACTTGTAACATACATACATAGAGCTACCTTTAGTTGTGAACCAACTTGTGTGTGTTAACCTATCAACCAATCAGATTCAATCTTTGGAGTTGGTTTTGTATGGGCGTTTACAAATAATAGAAGGGTATTTTAAGTTGTGTATTGACGGTTACATTAATTAGGAATCATTAAATTTTTTTAAACTAGAAAATTAATCTTAGCCATGGACTATTTTGATCAACGGCATAGATTGGTTAACAAATTAAAGCAAAATACTTGGTTCACAAAGAGGACTAAGGACTCTAAATATATAGATGTGTACTTTATGTATTAGGTTCAAATGAGAAGTGCTTAAAAAAATACGAAGTAGATAAGTGATCTTCATCACTCATCCGGTCAATAAATGCGGCTTTGACTCTGCTCTCCGTGAATTGCGTCCAACCGAACTTTGATTAGTCAAAGATTGCGGTTTTGACTATGATCTTAACTGTATCAACGGTTTTGATCACTTTTCTAATTCGTATTTTTTTTAGCACTTCTCGTTTAAACCTTTCTCTGTACTTTAAATATTATATAGATATGAAAAAGCTTGCAAACGAGAACGTTAACAATTTAAGAAAATATAAAAGTATACAAATTCATATATTATTTTATAGTGAGAAAAAAAACTAGATGTGGACGACTTGTAAAGTCGCGAATAAAGTCACGTGAATCATATCACTACGTGAATATATATGATTTTGTCTATTAACAAAGTTTAGACCAACGTCGTAAATAATCGGTGTTCTTGTACAAACCCACTTATGAGATATATTTATTTATCTTTTAAAAATAACTTCAAAACCAAATATATATATATATATATATATATATATAGAGGAGCCTTCATATATATATATATATATAGGGGCGGGTTCAATTGCAAACCACTTTTTCGTTGTGAACGTGAGGACAACCCAGAGCGCGACACGTGGCAATTGAAATCGGCGGGTCAAGATTTATTCAGTCTGAATAAAGCGTTATTCAGACTGAATAAAGCGTTATTCAGACTGAATAAGCTTTGACCCGCGGATGACCCGCGGCTGACCCGCCCGGGTCCGAATTCATCAGAGTGCGAGTAGTGTTATTCAGTCTGAATGACTAAGCCAAAAAAAATTCAAATTGCCACGTGGCGCTCTCTAGGTTGTTCTCACGTTCACAACCAAAAAGTGGTTTGTATTTGAACTTTCCTCTATATATATATATATATTTGAAAATAGGTATTTAATAAGGTTAATAATTTACTTGACGCCCTCCATGGCCATCGAAGACACCGAAGAAAGTAGCGGTTGGAAGCCATTGATCTCCGGGCGGCATAAGTCCGTATAAACGGAAACCTGATCCTCCATCTGACGCTGCCTTCCAACCACCGACAACATCCCGTACTCCACGGAACTGCTATTCATAACCTTCAGACCGCCTTCGTTCCCCCTGACCACAACCGACGACCGAGACGCAACCGCCGCCATTCTCCTCATGGCGATCCTGCGGCGGCGCCGCTCACGGCATTTCACCGGAGAATCCTCGTCCTCCTCGGTACTCTCCATCGCACTCTTTCGATTACCGTACACTCGCTTCATAATTATCCACAAAATCATAGCCTTTTTCGATCATCTTTCAAAGTTCATAATTTTTTTAACGAAAGATAACTCACGTACACATATGTCATCTCAGGGAATATATAGATATAGATATATATATAGATATATGATGTGGTGTAGTAGCTTTTCGTGGAGGAATACTAGGGAGCCAGCTCAAAGGAGCTTCATGCTTAAGCTGCCTGCTAGCCGACGTTGAGGTTGTACAGATGTTGCCACGTGGGATGGAAGAGTTTCTTAATAACATCATGAGAGTTTGGAAAAACGGTGGAGAGATGACACGTGGCAGATGAAATCTGAGTGAAGCTAAGGTTCAGAGTCATATGTGGGGCCCATTCGAGATTACCACGTCATTAGTTTTTGGGGAACAGCTAGCTTGGGTTCACTCACTACTCTCCATTTGCTTTGGTGGCCCTGCCACACACCCAACGGCCAACACCATTTTCATTCAACGTTTTCTTATTAGGTTTTATAAGTAGGAATATAACTATATCTTAAAAAGATTAAGGTGATGTATCTTTATTACGAGGAAGTGAAGTCTGGATTCTGATATTAATTGACGATGTTAAAGTCTGAAATTTAAATTAAGTAGATTATTTGGTTTTATGAATGGTTTAGTTCCTCGTACTTAAGTTAATATTTTGTTATTGTATGTACTGGACTTAAAAACCTACCATTTAATATATCGAAGTTTCAAAACTTACCATTTAATGTACTATGATAACAGGTTACTAGCAGGTCACCATATTTCTCAATTACGGGTTTAGTCTCTAAGGTTTGTCAACTGCTACTAGCAGGTCCCTGTATAACAAAAGTTCTTGAAATCACCCTTTGGATGACCCGAATCAAACTTGATTTCCGTTTAAACCCAAAACCCACTTGGGAATAGCTTCTTTGAAGTTGTTCATGACAACCCTTTTCGAATAGGCCGGAAAAAAAAGCGAGATTGATGCAAACGACGTCATGCTCTCGGAAGTTAAAGCTTTATTGATGGTGGTGCCGGAAAGAGGAGATACATGATGGATCGGGTCTAATGTAACAGAAAGAATGACCCATATCGTCTAACGGATGGTCGGAGATGACGACCGGAATCTGTTTCCGGCGGTCGGAGATGATGGATGCGTCAGGTCTAACGTAACATAAAGAATGACCTATATCATCTAACGTAACAAAAAGAATGACCCATATTGTCTAACGAATGGTCGGAGATGACGATCGTAATCTGTTTCCGGTGGTCGGATATGACGATCGTAATCTGTTTCCGGTGGTCGGAGATGACTGATGAGTTAGGTCTAACATAACAGAAAGAATGACCCATATCGTCTAACAAATGGTCGGAGATGACGACCGTAATCTATTTCCGACGGTCGGAGATGAATGATGGGTCAGGTCTAACGTAACAAAAAGAACGTGCGAAGTTCGTCGGAGAAGATGGCCAGAGTTTACCGGAGAAGATGACTTTTATAGTTAATTACATAGTGATCCTTATAATTTAATGATTTTATTAAACCAAAAATAAACAAAAATCAATAAACCTCAAGGACCAAATCCGTAAATTACCATAATAATTTAGTATTAAAAAAGAAATCAAAAATATGGAAATTACCTGTTACCAATAGAACAAGTTTCATGATACATTAAACGGTAGGTTTTGAAACTTCGATACATTTAATGGTAAGTTTTTAAGTCCTTAACACATACATAGTAAAAGGTGACAGCTTAGATACATTTTGGAAACTAAAAACATTTGCTCGTTGTTTAAATCCATATAACAGACCTAATATGTTGCAACTTTTATGTGGAAACGATTTCAATCAATTCTCTAAATGAATGTACGGGATTTCATCGAATTTCTACGGTAGCCAGCAAATGTCGATGCATACAATGGTGTAATGTATTGGATGAAGGTGGTACATTCATGAAACATTATGCATTCCATGTTAGTGTACGTATTTAATGAAAATATTATGCATTACAGGTAAAATTATCAGATGAAGCCATTAATCGTTGATGCAATCTAGTACCAATTATAATAAGTGGGCAAAATAAATGGTTTAGAAGGAGGTTGGAGGGGTTGTAACCTTTTACTATAGTGCATGATGTGGGGTGCAAGCATAAGCCTTATGCAGTTATTCTTTTAGGCCATGCTCACATGGTTCATTTCCGAGAGCTCAAATGCCTCTAACGGCAAAGAATAGATGTCACACCACCTAACGTAGATCTCAAACCTTTCCCCTTCTGTTTTAAATATGCATATTTTATAGGTGTTGATAATACATATCATCTTATATAGTAAGAACATCCCTATCTGGCATTGAACATTTAAAATGCAAAACTATTGAAAATGTATTAATTATTAATCTACAAAGATCACATTACAATAGAAGAAGAAATCAACTATATTATACATAAGCTAACAATGACTAAAAGGAAAAACTAGCCACCAGCCACATGAGGAAGAGCATATAAGTGGAGTCCATTTTCCATGTGAAGGGTGAGCATAGTTTTATATGTAGCTTCCTTACTCTTATCCACCAATTCAAACTTGAAAAAGAAGACAAGAAAAGCTGCCATTATTTTCATCTGTCTATATGCAAATTCCTTCCCTAAGCAAATCCTTGGCCCACCCTAAAGAAAATCCTTCATCATGACTCATAGTAACAACAAATATGCAATTTTTATATCAAAATCTAGAGAGTAACTTATAAGTTTTCTGTAACTAACCTGAAAGGCAGTAAACTTGAAAGGGCTTTCTGGCCGAAAACGCCATCAATAAGCCATCTTTCTGGCCTGAATTCCTCCGCATCTTCTCCCCAAATGTATGTCATCCTTCCCATCGGATACGCCATGTAACTTACTTCATCTCCTTTCTTTATTTTAAACCCATCCGGAAGGACGTCATCTTTCGCTGCACACTTTCCATCCTGAATAACAGTTGCAAGAATTAAAGCAAGTACTAATAAGTAATAAAAATGAATATAAATATAAATCACAAATAGCGTTACCAGAGGAACAGCAGGATAGAGTCTGAGAGTCTCAGTTAAAGCTGCATGAAGGTAATGCATTTTGTTGAGGGAAGTTTCGGTTAAATTGCGGGAGAACTCGTTGATAGAATCTGTATATTCTGCTCCAGTGGCTTCTTTCACTTCTAGTGCAACTTTTTCTTGAATCAAGTTGTGTTTACAGAGCATGTAAAAGAACCAAGTGAGCGTATTTGCAGATGTGTCCTTCCCGGCAACGATGAAACTAAGTGATATGTCTCTCAAGTATTGATCTGTCAAACTTACAGGATTGATCTCGCTCTCAATCAGAAACCTTGATAATATATCGTCTCTATCTCCCTGTTTCCAGAAAAAGAAAACGAATCAAAGCATGTAAGGATGCGTTTGGTTGTGGAAAATTTTCCAGCTTTCAAAGAAAATTTTCTAAGAAAGGAAATTTTAGAAAACGCGCTTAGTTCATTCAGTTTTCAAAAACTTTCCAATAAAATGAAAATTCTGTTTTCTAGCTTCTATGTAAATTAGAAAATTGATTTTAGTAGTTTTCAAAAAATTTCTAAATGCATTCTCTAATTTTCTAAATGAAAATGAAAACTCCACCATTTCAACCAAACGTGTTTTCTAAAATTTTCATAGAAGACTGAAAATGAAAACTCAATTCCATTTTCTGAAAACGTTTTCCAGGAAAATGAAAACAGTTTTCCACAACCAAACACACCCTAAACCTCACTGTAAAAAGTAGGAAATCCATCCTTTCTGACGATACTCACATCAAGTTTCCTATTTTTTATCTGCTCCCGCTTGTGATCGATCAATTCATACACAAAGTTATCGATCACTCTTATGCTTGTCTTAAGAGCAGCTTCAGAACCAATATTGAGATACCTTTTCAACCTCCATAATGGATCAACATAGCGCCAGAAGATGATACAATTTGAATCATCAAATGCTTTTATAAACCGATTACTGACCTCATCTGAACCTGATAAAGTATCAAGATCAAACCCAAATCCCACCTTGAACATCGAATCTAAAGTTGTTTTCATCAACAGATCCTGCAAAAGAAGAAAGCTATTACTCTGTTCCACCTTCATCCAAATCATACGTCATTATTTTTTATCGAATCTACAATACCTGTAAAGCAATAACTTGTTTACGAACAGATGCTTCTGAAACTTTTTTCACCAGTTTAGTGGTATTAGCCATGAAAACAGCAGTACTAAAATCTCTAAGGATTTTGGTTGAAAACTCAAAACTGGCAAGCTTCCGCTGGTGGCGCCATATATCTCCATCTGCTACAAAGATCCCATTCCCAAAAAGATCTCCCATGATCTCTTTTTGGTAAGCACCCTATGAACACCATCAACAACTATTTGTAAAAAGATGTCGATAATTATTTTCCCGAGAGACCCAAACAACACGTGGCGGAACTTTTACCACCCATTCATATTTCATTCACAGGATCGAAAAAGGAGTTAGCCGAGATCATAATACCTTGATATAGTTCGGGAAGTTGGTTTTGAGAATGTGCTCAACATTAACAGGATCAGCAGTATAGACTTCACTGTGTGTCGGATTGATAAAACGGAAAGTGTGGTGCTTCCTAGCAATCAAGGTCATATAATCGAAAAGGTGGTTGAAGTGTATCAGCATATTCACAGTCGATCCTACTAGCGGCGGCCGGTGGTCGTTTGATATCAATTCTTGAAAATAAGGTACATGTATGGCAGTCAAGAGCGAAATCACAGACAAAATCATGAGTCCAACAAGTGTCAACATGAAGGGTGCTGAAAAGTAGAACCACATGAGAAAGAAGATGGTGGAAACTGAAACTAGAGTCTTCATCTTGGAAAGTAAACACAGTTGCTAGATGATCAGCTAGTTGTAACTATGGGTCAATAAAATTGGGTGGGTTAAAAGTTAATTTTTTATAATATACACCAAAATTCAACGAAGTTTGTAAGCATATGTTTGCAATTTGCAACTATAATAGTAACATATAAAGGTAAGAAATGGTTAGGGGGTAGGAAGGGATGTAAGTTATCAAAATACAGAAGTAGAAACCATTGACTTGATGGAATTATTATAGAGCGGCCACTTGCCCATGAAGATAATGAGAAAAATACAAGATTGAGGATAGAGTTATAAAGTTAAAGATGGTAGACATCAACATCATAATAGCACTATAATATAAAGTCTTCTCTTCTATCTTCCCTAGTTGATTATTTCACTGCTTTTAAAAATGAAAAAACATCTATTCTAATATGTATTTATATAAAGTTATCTATTTATTCCCTGTCCTCAGTATAAGCTTGAATTATCAGTATGGAAAACCTGTCCATATTTCAAATTAATTCCTTCACATTTAATTATGTATGATTTTCATGTGCAATGCAATATGGTTCGTAATATACAAGTATAAATACTCTCAAAGTTTAAGTCATAATGAACACAATTATCTCAATAAAATTGTATTTTTGAAATTGCATATTACCTATTTCCTTCTTTTCTTGCATAACCTGCCCTGTAGTCCTGTACTCGAAATTTTATGTGTAATTATGCTAGTAGAAGAAAGTTCAAATGTGAACTCAATTTTGGTTGTGAACATGAGGACAAATCTCAGCCACTCATCCGGTCAATAAAGGCGGCTTTGACCGGGTCCCTTCCTTTAATAATCTCCACCCTCCCATGAATCGTGTCAATCCTCCATGATCGCGTCCACCATAACCAAAGATGTGTGGCTGAGATTCGTCCTCACGTTCACAACCAAAATTGAGTTCACATTTGAACCTAACCCTATGCTAGTATATGTATATATAATATGCCACCTACAGTAAGTACACATGTTTCTATTCTAGCAGTGTAGGAAGACATATTACTATGTCTTAAAATGGCATGTATAGAGGTTTATCTTTATCCTGTTTACCTTGACAAATAGTCTTGGCTTTGCCTTCTCTTGTCTCTTGAGCAAATTGCCTGCTAATCTATCAAGATGAACATATTAAATTATTAGTTTTTGTGAATAAACTTGGTAAAACTAACAGGCTGGATAAGTCTTTTTCCTCACATTTAGAACTGTGACTGTAAAATGGGGAAATTTTGATGATAAAATAGAAGACTTTGCTGTAAACTCGAACAAATGTCACACTCTGTAGCATGAAACCCCCTTCTTGATCTATCTTCATCTCTTCACTCGGCCGATACAAGAGACTCTTAGGGGCCGTTAAGTTTTAACAAACATACCGGGTAAGTGCTTTATGGCAAGAGACATCAATCTAACTTAACTTATCATCATGTAACATTCTAAGCCATCAAAATGGATTGTCGGTAAGCGTCAAAAACCCAGTAAGCACTTATCAGGTAAGAGTGTTTTCCCTCACTTACCTTGCTATACCTCTTAATTGATAAGATTATCGGTTATTACCATGCTCAACCAGTAAGCTAGTAATATTACCCGGTAAATCCTTAGTAAACGCCCCTTAGATTCCATCAAGACCTCAGATAGTCAGATGATCCTTTCATAATACAACCACCCAATCTGATCAGTTTCTCGTATCCACCTATCCTTTCATCTTTTAACTTCTTAAAACACATATAAAACCTACTAAAATAATTCTTTCCCATCAGGCATACAATTTATCCATATAATTTCAGAAACATCTATTAAAAAACATTCAACAATTTACAAGTTTTTAGTCATAAATACCCAAATGATAGCCAGCAATACATTGACATGAAAATTACAAGTTTCACAAGTCAGGAGGCAAACGTGGAAGAGCGTACAAGTAAAGTCCTTTGTCCATGTGAAGGGTGAACATGGTTCTATATGTAGCTTCCTCATTCTCATCCACCAGTTGAAACTTGAAAAAGAACACAAGAAAAGCTGCCATTATTTTCATCTGTCTGTATGCAAACTCCTTCCCTAAGCATATTCTTGGCCCACCCTATAAAAATGCATTTAATCAACAAATACGTGATGTGCTTGCTTATATATCAACTCATCAGACTATCATGTTATTTACCTGAAAGGCGGTAAACTTGAATGGACTTTCAGGCTGGAAAACACCATCACGCAGCCATCTTTCTGGCCGGAATTCCTCTGCATCTTCCCCCCAAATGTATGTCATCCTTCCCATTGGATACGCCATGTAACTTATACCATCTCCTTTCTTTATTTTGAAACCATCAGGTAGAATATCATCTTTCTCTGAAAACTTTCCGTCCTGTTGTTTTACAAGAATTAGGCATTTTGTTTAGTAAGCAGAAAGTAGCTTATAACTTATTTTTTGTGTACATGTTTGGATGGACAAAAAGTAGCTTATAAGCTAGCTTTATGATAAGCTACTTGGAGGTAGCTTTTTGGAGCTTTTTGTAGCTTTTTCCAATTATACCCTAATTAATATTAACTATTGTATTCCAATATACCCTTTTTGGTCATTTTACATACCCATAAGCTAGTTTTTGCCAAACATAATTTGTTCATAAGCTAGCTTATCAGCTATCAGCTAGCTTGCCAAAAATAGCCTTAAAGCAAGAATTAGTGATTAATATAATAAGACATGCCCAACATTACCAGAGGAACAGCAGGATAAAGTCTGAGAGTCTCAGTTAAAGCTGCATAAAGATAATGCATTTTGTCTAGGGCGGCTTCGGTTAACTTGCTCGAGAATTCGTCTACTGAATACATATGCTCTGCTCCAATGGCTTCTTTCACTTCTAGTGCAACTTTTTCTTGAATCGTCTTGTGTTTACAGAGCATATAAAAGAACCAAGTGAGAGTGTTTGCAGATGTGTCCTTCCCGGCAATGATGAAACTAAGTGATATGTCCCTCAAGTATTGATCACTCAAATTTGCAGGATTCTTCTCGCTCTCGATCAGAAATCTTGATAATATATCGTCTTTATCTCCCTGTTTTCAGAAAAAGGAAACATATCAAAGCATGTAAACCTCACTGTAAAAAGTGGGAAATTCGTCATTTCTGATGAGGCTCTCACATCAAGTTTCCCATTTTTCATCTGCTCCCTCTTGTGGTTTATCAATTCATACACAAAGTTATCAATCACTCTGATGTTTGTCTTAAGAGCAGCTTCCGAGCCGATGTTGAGATACCTTTTCACCCTCCATAACAGGTCCACATATCGCCAGAAGATGATACAATTTGAATCATCAAATGCTTTCATAAACCGATTACTGACCTCATCTAAACCTGATAGAGTATTAAGATCAAACCCAAATCCCACCTTGAATATAGAATCCAAAGTTGATTTCATCAACAGATCCTACAAAGAAGAAAGGTTTTTATTCTGTTGCAACTTTACCCAAAATTTCAAATTGTACATGTCATCATTTTGTGAGCCTACAATACCTGTAAAGAAATAATTTGCTTATCGGCAGATGCTTCTGAAACCTTTCTCACTAGCTTAGCAGTGTTAGACCTGAAAACATCAGTACTAAAATCTCTGAGAACTTTAGTTGAGAACTCAAAACTTGCAAGCTTTCGCTGGTGACGCCATAGATCTCCATCTGCTGCAAATATCCCATTCCCGAAAAGATCTCCCATTATCCCTTTGTGGTAATCCCCCTGTGAAAACAACCAACAAAGACATATAAAGATGTCAATAATTATCTTCCAGATAAACCCAAAACCACACCTGATGAAACTTTTATCACCCATCCATTCACACAACTGAAAAGAAACCAAAAAGGAGTTAACCAAGATCAGAATACCTTGGTGTAGTTTGGGAAGTTGGTTCTAAGAATATGTTCGACGTTAATAGGATCTGTAATATAGACTTCACTGTGTGTTGGTGTGACAAAACGGAAAGTGTGGTGCTTCTTAGCAATCAAGGTCACATAATCGAAATAGTGGTTGAAGTTTATCAGCATATTCATAGTCGACCCTACTACCGGTGGCCGGTGGTCGTTTGACATCAATTCTTGGAAGTAAGGTACATATAAGGCTGCCAAGAGTACAATCACAGACAAAATTATGAGTCCAACAAGTGTCAGCATGAATGGTGCTGAAAAGTAGAACCCCATGAGGGAGATGGTGGAAACCAAGAAGAGAGTCTTCATCATGAAGAGTAAACACACTTGCTAAAGAATCAGATGGTTGATTAATTGGTGGAAGCTTGGGAGGTAAACTGGGTTTAGAGTTGATTTATTTATTTACCAGATAATCAAACAGAAGTGCCCGAGACGGCACTTTGATCGTTCAAAAACTCAACTTAAATAAATCTTATATGCGGAAATTGTAGTTTTTTTTAAACCATGAATAGTGACACCTTATCCACCTTGTTAATGACGATCCAGCAAATGCCTCCTTCATAAAAAACAAAAAGGTAGATGTGACCCGTTTACAAAAATGTCACATAATTAAAACATAAGTTTCCTAACCCAAGTATGACCAAACTTAGATCCCTCGACAAGAAATTAATTGCAATCATAACAGACTCATGAACAATTCTTAAAAGAAAATGGAAAAACATTTTATAACCATGATTGATCAGACACTGTTTTAGTTACATACAAATTAATAACTAAATTAATTAATGAAAAGAGTTGTAGAATAGGAAATCTTTAAACACTAAAATAACATCAATGAGAGTTTTAATTTTGAAAATTCAAAGTAGACATAACCACATGATGGAGTTATTTTTGGACATGAGAAAAATGAAGAAAGTAGAAGGCAGATGGAGACATCAGAGTTAAAAGTTACAGACAGAATAGGTCAACATCATAACATTATGATAAAGTTTCCTTCTATCTCTGGAAATTGTTTACTCCACTACTTCAAAAATCAAAAACATCTCTTCTGGTATGCATTCATATAAGTTGCACCAAAAGTTCAACCATGAATAATCCATGGATGTTGCTAAACGTACACCTTTTCGGTTAAATTGGGGTCAATCATGCATTGAAAATGTAAAAAAGAGAGTTGGATGTTGATTTGAGAGTATGATATTGGTAGGACAGTTAAATTAGCCACCTATAGTACACATGCTTCTATTCTAGTAGCATAGGAAGATATAATATGGACCTTACCATGTCTTAAAATGGCATGTATAAAGATATTTTTGTCCTGTTTACACAAATAGTCTTCGCTTTGCCCATTCGTATCTCTTGCCAACAAGCAAACTGCTAACTGCCTGCCCATCCATTAAGAGGAACTTATCAATCTATCCAGATCAACCTTCATCTCTTTACTTAGCTGATACAAGAGACTCTTAGTCTCATCCACCTGGACTTCGGCCGACCCTTTTATTGAGAATTCACAAATAATGCCATCAACTTCAATCATGCTGCTACCTGGCATATCCTTCTTAATCCCTCTGTCATTCATAAGAGCCCTAGTATTCTCCAAATCCTCAAACTTACCCGCCTTGGCATGTATATCACATAACGTGAAATAAAAAACATGATTTAAAGGCTCCAAACTGATCAAATGTTTGGCAACCTTTTCTCCAAGCTCTACATTGCCATGCACTTGACAGGCACCAAGTAATGCACCCCACACAAAAACATCTGGATCCATGGGCATACCGGCAATTAGCCTATTGGCCTCGTCAAAAAGCCCAGCTCGGCCAAGAATATCAACCATGCAAGCATAATGTTGGACAGTTGGTTCAATCAAATAAACGCTTCTCATAACTTTGAAATACCAACGACCCTTATCTATCAAACCCAAGTGAGCACATGCCGTCAATAATGCACCAAAAGTTACCGCATTGGGTCTCAACCCACATGCTACCATCTCATCGAAAAGATCAAAGGCCTCATCGCCATACCCATGAAGAGCATACACCGAGATCATCGACGTCCAAGCCAAAACATCCTTCTTGGGAAAATCCTTAAAAACCCTTTTCGCCATATCCACATTTCCACATTTGCCATACATGTCCACCATTGCTGTTCTAGCTACCATGTCACACTCAATCCCATTTCTCAACATGTAACCATGCACCCACTTGCCATGATCAAGCCACCCTAACGATGCGCAAGCCGAAATCACACTAGCTAAGGTGATCTTATCAGGGTATACCATGTCCTCCTCCCTTGATATAACCATTTCTTTAAAATATCCAATAGCCTCCTTCGGTCTACCCCCCTGAACCATCCCAGTAATCACAGAATTCCAAGTAATGATATTTTTCTTATCCATCCTCATAAACAACTCAATAGCCATATCAAGCTCCCCACTTCTCAAACACCCAGTAATAATCAAATTCCAAGACACAACATCCCTTTCAGACATTTCATCAAACACCTTGCGTGCATACCTCAAAACCCCACATCCAAAATAGAAACCAATCATGGAATTTCGGACATACACATCATCGTGAAGCCCAAACTTAACCGAATGAGCATAAATGCTTTCACCCACCACAAAATCAAACCTTCTCCCACATTCCTTCAAGAGAAAAGGGATAGTAATACAATCTGGTACAATGCAATCCAACAACATTTGCTTGTATAAAACCAATGAGTGTGGTTTGTTACTGGATTGAGAAGAATATGCTCTGATCATGGCGTTGTATATGGCGAGATTAGGGTTATGGGTGACCCGAAAAACACGAGAAGCGTAAGTGAGGGATCCAGAAGAAGAAAGTGTACAGAAGAAGATGAGACGAGAAATTAGGAAGAGATTATCGGATTTTGAGAAATGTGGTGATGTTATGATCTGAGAATGAATCTGTTTAAGCTCCTTTAGATTCTTGCAATCGTCTATTAAGCGTGCCATTGATTTCAATAATCTGCGTGACTCCATTATCGTTCAAGAAAAGGAAAGATTCATCTCAAGAATCACAAGACATAAACAAAAAGACATGTATTTTTCTTCAAAAAAAAAAGACATGTATTTGATACGATTTTAATTTGTTAATTATATAAACTAAGTATTATAGATTTAACGTTGATGATTATATATTTAGGTTTCTTTTTTAAAGAAAACGAACCCTAACATCTTAGTCCATCCGTAGTATTAAGCGGGTAGAGGGCGAGGGTTTGGCGGGTTCATCCTACGGGTTCATCCTACGGGTTCATGGGTAGGAATAGGGTATGGAAACCCGATGAACCCGGCTCGCACTTTCTTTTCCATCTTTCTTTTTCTCTCTCTAATAATAAAATAGAGGGTGTGAAATGTTTGTGGTGTTCCATTTTAGGGGTTCGAATGGTAGAAAGAGACTAATGTGGCGCTGAGGTGGCATGAGGGTATGAAACATTGGTGGTACTCATGGTCTTAAGAAGTTTTGGGGAGTCCATTTGTTGTAACAAAAGAAAAATAGAATAAAAACTCTAAAATCTCTCTATTTTATAGAATTTTTGGATGTTATAATGACGAAATAATCATGTAAGCTCAATATTAAGAGAGGAATGGTAGGATAGAGGCTCGGTTAAGATATTGCATTTTTCTTTTAAGGGCAACTTCAACTAAGATAATGCATTTTTGTCAAGGGCAACTTCGGTTAACTTGAGGGAGAGTTCATCTGTTGAATATGATATGTCGGCTTTAACGGCTTCTTTTACTTCTAATGCAACTTTTTCTTTAAAGTAAGAATGTTTATGAAGCATGTAAAAGAACCAAGCGACTGTGGTTGCAAGTTGCAACTGTGTCCTTCCCATCGATAATGAAACTAAGTAGTATATCTCTCTCAAGTCCCCAACACTCAAATTCACTAGATCATTATCACTTTTAATCAGAAATCTAGATAATATTTAGTCTTTATCTCTCTGATTTAATTAAAAGAACCAGCATGAATGGGTGTAATGTTATTTAGCATATTAAGTGAAAGAGCCAACTTGATATTTTGGTATTATCGCCACAAAGAAGAACTTTCGGATTTTTTTATTTGTATGTTCAGAGCAGATTGAAGAAGATCAAATGAGAATGTGACAAGTTTCAAAATCACATTTAATTACAGAGTAAAATCACATGTGATACAACATATCCAAAAGGACAATGGAGGATCACAATGGTGGCTATTGGGCCCATGGCCCCCTGTTTTTTTTATTTTGGCCCTTGAAACTTCCAGGTTTTTTATTTCTTATTCTTATTCCTTACTCTTAATTCTATAAGGTTTATAGAATTGTTTGTTCCTTATTCTTTTAAGGGCAACTTCAATTAAGAGTAAAATTGTACAAAAATAAAATAAGGTATATAGTTTTCAAATAACAAAATTATCTATGATTTCACAATGACCTAATTCATATTGGATATTTAAAGATACTTATGAAAAGTTACTTTATCATCCGAACATGCATCCAAGCTTCTTACGATAATTTTAGTTCTCAAGGAAACTCAACCCATTTTTACAAACCTTATATATAATAAGGGCATCCGCTGTCGACCCACTACTACCCAATGGTTTCAACTGCCACATCAGCGCCGCATCAGCTTTACACTATTTTACCCAAAACCACCCAATCCATCCACTATCAACCCACTATCATTTAATTAAAAGTAAAATAAATAAATAAATAAATAAGAGAGAGATAGAGAGAAAGGAGAGAGAGAGGGGTGGGGTGGGGTGGGGGGTGGGAGTCTTCGGTTTGGAGAACCCATTCCACACCTACCCGCTGAAGGGCATGGCGGTGTTCCACAAACAAACCGACGGGTAAGGGGTACCCGACGGCCTACCCGCCATCCACAGCGGATGTCCTAATAGTCACTACAACAAAAACAAGTTTATAGGAGCCTAAGATAAGTAAGCACGCATGGTGTATTTTATTGGACCAAAGTGTATAAGAGCACACAAAAAGTCTTATCAGAAAGTGTTACATTAAGTTTATCATACGCTTTTGAGCGTTGTAACAAGTTTTTTAAAATAAAGTATCTATTAACTAGTTCTACATGCCGCTTTTGAAAAGAATTGTATAAAATAGTTAATAGAATGATTTATTTAAGAATATTCTAAAAAACTTGTTACGACGTCTAAAAGCGTCTTATATATTTTTTGTAACCCTTTTGGATAATGTTTTTTGCTTTATTTTACGCATTTTATAAACTCAAATTTGTTGTAGTGGGTGTATTTGGTTTGTAAGGTTCGCAACAATTATATGGATATTATTTAAAACTTTATATATATATATATATATATTTTATATATTACATTAAAGCAAATTAGACTCATCTATATCTATATCTATACTATATATTAAAAAGAATAACTCAATTTGACAGTTTATTGTTCAACAATTACTTTACACATTTATACTTTATACCCCCATAGTTAGTTATTAAATCTTATTTTAGTCCTTTACTTTTTCATTTTCTATTTTAAACCCTTATTATATAATCTAACTAATCATATATTATGAACTAAAATTTATATTAAAATTACGTTTTTTTAACAAATTATACCATCATAATCGTCTCGTCAATACCTTCGAAATAAGCCCAATATTCAATATTTTTTATTCAATTATATTATATATTCTATTATATAAAGATAATACTTTTATTTCAATTTTCGAAATTGACTATTTAATAAATCATTAGGAGGTTAATTGATTGAACACATATGATTAAATTGATGTTTACAATGATGTATATAAAAATCGGGCAATTGATACATACTTCGCGCTGCAACGCGCGCGGGTATATTTCTAGTGACATATAAAAAGGATTAGGTTTTACCCCCAAGGCTAAAAGGGTTGTGTTCCGCAACTGCAAAAAAACATAGCCACTTAATCTAAGCGACCAAGTAAAATCACTAGAAGTTAAGTTGAAAACTCAAAAGTAGACTTTTGCTTGTGGCACCAAATATCTCCATCCATAGTAAAAATTCCATCTTCGAAAAGATCTCTCGTTATTCCTTTGTCAAGAGTATGTCAAGGGTATTCATAGACCACCCAAAAAGAAACTAAAAAGGGCTAGCGGTACCAAAACTTGTACATCATGATATTACTATATCGTACAATTATTATACATTTTTGTTACTCACATATTAATAATTAATATTTAATAAAATAAAATCGCTCTATTTTGCCTTCTCTAATCTCTAGTTCCAAATTATATGAAAACTTCTATCCCATTTATATTCATAAGTCTTCAATCACTAATTTTCTATTTGCTTTTCTGGGTTTAGATGTTTTGTTAACTTTAGGAACATTGTTTAATGTGGGAAAATCTTACCAAACACACTATTGTTTAAAATTTTATATGTTTTTTATAACT
The DNA here is from genome assembly GCA_030169165.1 of Centaurea solstitialis. NCBI lineage: Eukaryota > Viridiplantae > Streptophyta > Magnoliopsida > Asterales > Asteraceae > Centaurea > Centaurea solstitialis. The sequence continues at coordinate 68,541,165 of CM058043.1, forward strand.
TTTAAACAATTAAGTTTATATGGTTTTACTTTGATTATTTTATATAATTTCACGAATAAATAATAAACTTGTTTAAACAAATTGATTGTCAAAATGAAAATTCATAGATACAAATGTAAATATGTGATTTTAATACAGCAATTTTAAAGTTTTACAAGTTTTCTCTAGTATTGTTTTATCAATAAATATGTTAAACATTTAATTATGTCTAATTGTCTAGCATTTTCAAACTCAAATTGATGTAACCATAATAAAAATAAAAAATAAAAAATCTTCCATGGATCTTATTCCAAGTAAGTTGATCGCAAATTAATTGAAGTCTTTATGGTCTAATAACAATATTTTCTAACAAAAGACTTAGGTGGTTGGATAAGTTATTGAATTTCTGAAGCTAGTATGGCAGGGGGCTTAAAGCCAAAGGAGTACACAAATGGATTTGGAAAGTGAGAAGGATTGAACCCCAAATCATTTCTTTGGGTGTAATAAAGTTCCACAGTTAATGATGCCAAATTAAATACTGGTAGAACAGCAGCATGCATGCAAGAAAAGGTAACTTGATAGAAGTCTTAAGCTAAAGTGAAGATGAAGAAGAGGTAAGAACAATGACATAAAAGTCCCTTAACTTTCATAATAAGGATGAGATGTCACTTTTGGGTTATGGTCATAATGTTTGGCAGAGCAGATCAATTAAGGTTGTTTAAAATAGATCATATATATAATTAAGCCCCCGTTGAGGACTTACAAAAGAACCAAGGAAGCAAAAGTCAAAAAACAGAAACATTATCCAAACACACATTGTTCCTATGGCCAACAAGAATAATCATATGATGGACATTTTTCCCTTGGTCTTGGAGGCTTAAATTAATGGAAAATAAGAAAGAATTAATCAGAGGTTTAAATATAAAGTGATTGTTAGCCGAATATGAACTTTCCTATATATATATACATGTCATGTCATGTTAAAAAAAATGGACGTTGTGAACACACCTCAAGTCATCTTGGCATGTGTCATGCTTTACAGAAACGTTATAAGTCTTATCATATACGTCTAAGAACCCAAAAACTCACCTTAAAGCTTCGATATGTTGGAAATTACTCTAGTGGCTCAACTAATACATTGTTGGGATATATGATCATAAAACATCATATCCTAATTGGCATTGGAAAACTAAGAATACGTAATATGAAAAAGCCCACACAACTTTTACAATATGTTCTTCACCTGAAAAACAAAATCTGGGAATGGAGATTTTTGGTTGTTCTCCAACACATTAGATCTTTTTATATTTTTTTCTACAACCACCAATGTTAGTGAAAGTTATCATTTTTATTATAGAAATAGAATGTAAAGCCATAATACTACTCGTATAACCCAATTTTTGTCAATTCACTTTCTTTTATGTGTAGAGAGACATGTGAGGTTTTTGAGTTATTGATTTGCTTATGATGTTGCATGATAAATCTATTAAAAACATTGAAGTAAAAACCTAACATACTGAATGCTCTAAGACCATGAGTTATACTTGCTAAATTATCCAAACCTACCCAATGCCACATCAGCTTTTCACCAGATACCTAGAATTACCCAAAACATAAGTTATACCCAACTCAATCATAAGTTAGGTTGTGTGTAAGCTTGTCCAAACATCTAGAATGAACTAAAAGGAATGCCTTTTTGAACCTATTAAATACAAGAAGCTTAATCCAACAAGATAAATTAATGAAACCCATGTATAGGAAAGAATTGGTTACGGTGATCGAAATGATTAAATCATTCTAACATTTGTTACAAGCTTCACCTTGTAAATGGCAGCATCACGAAGCCGTAAAGCGGAGAAAATTTCAAATATTCAAATAAAGATGAACAAATGGCTTGAGAACTAGTTGGGAGCGGCAAAAGGACAGCCTCAAATTTCTTGTTACTAATGTTACAATTATCATTAGCAGCCATATTTGTTTTTCAACAATGGTCCAAACAAACATCCATACATATCCCAACATCACCACTTTCCATGTAATTCCACTCACATCGTCTCCATCAACCTCAAGTTGTGGGGTCCTCACATGTTTACAGTGCTAGGACTGTTGAGCAATGTCCCACATCGGACACAAAGTGAACTTGTAATGTGCTTATAAGGGTCATCGGCTACTCCACTCATTGTCAATTGGTTTTGAGTTGGAACCCCACAAACTTACATTTACAATAGCTTTTCGTTTATAGCTTTATTGTTACAGCCCTGATCTATATTGTACAGATAACTAGTTACAAATAATATATGTGAAATTATTTTATATCCGATTGGATTTTCTATAAAAATGTAAGTACTTAAAATTGAGTACCTAGCTATAAAATTAGCTTTTGTGTTTTTATCATTGTATTTGGGTGATGTTGTATACGCAAATAAGATGATTAAAAAGATATATCCATGGTCTTGAATTATATTTTTTGACTTCAAGATTACATATATATTAATGCTATAGAAAGCCATTGATGACCAACGACACAAGAACACAAACCTACTAATTAAATTATTTGGAAGCTTTAATATCATATTTTAAACACAACATACATAATTCCAAACATATATAGAATAATTCAACATATGGTACAAATGCATCTTTCAGAATTCTTTACATTTTAAACACAACATACATAATTCCAAACATATATAGAATAATTCAACATATGGTACAAATGCATCTTTCAGAATCCTTTACCTGCATCAGAAAATATTAGAAGAAAAAAACAGAGTAAGTATTCATTTTTTCACAAATAAGTGAAATAGGAAACCATGTGAAACACATACCTAATTTCACTTCCCAATATATATCATGTATTTTCTGTGAACCATATCAGCAATTGCATTGAACCACTTTGGCCTTCCCGTTGACAACATTAGATATCCCAATACTAATCCAAGTAGGGTTCCACATCCATATCCCAACATCACTACTTTCCATGTAAATCCACTCTCCTCCTCTCCATCAACTTCAAGCTTTGGGGCACTCGCATGTTCACAGTGCTTGGCCAGGGGAAACCCACAAAGTGCCGAATTCCCTCCAAATGAACTTCCTTCAAATGTGTTGAACTGTGTTCCATGAGGAATACGACCCACAAGATGGTTTCGCGAGAGATTTAAGACCTCAAGAGTAGTGATGCTTGCAAGACTTTGAGGGATCTCCCCTGTTAGCTGGTTCCAAGACAGGTCTAATGACTCGATCTCTGAGAGATTCCCTAAAGTATATGGGATTCGACCATTGAGGTTGTTGTGGGATAAGTTAAGCACTTTTAAAGAGTTAAGACTAACAATTTCATTTGGAATCTCCCCATCAAATTTGTTATGGGATAGGTCAACAATTGTGTAGTCAACAAAAAACTTTTCAAATGAGAGCTGCAAACCTTTCACCGTAACTATGATGGAGTAAAACTTGCCATTGACGATCAAATAATCAGGTTTTGTGTTCTTCTTAACAACATTCTTCATGGCACCAAAATTTTGAAAATATTTCCTAGGAAGAAGGCCTACAAAGCCATTATGAGACAAGTCTAACACTCGTAGACTTGGAAAAACCGGTTTAACTGTAGAAGAGGTTTTAAAGGGACCATGCAAATTGTTTGATTTGAGAACAAGAACCATCAGCCATGGAAGATGTCCTGACCAGTCTGGGAATTTACCATTTAAGTGGTTGTTTCCTAGATCAAGCACTTGCAAGTATTGACATTTGGACAAAGAACTCGGCACCCTCTCCTTCTAGTTGATTTCCATTCAAAATAAGCCCCATTAGTTGTCCACAATGCTCGTACACGTTTGGAATGGTTCCTTGAAAACGATTGCTCCCCATGTCTATCAACGCAATAGATAAGATGATATTTCGTGAGCATTGCGGAATCACTCCAGTAAAGCTATTATTGGACATATCCAAATACCATAGATTTCGCATGTTGCAAATAGATGGAGGGAACGACCCTTGAATCACGTTGGACTGCAGATCCAAATAACTTAATCCACCCCATTGAAATTGCGGCAAGCCTGTTATAAAGTTATGTGAGAGATTCAGGAAATACAACTCATCTCCTCCTATCTCCCCTGCCCAATCAGGAATGCAGCCATGGATTTCGTTGCTAGACATATCTAAATACTGAAGCTTTTTCATGGCTCGTAAGGACTCTGGAAACACAGTTAGCTTGCAAGATGCCATAAACAAGACAAGAAAATCAGGATTGACATAGCGATTAGAATTATTGGTTATAACAGATAAACCACTGTACGAGAGACGAAGTTCTACAAGGGTTTTGAGGCTTGATAACAATGTATCCAAGTCCCAATGACCTGTAAAACTGTTAAACGAAAGGTCTAGTTGGGTAAGGTTGACGAGTTGTTGAAATGTTTGTAGAGTGAGGCCTTTATCAAGCACGTTAATCTCTCCAACAAATTGATTGCCCCCTATGGATAATTCCTTTAATGAATTCATAGTGAACAATTCAGATGGTAAACTCCCATTAAGCATGTTGGATGATAAATCAAGAGTAGTAATGTGCATGAGGTTAACTATAGATTTGGGAAGGGGGCCTACGAAACCACAGGAAGAAAGGAGTAAAGTATTCAAAGACTTAAGATGGCCTGTTGAGTAAGGTATCTCTCCTGATAAGCCTGTGTGTGAGAGATCCAAGTAATTTAAAGACTTGAGATGGCCAATTGAGTAAGGTACCTCTCCTGATAAGTAGGTGTATGAGAGATCCAAGTGATTCAAAGACTTGAGATGACCAATGGAGTAACATATCTCTCCTGATAAGCCTATGTTAAATGAGAGATCCAACCACTTGAGAGGGAGGCTAGTGCTTCTGTTAACTTTTGGCAATTGACTAGTCAAATCATTGTTAAATGCTAAGTCAAGCTTTTCTAAATGTTGAAGACTAAATAAGTTATCAGGTAATTTCCCTTGCAAAGAGGTCGATCTAAGATTGAGTGATTTTAGAGAAGAGAGATTAAGATAAGTAGGTAAACTTGAAGATATATTAACATTATGAAGCAAAAGCTCTTCCAAACTAGTAGAATTGTGGAGGAGGTTGTAGAAAACATGAGGCTGAATTCGGAAGTCAAAATAATTCGAAGAGAGATCAAGAGAAACCAATTTATGTAAATGTGAGATATCCGAAGGAACTTGGCCCATAAACCCACATTGAGAGATGTTGAAATATGTGAGACTATTTGAAAACCTACCAATTTCAGGTGGAAGTTGGGAACCAGTAAAATCATTGAAAGCAAGGTTGAGTCTCTCAAGGTGAGGAAGGTTGAATAAGGTGGTGTTAGGGTGGATAGTACCTTGTAGCATGCCACAACTGAGGTCAAGGCTTATGACATCACCGGTCAAGTGATTGCAAGTGACACCATCCCAATTGCAACAATCAATGCTCGTTCTCCATTGCATCATAATTGGATAGTAGCCGGAACCAAGATCAGCATGACAAGGAAAATCATGGCCATCATATGAGTGATTAATGGAGAATTTAAACAGAAGCAAAGCATGACGTTGTGTAGCAGAACATCTACGAGTGTTATTGGAAGAATAAGAAAAGGGAAAAGCAAATGCTATGAAGAAAAAGATTAAGCAAAAGGAGAGAAGCAACTTTGAATTACTCATTCTCACTAATTGCATATGTTACTTGCTATAAGCATTTACACTTACTATATATATATAGAGAGAGAGAGAGAGAAAGAGAGAGAGAGAGAGAGAGAAGAAAGTTCAAATGTGAACTCAGTTTTTGTTGTGAACATAAGGACGAATCACAACCACTCATCCGGTCAATAAAGGTGGCTTTGACCGGGTCCCCTCCTTTAATAATCTCCACCCTCCCATGAATCACGTCAATCCTCCGTGATTGCGTCCACCGTAACCGAAGATGTGTGGCTGAGATTCGTCACATTTGAACCTGACCCTATATACACATACACATACACATACACATACACACACACGCATAATAGTATTATATGAATTTGGTTGAAGTTGCTTTCAAACACCATTGACACTTTCAGCCATCCCCAACTCATGATGTGCTCCTCTATTTGTTTGTGGCCTAACTCTATTTCCGAACAAGATTCCTTTGATGGAAGCATTGTAATATTTTGGGATGTTTCTCATTCAATACATCATTGTCCGGACTCCGGCCGGCTTCTCTTTCAAATAAATGGTAGTCTGAGTTAAATTATTATTCTATCGTTTTATGATCCGATGGTACACAGGTAGTCCAAGTAAATTTGGTTTACAAATTGATGTAATGAGCAACTAGACACTCACTAAGCTACAAATGAAGTTGATTTAGGGTTTTAATATCTTCTACGTCCAATATTGATTACATTTCAACTTTAATAATGCGTTTTTTATTTGGCATTGTCAAGGAACATTTCTTATCCAACGAAATTAAGTTACAACCTTTTCCCCTTGGAACCTTCCGCGTTTTCATATCTAAATAGTTTAATTGGCCAAAAGAAATTACTACTATTGTGTATGTCTCTTCACTTGAATAGTACTTTACACAACTGTAATTTCTTCTTAAACTATGCATTAAAGAAACTTATAATTAACCACTTGTGGCGTAGTGGTATACGGCCTGTGGGGGATGTGGATGGTATCCCATTCACCCCAGATCGAATCCCTTCGTGCGCATCTTGTGGCCATGCTTAGTCTCAGACGGCCGAATTTTCAGTTCCAAATTCCCACGGATGTAATCTAGGCGAAGCCTAGATGAACCTTTTCAAAAAAAGAAAAGAAACATATAATTATAGGAATACAGAAACCCTAATAAGTGTTGGTTTGAGTCCATATGTTAATCAACATTTTGAAATTTTATAAATTAATAGATTAAGGGATGTTCATTTCATAAATTTTTGTTTTGGAGTGTTGCATGGAAATCATAATATTTCTTTGTGTCGTAATTTTCCAAATTGAAATTATTGACTTGGTCATTAGATAGAAGTTACAGTTACGTATGATCATTCATCTGACCATAAATTTCTCTGTTTTGTGACTTTGTCTGCCTAATTTAAAAAAAAAACAAAAAAAATTGTCAGCATGTGGAAACTTAACATAGGGGATTCAAGTCTTTGAAAGTGAAGCTACGTGACTTATTCAAAGTCTTTGGGTCTATACTCATAACTTGTTTAACATAACTTTTGTTAGAATTAAGATATCATACATTTTGTAGTTGTTGTACATTAATTGATGATATTCGTCGATGCCATTTATCCTAAACTTACTTGTTTTCGAAGCCTGCTTCAGGTGTTCAACGTACGTGGTCATGTATTGAAGCACTTTTGGGTCTTTAGGAAAAGACAAGATGTTACGAAAACAAGTGTTGATGGTTGCGAGATGCCGCCTATGATCCCAGGATGCAGGATAATGGATATATATCATGACAATTTGAGAAGAGTATTATTAGATCATAATTTAAAATCAAACCTTAGGTAGAATGTTGCATAATACTTGATTGAAGAAAATTGCCCTGATCCAGTGAGGAGGGGATTTGATGCAGAAACGATCATGAAGATGAATCATCCATTCTTGATTCCAGGGACCAGAAGCAGACTTTTTCATGTGAAACGTATTTTGATAAGAAAGAATTAATCAGGTTTAAATATAAAGTGATTGTTAGCCGAATATGAGAGACAAAAGAACAACAGATGAATCAATGAGCAAAGCCTTTAAAGAAAATCAAGAAATATACATAACCTAATTGCATCAATACTAATGTACAACCATAGTCACACGGATCGTGGATCGCTCCGGTATGGGAACGAAGTACGGAACGCGGTTCGCTAGGTCCCTAGAATTCGGTACGAGGGGGTAGGTTCAATTCGGATCACTCCGGTACGAAGTACCAATTACGATTGGTACGATGTACCATAATATCAACACACATGAGTTGGATAGTCATCAACTAATCCCTAAAAAGTTTTGTTTGTTAACCAAGCCTATATTTTAAAACCTAATTATATAACATTAAAAAAGATTCATTACCATGACCCCTTTCTTTCTTGTATTTCTTTTTAAATAAGATACTGCTAAACAGAAACACAAGAAATATATCGATAAATCATTAATAAAGAAGAGGGTGGATGGATAAAAGAAGAATACCCAATATAATGGAGCTATTGACCAAACTTATTAATTACAAATATCATCACTTGTATTTAGGGTTTCACTTCTTTTTTACGGATAAGATCCCTTGATCTAAGTCCGTTAATCTTAGATCCTTTAAGTCAAGGATGAGGAAAAAAAAAATACATACATATGTTCTTTATTCATTAAGATAATCATATGAATTATGATATATAGTCATGTCTTGTAAGAAAAAATGCATGTTGTTTAATACAATGGTGTGGGTTACATTTTACAAAACCGTTACAAGTTCAAAGTGTATGTGTTAAAAAATAGTTTCTAGTGTTTGCTATCTATAATAATATGATTATATTCAAATTTTTATTTAATAACAGCATGTGGTTCTATTTGTTAAGAAAAAGTATAAAACATATTCGATGTTGTTGTAGGATAAGTGTGCCCTCGTCTAAAGGATCTGACAATAGAGATAGATATAAGAGTTATTTATGGAGTAAATCTCCTTCTATGTTTATCATTATCATTATGTAATCATCCCTATTTAAAGGGTTTTATGCTTAATGAGAAATATCAGTTTCTTCTCTCTATTCTTGTTGTTCTATTTTACTTTCTCTTTAACACGTTATCAGCACGTAAGCTCAATGCTGTCAATTCATCGATCATCAGTCACATATGTTCTACGAAGATTATCAGATGCGGCATCGAATCTAATCATTGTTTTCGGTATGAGAAAATCAATAATATTACCCGCTTATACTATTCATCCATTAGGTAAATCAGGTATGGTTTCCTCCTTTAATTTTGGTATCTTGATAAATTTTGATGCTTGGTTGTCGATCGAAATTACACATTCATAGTTTTAAGTTCTAAACATATATCACATAAAATTTAGAGTAAATTACATATTTGGTTCCTGTGGTTTGGTGGTTTTAACACTCTGGGTCCCTAAATTGAAATAATTATGGATTGGGTCCCTGTGGTATGCGTTTTATAACGCTCTGGGTCCCTCTGATAGACGCCGTTCATCTTTGCGCCGTTAGGCCCATCATGTGCCATGCACATGATGGGTATTTTAGTCATTTTACTTTTCAAGGACCAAATGTGTTATTTACTTTTCAGGAACCAAGGACCAAATGTGTAATTCATTCTGTAATCAATTAAAATTTCAGGGACCAAATATGTAATCCACTCTTTTTTTTAATTAAAATTACAGGGACCCACGCTTAAATTAACCTATTAATTATTTACCCTATTAATTACCCTATTAATTGGTGATTAAAAAAAGAAAAAGAAACAAACTACTGATTTCAATGCCACGTCTTTATCTTCTTCCCCAAAATCCATCTTCTCCACCAAACCCTAGATTGCTACCTCCACCACCTGGTTCATCATAAAATCCATTATAACATTCAATAATATACATATATTTATGAATAAACCCAAAATTTTCATCAGGAAGATCCATCTCTCGCCACCACCGCCTGCTTCCATCACGGCCGCCGCCTGCTTCCATCGCCGCCGTCGCCTGCCTTCCATGGCTGCCGCCGCATCCTTCCATCTTTACAAGATCCACCGAGCGAGCATCTCCACAGATCCAGCGATTGAGAGCTTTTGTTGATTCAAATCTTGATTTTTTCTTAATAGGAATTTTAATTTAGGAATTTATTACACACCAAATTGGGTGGAATAAATGGTTCATTTGGTGTGGAAAAAAATTGGGTGGTGGTAGTGATGGGTAATGGTGGTGTTGGTGGTGGGGGTAAAGTGTTTGGTGGTGGTAGTGTTGGTGATGGGTAAAGTGTTTGGTGGTGGTAGTGGTGGTGATAGATAAAGTGTTTGGTGGTGGTGGATAAAGTGGGTGGTGATGAGTGGTGGTGGTGGTGGGTGGGTGGTGGTGGTGGTGGGTGGTGGTGGTGGTGGTGGTGGGTGGTGGTAGTGTTGGTGATGGGTAAAGTGTTTGGTGGTGGTAGTGGTGGTGATAGATAAAGTGTTTGGTGGTGGTGGTGGTGGTTGATAAAGTGGGTGGTGATGAGTGGTGGTGGTGGTGGGTGGTGGTGGTGGTGGGTGGTGGTGGTGGTGGTGGTGGTGGGTGGTGGTGGTAGGTGATGGATAAAGATGATGATGATGATAACCTTATTTATTTATTTACTAATATATAAATAAAATAAATTTCAGTTTTGGTCTATGTAATTTAATTGAAAATAAAAAAGAAATATAAAATGACTAAAATGCCCATCATGTGCCATGCACATGATGGGACTAACGGCGCAAAGATGGACGGTGTTTGTCAGAGGGACCAAACGCGTTATAAAACGCATACCACAGGGACCCAATCCATAATTATTTCAATTTAGGGACCCAGAGTGTTAAAACCACCAAACCACAGGGACCAAATATGTAATTTACTCTAAAATTTATTAGTTTGTTTGAATTCTTTATCTTTAATGATCCATCATCTTGCAAACTGATTATACAAAGAAAAGAGAAAACATGTTTTATTTATCCATGTTTATTGTGGATGGGTATAGTCTTAAATATTTGATTTCTAATTTCCATAGTCATTTAAATATCATAATTTAAATAGTCTTCTATGTGTTAAAATCTATTATTAAATTACAACTTTATTAAATAATTTATTTATTTACATGTTTATCATAAATTCATAGCTCATAATTTTATAAGAATCAAACTTCCAGGAAATTACACTTTCGATCTCTTATCTTTGTTATAAATTGTCTCATCTCATTTATTTTATAATTGGGATTAGGCCTGTAAACGAACCGAACGTTCATGAACCGTTCGTGATTTTGTTCGGCGGGAAGTTCGTTTATGTTCGTTCGTTTAATAAATGAACGAACATGAACAAGATTTTACGTTCGTTAAATAAACGAACGAACACGAACAACGTCCTCGTTCGTTCAATTATGTTTGTAAACGTTCAGTTATGTTCGTTCGTCAACCGTTCGTTTATGTTCGTTTATTTATATTAGTATATATAATTATTTACTAAGTAATTTAATTATATAAGTATGTTTTAAATAAAAAAATACTACACAATCTCTCTTCTCTCGAGTAAAAACTTCTAGATGTAAATCAAGAATATGTAGGATTTTCGATTTGTTCACGTTCGTTTGTTAATGTTAGTTCGCTTATGTTCATTTCTGTTCGTTTATGTTCGTGAACCGTTCGTTTAAGAGTTTAATGAACGAACACAAACGAACATGACCATCCTCATGTGCTAAATGAACGAACACGAACAAGATTTTTCGTTCGGTTAAGCGTTCGTGTTCGTGTTCGTGTTCGTTTAAACTTAAACAAACGAACATGAACATGCCCCGTTCGTGTTCGTTCGGTTCGTTTACAGGCCTAATTGGGATGGTTTAACTTTTCTTTCAATATCATTCTTTATTTACACATTTTTAATTTGTTATTATATTATGATATTATTTACGTATTTAGAATCGATTATTTGATTTACACTATTTATATTTACTAATATTTTGTGAGATATGATAAACATTAATAATTATTAGTATGAATCAAAAAAAAAATTTTGAAATATGATAACTTCTTTACTTTGAAAATAAGTTATTTAAAGATATGATTGTTATCTTTGTGCCTTACTTCCTAACTGGTTATTAGTTTATGAATGTTTTATTTTATGAAACAGATTTGATTTCGATTTGATTTTATTTCATGCCAAATTGATTTACTCAATAACATGCAGTTATATCTTAGTTATTTTTATGTTAGTTGCCTTAATTTATTCTAGATATGTTTATCTTATTCAAATCCTTATATTAATTATGAGTTCCTACTCATAATTTTCATCTTTATAGCTAGTTTTGGAATATCTAAATGCTTATTTTTATTATAAGTTCCTACTTATAATTCTAGGTGCATAATAAATTTTTTGAAAGTTACACTTTCAACCCCCATATATTTTGGTCTTTTACCAAAAAAAGCTTAAACTTAACTTTATGTCAAGACCAGTATTTATTTGTCTACTCACAAAATCTCTCAAAATATTATAAAGATATCAAAAGACATTGAAATTGGCTTTATATGCCAAACTTATATTCATTTTGGCCTCTTGCCAAAACGTCTAAAAATAAAAATGATATCTTTAAATGAAATAAATCACAATACATCGAAGGATTTTGTCAAATGGGTATAAATAGCCCTAAGGTTTGTAGGGATTTAAGCAATCCATGTGATTCCCCTACTAACTGGAAATCCATAAATTGCGTGATTTCTTTTTGTAAATTGAGATATTGATAAAGTATCATCAATAAAATGTAAGCATACAAAATCCAACATTGTTATGATAATGAAATTTCATACATAATATAATGATTATTGACCATAATTCGTACTTAAAGAGAAATCATATATTATCTCTTTTATATGTAACTAGTTGAAATAACCCATGTATGATTCAATGTCCTAAACTCAAAAGAACTTGAGTACAAATACAAATATGAATATCCAATGAAAAGACTCTTTTGTTAAACTAAGGTACAAGAATATACCTAAAATCCATCAACTTCATATTGACCCAAACTAACCTCGTCAAAAGGTACAAGAAAATGCCTTGAGATTTTTGAGACGACACATCAATCACAATCTTCATATGGAACATCGACACCTAAAATCCCCCAAGAAACCGTGGGACATTCTCAAAAAGAAAATTGGGATGTATATTATCATGTATTTTCCAATCTAATTGTACAGTGGAATGAAAACCTACTTACTCAATTATAAGGTGATTGATTTCAACAACGAAAATGTTGTGTCTCAAAAAGTAACTCAATCTTCGTGACATGGAACTCGCAGAAGATTACATAATTTATATTTCCACCCTTGTATATACCATCATGTTTTGAGACCGCATGTTGGTCTTAGCTTTCATTAGAAATACGTTCAGCTAGAAACATCCAAATGATTGTTGGATGTCCTAAAAGTTGAATAGATAGTATTAATGAGAATATACTTCCTAACTAATTGTAAGCAGAATGAACTAGTTTACTCGATTACAAAAAGTAGTTGATGTCAACCAAGAAACGTTGTCTCAAAATGTGTCTCAATCTCTATGGCAAGGAACTCATAGAAGCTGACATAATTTATATATCAACAATCATACTAATGAACTAGTATATGTGTGTTGAAATATAATCTTTTACACATAATCATCAACCTGCTGCAAGTGGTTGAGAGACATAACAATATTCCTTCTAAGACAAAGACTAGACATTTCAGGACAAAGAAAATTCCTTAAAGCAACAATGAAAGCGTTAGAGGTGGAAACAACACCAAAGGATTGTGAGTTTAACAAAATTTTACACATGTGACATTTATGAGCCATGTGGATGAGATCCTCAAAGGTTAGGGGTCAGGGTAAGAGTCAGAAAAATGATTTTTCAATACATTGAGCAAATATACAACTATTGCCTCATGCAATAATGGACAATTTAAATATAAACATTGGTACATGTGTGCTACCATTGAATACTAGTTATTTAAAACTATATCTTATGAACTTATTCATTTTTAAATTTTGAATTATCAAATTAAATGTATTTGCATATCTAAAACTAAATATAACTTTTGTGGATGTAAAGAAATACATCAAGACACATACAAAACTCCAATATTCTCCGTTCCATGTAGGAATGTATCGAGGAGAATTTAAGTTTGTGGAACCTCCCACCTAATCTAAAGAAATAGATTAATATTAATTTTCTCCCCAGCATAATAATTAGACGATGGACTGTCATATTAGTAGAAACCTTGTTAAGATATTCGTATCAATTGGAATTTAAAAGAATGGAAATGGGTATATATACATAAACTCTAATGATATGAAAGGAATATATATTAGAGAAATTAATGTGTAAAATAAAGAGACTCTATGAGTTATTAAATTAATTTTGTCACCAATAAAGAACTTTGGGACAATGACCACATAGTGATCAGTGTTTTACACAATACACAGAGACACATTTTCTTATTAGTGAAAGGCAAAATAATGCAATTAACCAAATTGCAACTCTTGATTTCTGCAGCACAAGAAGCAACACCATCATATGTCTTCTCGAATATTTATAACTTCTATATACCCTAATCCTTAGCTATGACAAGAATGAGACCATCCTAAAGCTAAGACACAATACATAAATATTTTATTCTTACAACGAATACAAGGTTATATTTATGGACATAAACAACCAGAATGCGGACCATTAAAGTACTTTATGGTTCTGGTTTCGATACGATGAACGCATGTCGTATTATTGTCCACATTAATTGTTGCACTCCTAGTACTAGTTATATGTTTAAAGGCTCACCACCCTGATTGTTTTATAAGTCTACATGACATAGAATGCTAGAGAATTTACATCATAAGGATTTGATGATTATTGCATATATATTGAGATCAATGCAAAGTCTCCTATACCCCAGGTGTAGTTATAAAATGGTCTCGTAGATTAGTAGAAGTTATCATCAAAAGAATGTAGATGATAACTATAGCATTGGTTATGCGCACCAATTTACATACATCTACATAGGGGATGCAATATTACATGCAACTTTACTAATTTGTTTTTAGACCCACTACTAGCCAACCAATATCATGCATACCAGTTGGTAACTGGATATAAGCCTGATCTTTTACATTTATGTATGTTTGGTTGTGCAGTATATGTGCCAAATTGCGCCCCACCAGCGCACCAAAATGGGTCATTAAAAACGATGAAATATATATATGTTGGTTATGAATCTCCAACAATTATTCGCTAATTAGAATCTTTGACGGGTGATTCTTATACCGCATGATTTGCGGATTGTCACTTTGATGACAATCTTCTCGTCGTTAGGGGGAGATAGGAAAAGTATTTCCAAAAGAACGACGGGAATTGTCATGGAATATTTCTATTATATTTCATTTTGATCCCCAAACTTCACAATGTAAAATTGAAGTCAAACAAATCAGAATCGATACCTGATACGTTTAATGTTATACAAAAAGTGACAATATAATATATACAAGCTGCAAACATACCCGTAAATTCAAAAGTCCCTAAACAAGGGCACAACGCCGTTGGAAAGAGCGTTGCAATCACACATGGTGGAGATGTGGTTGAGGCCGTAGCTCTCTAAAGGAAATGGGGGAAGCTACTTGGTTCGATAGATACTCATCTAATGGAAGAGAAGAGTAAGGCACAACCAATATTTATCATCAACCTTTTATGAGATTGTCTTTGATTTTAAACTATGTCCATGAATCATTACTGGAGGACGCTCCGAAGTTAATATTGATTCCGAAGATCAAGAAAATCTCGAATGAATATGAATCGATGCACAGATCATACCCAATGATGATATATTTGCATATATTGTTGCTTATGAAATGATAAAGCACGATGTTATCGAACCATGCTCAGTTGGAAAATATCAACAAGAGCAAATTGGCCTAAATAAGCAATCCAGGATAATTATAATATTTGACAAATGAACAGGTATTTGGTTTGGTAGTGCTAACCCACCAAGTGTAAAGCCTGTAGGACATAGATAAATCATTTGTCTGAGAAGCGTAATGAGACTAGTTAAGTCACGATGATTAAAACTTCCCTTTGGCGCAAGGTTTCTCACGCCCTGGATTGACAACGAGAATTACTCTCATGTGATGAACATTAAAACGTTCTGCTAATTATTTAGCATAGTAGTTTTCCGAAGAACTGGAAAATGCAGCTCATTAATGTGGTTAATATACATCTATGGGGATCTAGATTAAGAGATACATAAAAGTAATTGATGGAATTACATTGACTAAATTAAGTAACTCTAAACCACAAAGTGCGTTTTCAATAAAGTTAAAACGTTCTCTTTATATAATGATAAATTGTGCCCTTGCGTATGTATTTAGAAAAACATGTTCCAGATTGTCAGTGTAGCTTTATATGTCGATGTTATGAACATAATAGCACTCTTGATGAAATAAGAGAAACCACAAGCTACTTGAAATCTGTATTTTAGATGAAAGATCTTGGGAAAACTCGATTTTTGAGTTATCGCATCGAGTTTGTGGAATATTAATCCACCAATGCGCATATGTCCCCAAATGATCAGGCGATTTAATATGGACAAAGCGTATATGGCTAGCACTCCCATGATCGGTCAAAGTGTTGGATATAAGGAAATATCTATTCCGTCTAAAGGATGATGACGAAGAGGTGTTCGGAGCTGGAATTCCGTACCTAAGTACAATAGGCGCATTATTGTACTTTAGATAATACAATTGACCATATATTATATCTCAATGAACTTGTTAGCTAGATTTAGCTCAGCGCCAACGCAACGTCATTGAAATGGTATTAAAATTAATATTTTGGAACCATTGACATAGGCTTATAATTTCCTTAAAGAAAGAGGGTTGGGGTTGATAATGGAATTTCAATTCTTATTTACAAGTAATTAATGTGAAAGTCTGCTAATATTAGTTATATGTCTAACACGTACAGAAATTGTTCCCAAATTGGATAACCATAGGAAACGTCGTGATTGCCTGTACGTAAACAAAACAAATCTTATATGACTACCTATTCAACTATTTCGACAGTATTACTCTACATGAGACTTTTAAGAGTGTACATGGTTAAGGACTATCATTACACATATTAAAGAAGTTAATATTATAGGTTAAACCAATACCCTACCCGCATATATGGAACTAATGCATCACGTATCATTAGATGAAAGTAAGATACATAAAGGGTGATAAAACAAAGCATATTCTGCTTAAGTTATTATACAAGTAAGATGTCATAAGTATTTGACATATTTACCAATCATTACCTAAAACCATATTTGGGAAACATGTACTGTTCCCATAACTCCCTTGATTAATGCACAAATCAGGGGGAGTAGTAGACAAAATGGGGAGTCTATTATACGTTTGATATTGGTATGTTGTGCTCTTTCCTTAACCCAAGGTTTTATTTTTCCCATTGGGTTTTGTTCCTTGGGGTAAGGTTTTAGTGACGCAACACTGCATATACCATAATGCTTTATTAATTCTCATGATTAATGTACAAATCAGAGAAAACATTAGACTAAAGGAAAAGTCTATACTGCAAAGAAGCTGGTGCGTTGTACTCTTTCCTTCGTCATATTTTTATTTTTCTCACTGGGTTTTTATTTTGGTGTAAGGTTTTAACGAGGCAACAATCGTGCACCACCATTCCCTTGACTCGGCACAAGGGGGAGTGTTGTAGGATAAGTGTGCCTTCGTCTAAAGGATCTGACAATAGAGATAGATATAAGAGTTATTTATGGACTAAATCTCCTTCTATGCTTATCATTATCATTATGTAATCATCCCTATTTAAAGGGCTTTATGCTTAATGAGAAATATCAGTTTCTTCTCTCTATTCTTGTTGTTCTATTTTACTTTCTCTTTAACAGATGTGTTAAAAATAATTTTTTGGTATTTTTGTGATTAAATCTAAAAATATCAATAGTAAGTTATTTGTTAAGAAAACATTAAATGTTACTTTTTTGTAAAACAAAAGATAAATAAATTAATAAATTAAATAATTACTTATACGGATATGGATTATAACTTTAACATCAAAAAATTAACTTGAGTGAAGGAAGCTTATATTTAACAACCCCTTAATTATTTGTATAAAGTTGTTGAATTATGTTTCAATGTGAAACTCTGTAATCTATATATATATAAAAGTAGGATGTTGGAAGAACGATGTGGCATCCTATATATTGAGTATTGGCTTAGAGGAATTTTCTCCTTTTTTTGAATTTTTTAAATATAAAATAAGGTAAAGACTATTTTACCCCTAAATGAAAATTGCATGTTTTAATATAATAAGGACTCTTTGGTAATTTGACTTAACAATTTAATTAGCTTTAACTTTCATATTGTTTAACTTATAAAAAGATTTATTCTACCCTTTTCACCTTCTCATTCATTAATTAAAAGAAAACCTACAACATAATCATCAATAAATTAAACCAAATATTCCACCAAAAAACATTTATTCTACCCTTTTCACCTTCTCATTCATTAATTAAAAGAAAACCTACAACATAATCATCTATAAATTAAACCAAATATTCCACCAAAAATGTAGTTCAACAACTTTTAGTTCTTTGTTTTGCTATTGGGTTTCTTTGTTTGTAAGATTGTTGTTCATTCTTCTTAAAATTTCTAGGTAAGCTAACACCTTTTATGATTTTCGTAATTATATATTGTTTATGTGTGCCAATCAATATTATTGTTTTTTTTTTCTATAAAAAAACACCATATTATTTTTATATGTTTTTGTGTATATTCCTTATTGTTATTATAAAAGTTTTTTGTTTTTTTATTTTGATGTATATATATATATATATGTATGTATAAGCAAGATGTTGGAAGAATGATGTGGATATCCTATCTATCGAGTATTAGCTTATAGGATTTTTTTTCATTGTTTTGAGTTTTTTATATATTAAATAAGTTAAATACTATTCTACCCCTTAATTAAAATTTTGTAATTTACTACAAAAAAGTTTCTTTGGTAATTTTGCTTACAATTTAATTAGCTTTAATTTCCAATTTTTTAACTTCTTATAGACATTCAATTTGGTCTCCTCAAATTCCCATTTATTAATTAATAAAAAAACCTACAACAAAACCATATATAAATACAACCTAATGCTCCCTTAACCTACAACCTTTATGTTCTATGTTATATTCTATTACGTTTGTATGTATTTTTATTGTTTCTCTTTTATAGAATTTTTTTTCTTCGTTACTATTGCTCAACCTTCGTAAAAGTTTCCGGTAACGTTTCACTTTTTATTATAAATTTTATGATTATAAGATTTATATGTTGTTTTTGGGATGAGTATCATTAGTTTTTTATATATAAAAAGATTTTCATAGTTTTGTATGCAACGATAGAATAATGTTCTTTTTTCTTACTATTACTATTACTTTGCATTTGATATTTATGTTGTATTGGTGTTTTAAGTGATGTCATTCTTCTTAATTCGTTTTGCTTATATTTTGTATTTTCTTATAAAAGTTATTTTTGTTGACAACAACCAAACTACAAAGTACGATCTATGTATTTTTTATTTTTTGTTTTGTTGTGGATTCACTTTTGATTTTTTAATGTACTTATAATTTCTTAATTTGCAAATTAAAAAAAATCCAACAATGAGATACCATTTTTCTAAGCAATTCAATCCTAAATTTATTCTTTAACTTTTCTCTAAAATATTTTCCTTTTTAATGTAGTTAATAACAAAATTTTTATTAAATAAAATTATTCATACTCTTTGTTTGCATCTAAATTTTTTTATTTCATATTATTATAATATTTTTATACATATAACATTTAAGGATCAAGGGAGTGCATTGGTTCAAATTGTTTGTATATTATTTTTTTGGTTCACAAAAGATTTTCCCTCCTCTCTCTCTCTATATATATACATATATATAATCAACATATTTAAGAACTCATTAGGGATGAAAAATTACAATAATCAACATGTATACTTTCATTTACATGACACTTAAATATAATAATATGTGTAATTTAAATAAATAAAAATATTATAATTAATATAAATAACTAATTGAAGATGATGATGGATCACGTCAATATAATACATTTATAATTATTGTTAGTTATACTATTTACATAACTCTTTATATATATATATATTATTTAAAAAACAATATATTTTTAAATGACCAACCACGCAAGTTGTAGTCATTTTCTTTAGTACTACATATATATTAATATGTATTATTCACAAAGAAAACTAAGTATCTAAAATTTCTATTAATATATAAAGTTTGAATGAACATATAAAATTAAAATCACCATTATTATTTAAAATTTTATTGGCACCAATATATAAATATAAATAACATTAGAGTCAATATATAAGTAAAATAAGAATAAACATTTAGTTAAATAATAAAATTAATATATAAATATAGAGACAATATATATACATATATATGGAATGATAATATAATTAAATTTTATATTAGTCAATTCTTGAACAAATGACATACTTACTACTAAATAAAATAATATATATTTAAAATATATTAAGAATAAATATTTATTGGATTTGTTAAATCAATTTAATAGTAATTAACATCTGTAAAAATATATATAGATTAAATAGAATAAATAAGTATATAAAATTCGAAAATAACTTACTATAGTAATTATTTCAATTTCATTTTTATGTTAAATTTAAATTGAAATCAAAATATGTAAATAAAATTGATGTAATATTTTTTATTTTGCATAATATTATTAAAACCTCTTTTCAATATTTTTTAACGAGAAACTAAGCTATAAATAAATAGCCTTAAGTAGATCGAAAAAAAACTTGAACGTGGATACATTAACAATTAAATCAGATTCGCATATGATCGAATATAAATATTTTATAGGAATATTATGTCGCGGATAAATCTATTTATTACGAGTTATGAAAAAAATACCCATCATACACATCATTATTATAATAAGTAGCCTCACACATTTCTTTTATCATTCGAGTCTATTACAAAGTTTGATAATGTTGAACTTATAGGTTGTTATTTAATTATACATATCAAAAGAAACAACTAAGAATAATGAGGCAACTTCGTCTCAAATGTACATCAATTCTTATTATCTTATTATATGATATGTGATTCTCCACCCGATTTAACTTCAAAATTGTCTAAATAATCTATCACCATCGCGCAACGTGCGATGCCGTTCAATGGTACATTAAGTATAAAAAAAAGTCCAATGATAAAATATGCTCAAACAGAATAGTTCATTACCCTTATAAGTCATTAACCCAAAAACTAAAGTATATTATCAATGTATTTAGGGCTTTAACCAACAAGCTATATAAGGAACTGAGGGTCTCACACCAGGTAAGTATAATTAATATAATTAATACACAGATACTTATATTACTTATGTAGGACAAATGTATAAAACATATTAAGTATAATTAATACACAAATACTTATATTATTTTTTAAACACCGCACAACGCGCGGTGCGGGCCACTAGAGGAATTTTCTCCTTTTTTTGAATTTTTTAAATATAAAATAAGGTAAAGACTATTTTACCCCTAAATGAAAATTGCATGTTTTAATATAATAAGGACTCTTTGGTAATTTGACTTAACAATTTAATTAGTTTTAACTTTCATATTATTTAACTTATAAAAAGATTTATTTTACCCTTTTCACCTTCTCATTCATTAATTATAAGAAAACCTACAACATAATCATCAATAAATTAAATCAAATATTCCACCAAAAAACATTTATTCTACCCTTTTCACCTTCTCATTCATTAATTAAAAGAAAACCTACAACATAATCATCTATAAATTAAACCAAATATTCCACCAAAAATGTAGTTCAACAACTTTTAGTTCTTTGTTTTGCTATTGGGTTTCTTTGTTTGTAATTTTGTTGTTCATTCTTCGTAAAATTTCTAGGTAAGCTAACACCTTTTATGATTTTCGTAATTATATATTGTTTATGTGTGTCAGTCAATATTATTGTTTTTTTTTCTATAAAAAAACACCATATTATTTTTATATGTTTTTGTGTATATTCCTTATTGTTATTATAAAAGTTTTTTGTTTTTTTATTTTGATATATATATATATATATATGTATAAGCAAGATGTTGGAAGGATGATGTGGATATCCTATCTATAGAGTATTAGCTTATAGGATTTTTTTCATTGTTTTGAGTTTTTTATATATTAAATAAGTTAAATACTATTCTACCCCTTAATTAAAATTTTGTAATTTACTACAAAAAGGTTTCCTTAGTAATTTTGCTTACAATTTAATTAGCTTTAATTTCCAAATTTTTAACTTCTTATAGACATTCAATTTGGTCTCCTCAAATTCCCATTTATTAGTTAATAAAAAAACCTACAACAAAACCATATATAAATACAACCTAATGCTCCCTTAACCTACAACCTTTATGTTCTATGTTATATTCTATTACGTTTGTATGTATTTTTGTTGTTTCTCTTTTATAGAATTTTTTTTTTCTTCATTACTATTGCTCAACCTTCGTAAAAGTTTCCGGTAACGTTTCACTTTTTATTATAAATTTTATGATTATAAGATTTATATGTTGTTTTTGGGATTAGTATCATTAGTTTTTTATATATAAAAAGATTTTCATAGTTTTGTATGCAACGATAGAATAATGTTCTTTTTTCTTACTATTACTATTACTATTACTTTGCATTTGATATTTATGTTCTATTGGTGTTTTAAGTGATGTCATTCTTCTTAATTCGTTTTGCTTATATTTTGTATTTTCTTATAAAAGTTATTTTTGTTGACAACAACCAAACTACAAATACGATCTATGTATTTTTTTATTATTTTTTTGTTTTTTGTTTTGTTGTGGATTCACTTTTGATTTTTTAATGTACTTATAATTTCTTAATTTGCAATTTAAAAAAAAAATCCAACAATGAGATACCATTTTTCTAAGCAATTCAATCCTAAATTTATTCTTTAACTTTTCTCTAAAATATTTTCCTTTTAAATGTAGTTAATAACAAAAATTTTATTAAATAAAATTATTCATACTCTTTGTTTGCATCTAATTTTTTTTATTTCATATTATTATAATATTTTTATACATATAACATTTAAGGGTCAAGGGAGTGCATTGGTTCAAATTGTTTGTATATTATTTTTTTGGTTCACAAAAGATTTTCCCTCCTCTCTCTCTCTATATATATACATATATATAATCAACATATTTAAGAACTCATTAGGGATGAAAAATTACAACAATCAACATGTATACTTTCATTTACATGACACTTAAATATAATAATATGTGTAATTTAAATAAATAAAAATATTATAATTAATATAAATAAATAATTGAAGATGACGATGGATCACGTCAATATAATACATTTATAATTATTGTTAGTTATACTATTTACATAACTCTTTATATATATATATATATAATTTAGAAAACAATATATTTTTAAATGACCAACCACGCAAGTTGTAGTCATTTTCTTTAGTACTACATATATTAATATGTATTATTCACAAAGAAAACTAAGCATCTAAAATTTCTATTAATATATAAAGTTTGAATGAACATATAAAATTAAAATCACCATTATTATTTAAAATCTTATTGGCACCAATATATAAATATAAATAACATTAGAGTCAATATATAAGTAAAATAAGAATGAACATTTAGTTAAATAATAAAATTAATATATAAATATAGAGACAATATATATACATATATATGGAATGATAATATAATTAAATTTTATATTAGTCAATTCTTGAACAAATGACATACTTACTACTAAATAAAATAGTATATATTTAAAATATATTAAGAATAAATATTTATTGGATTTGTTAAATCAATTTAATAGTAATTAACATTTGTAAAAATATATATAGATTAAATAGAATACATAAGTATATAAAATTCGAAAATAACTTACTATAGTAATTATTTCAATTTCATTTTTATGTTAAATTTAAATTGAAATCAAAATATGTAAATAAAATTGATGTAATATTTTTTATTTTGCATAATATTATTAAAACCTCTTTTCAATATTCTTTAACGAGAAACTAAGCTATAAATAAATAACCTTAAGTAGATCGAAAAAAAACTTGAACGTGGATACATTAACAATTAAATCAGATTCGCATATGATCGAAGTGAATATAAATATTTTATAGGAATATTATGTCGCGGATAAATCTATATATTATGAGTTATGAAAAAAATACCCATCATAATCATCATTATTATAATAAGTAGCCTCACACATTTCTTTTATCATTCGAGTCTATTACAAAGTTTGATAATGTTGAACTTATAGGTTGTTATTTAATTGGGAAAAGTACACCAAAATGTATCCAACTTGTCACGTTTTATCATTGTATGTACTGAACTTTAAAACTTACCATTTAATGTACTGAACTTACTAAACTTTGTCATTGTATGTATTAGGTAACCTGTTACCTACAAAATGCTGAGGTGTACAAGTTAATTCTGATGTGGAATTTTTATTTTTATTTTTCAAAATGAGTAAATTACAAATTTGGTCCCTGAGGTTTTCTTTAGCAAAAATGAAAGATTAAGGGTTAAATTGTATTTCACCAAATTATTACCCCTTCTTCTTCGTATGGCTTCAGATGGATTTCAAGTTGGGGGTTTTGTGAGATGGGTTTCCGGCATGTCGCCGGCCACATCTCCGACCATCGACGGCCGAACCGCCGCCACCGGTGTACAACACTCCATGGCTAGCTTCAACGCCTGAACCACCTGTCCCCCATCGGACTCCGAATCCCCTTCAAAACCTCGACATCAAAAACCTCCATCGTGGTCACCTCCAAGACCGCCACCTTGACCGTCGCCGGAAGGCCAACAAACCCCTCCTGGCCACCGTTCTTTCCGGGCTTCTTTCTCACTAGAATCTCGAGAAGTAGATTTTGGGGTTTTCTTGATTTGGGTTTTCTCGAGAAGTAGAATCTCTCTCGAGAAGTAGAATCACTCTCCACCTTCCAGAACGGTTCATGGTGGTCCAGATCCGACGAAATAGATTTAGGGGTTTTCTTGATTTGGTAGTGGTGGTTGATTTAGAGGCAGCGATGGTGGTGGTGGTTTCGTGGCAACGGCGGTGCTGGTGGGTTGAAGGAGGCGATGGTGGTGGTGGTGGTGGTTTGAATGCAGCGATGGCGGTGGTGGTTTGGAAGCAGTAGCCGTGGTGGTGGTTGTTTGGAGGCAACGATGGTGGTGGTGGTTTGAATGCAGCGATGGCGATGGTGGTTTGGAGGCAGTAGCCATGGTGGTAGTCTTTTTGAGGCGGCGATGGTGGTGGTGGTGTTTTGGAGGAGGCGATGGTGGTGGTTTGGACGATGGTGGTGATGGTGGTGGTTTGGAGGGTGGTGGCGGTGGTGATGGTGGTTTGAAGGGTGGTGGCGGTGGCGGTGGTTTGAAGGGTGGTGGCGGTAGTAGTGGTTTGGAGGAAGTGGTTGGGTGGTGGTGGTGGTGGTGGTGATTTGGAGGTGATGGTGGTGGTGAGGTTGGGGTGGTGGTGGTGGTGGTTTGGGTTTATATAAACATGTCAAAACAGGTCCTTGAACCAACAAAGTAAACTAGAGGGACGAAATTTGTAATTTACTAAAAATAATACTGACTTGGCAGCCTATGTGGCAGCCTACGTGGCAGCCTACGTGGCAGCCTACGTGGCATCTTATGTGGCAGGTTTACCAGTTACCTTCTTAGTAGGTTGCCTGATACATACAATGGCAAAGTTTAGTAAGTTCGGTACATTAAATGGTAAGTTTTAAAGTTCAGTACATACAATGATAAAACGTGACAAGTTGGATACATTTTGGTGTACTTTTCCCTATTTAATTATACATATCAAAAGAAACAACTAAAAATAATAAGGCAACTTCGTCTCAAATGTACATCAATTCTTATTATCTTATTATATGATATGTGATTCTCTGCCCGATTTAACTTCAAAATTGTCTAAATAATCTATCACCATCACGCAAAGTGCGATGCCGTTCAATGGTACATTAAGTATAAAAAAAGTCCAATGATAAAATATGTTCAAACAGAATAGTTCATTACCCTTATAAGTCATTAACCCAAAAACTAAAGTATATTATCAATGTATTTAGGGCTTTAACCAACAAGCTATATAAGGAACTGAGGGTCTCACACCAGGTAAGTGTGAAAATGACTCTTACTTGATAAGCATTTGTTGGAATTAAGATGTTTATCACCAATTCGTTTTTATGGACAAAGATGTTGAACGATAATATAAACGATTTTGAGTTATTTAGATAATGTGATTACAATTATGCAAAACAACATAAATGATAGGATGATTGATGGTAGAATGTCAATATTCTAAAACGTGTATCATATAAGTTAAACGGTATTTACATAGGACGGATGAATAAAAGTTATTAAATATAATTAATACACAGATACTTATATTATTTTTTAAACACCGCGCAACGCACGGTGCGGGCCACTAGTTTTCTTAAAATAAAGAAAATTTTGTATTAGTTGCAAAGAACAAAAAAGTAACATGAATAGCAGAGAAAATTTACACATTTCGTCCTCGACATTATCCACTTTAACGGTTTGGGTCCCTATCATTTATTTCCCTAAACTTCCACCATTTACAATTTGAACAACATTTCATGTGTACAGAAAGGAACTAGTGTTGGAAAATATGTGTGTTTAAAGAAAAAAACCATCAACCTCTCTTCCTGCAACGGCCTCTCGATATATCCCAACTGCCTCCTGCATTACACTTGCCTCAGATAACAATTTACTTCTCCTCTTTCCAGATGGATGGGTAGAAAGGTAATCTCGCAAAGCCGAATCACCCGATACTTGACCCAACTTCTCAAATACCTTTGGTGCAACCCGTGGATCGTACCCAGCTGAAGCCATCAACAGCAGCCCTATGTAATCAGCTTCAATCTCCATCCTACAACCAACCAATGACATCCTTATAAGTTAGGGGTTGTATGGCAGTTGCTAAATGGTTTGATGTTGGATGATTAAGAGGCTCTTAAGATATCGTGCAAAAAGAAATATGGTTGTTTGGAAATTGTTGAGGATGAAATCAAGGCTCTGAATGCTTAACAGAGACCCATGATACAAAATCATTAAGAGGGTTTTGAAACCATTAAGACGCGGACCTTTTTTTTTGCCAAACAAGATTTACCTCTTACCGGTTCGGAGGCTGCCTCTTAATGGAATTGGTAAGAGGTAAACAAACAACTCCTTGATGACCATAAGTGGCTTCTGTGAAAACCAAACCAAACAAGCCCGGTATACCCGAATTTCAAAGGTGGAGTTAGAGACAGACCTAGGAATTTTTTCAAGTGGTGCCACTGTTTGACTATAAGAGACATATATTAGGATTCGAGTATGTTGGTTAGTTTATTGTTTTTCATATGCTAGGTCTTGGGTTTAAGTATTTTATTGCAAAAACAAAATTCATAAATATAATAAATTTGATATTAAAAACTAAAAAAAATGACACTAACGGGATTCAAACTCGGGTCTGGGGCAGAAGAATAGCCTTGCAAACCAACTCTACCAAGGAAAACTTGTGTCCTCATTGTAGTTTCAAAATATTTTATATAGTAGAGCGGAAGGTTCTTAAGCATGATGAAACTCATCCCATAAACTAACAAAATACCTTCGGGAGAAAGGAAGCTTAAGCAGAAGATTTGACATGACGTTGACAAGATCTGGCATAACAAACTGATACAAGAATAGCTGCCCAATGGTAAACCAGAGATTCTTTGTAATCTGCTCAGCTGAATGTCTTGCCACAGCATGTGCAACCTATAACCAAATTCATCATTAGCCAAAACAAATATAGATATGCATAAGTGATTACCAGGAAAGAATTGCTGGAAAACGAAAATGTATCAGTTCAACATTTGTGCTATAAGCATCATTTCATTTGTGTATTTCTCAAATAATTTCAGCTACTTCAGGGAAAAAGAAAAAAAAAACTCCGATACCAGCTGGCTGCACCTAACTAATCCATAACAATGCCATAACTTCTAAAGATCTAAATAAGCAAACACAGCATCACTATTATAAGGAAAATAAACACACTTGCTTTGGCGAGAACTATGAAGTTTAAATTTGAAAAACATATTATAAGGCTAAGACAATTAAAGAAAAATGCATCACGAGGAAACATGAAAAACATATCGGCAAGTTAATGAATCTAATCATGCAAACATGCAATGCAAAAAACATCTAGACACTACTATTACAACACAGTATGTACATTCTTCTTCTTTAATAAATGTCTTTTTCTTAATCTAAATGTAGAGCTAAGAGCTAGCATATATGCCAATTCTATGTTCAGGTTCCAAA
Organism: Centaurea solstitialis; assembly: GCA_030169165.1. NCBI lineage: Eukaryota > Viridiplantae > Streptophyta > Magnoliopsida > Asterales > Asteraceae > Centaurea > Centaurea solstitialis. The sequence goes on from CM058043.1 coordinate 68,569,292, forward strand.
TTGAAGGTGTCATAGATATGCAAGAAAGTATAGCAAAGTCGACGTTGAAAAGAATGACTGCTGAAGGGTGCAATTAATGTACAGGCTTCAAATCCCCATTGTCATTAAAAATGATATGTAAGCATTTTCTTATATGATGACCTACTTCTTAATATACAAAATTGACTTTTGGATGTGAAGTTCATTTTTCCAAGTCATTCATATCTTTTTCTGTTTCTTATCCCTGTGACGGAAGAGTTTTCATGTAACACTACGAATTTACATCACTCATTTGTTTCAAATTTAGCAAGTGTGAATTACCATTGCATTTGATATACGTACTAAGGCTATGTTTGGCAAACTAGCCGATAAGCTAACTTATGACTGATAAGGTGGCTGATGACTCATAAGCTAGTTGATGAATAAGATGCGTTTGGCAAAAACTAGCCGATTAGCTTATGACTGTAAAATGACAAAGAAAGGCATGTTTAAAAATTGGTAATGTAAAAAGTAGAAGAATATATTTGAAATTAAAAAATAATAAGTTCCATAAGTCACCAAAACGCTAGTGAGAGTAGCTTTTCAAAAACTAGCTTATAAGCTAACTTAAAGTCCATCCAAACATGTACCTGACCTATAAGCTAGCTTATTTTTACCAAACAACGCCTAAATAGTAAACAGAAGATAAAAGAAACATAATTCTAACACACATTGTAATCAATCAAATACACAAACGAATTCCGTTTAAGAACTCACCTCATGACCAATGATGGTAGCAATCTCTTCGTCGGTTCTAAAGTGCTCCAACAACCCCGTAAACACCACGATCTTCCCACCGGGCAAACAAAACGCATTCACAACATGATCATTCACCACCAAAACCTCCCACTTCAATCCCTCCAAATGGCCTGTAGCCGACACCTCCCCTTTCTCCATCCCCTTCTTCCTACTCCGATCCACCCACGCGTCATCAAGAACCTCATCCTTAGCCGCCGGCCACATATCTCCTCCTCCATCGACCTCCTCCGCCATCGCCATCAAAGCCTCCTTCCCTCTCCTCTCCGACGCACCCCCGCCCTCGGACGCATACTTCAAATCACTCCAAACCTCCTCCTTCTTCAACCCCCTCTGCAACGCCTCGATTATATCCTTGGAAATCATCTTCACCCTAACGCTCTCCGGGTGCATTGCCGGCAATATCTTGCCCTTGAACCCGGCCTTCATGTTCTGAAACTGCGATTCCCCGAGCATTCGCTCCATGTTTTTCGACATCAATACGAGATGCCTGCGTTTCGTGTAAGGTATGGTCTCAACATTCCCAAAGTATACGGTGACCCCAACCCCCGATCCGATTATCACAGCTAGGAATACGTTTCTAGGGTTTTCAAACCATCGTTTGAACCCTCGAGGCTTAAAATGCCTAATTTGTTGAGAATCGACGTAGTAATCTCTGTAACCATTTCGAAAGAATCGAAAACCTAAGCTCCTATCGACATTTAATACAGGTGAAAACAGAGGAATTTTAGGAGAATTGTTGAACTTACTGAAGCTGTTGTTGTGGTGATTGGTGGTTGAAATTAGGGTTCGAATTGGGGGTTTTGGGGAGGTGAAGTAGCGGGAAGCTGCAGCGAATCCGAGCTTTGATCTTCTATACCATGATGCCATTTATGGAGAAGAAAAAGCACAATTGGGAGCAACAATTAGGGCTCAATTACTCAATTTGGTTTCAGGATTGAAGAAAGGTGATAATAGTAAAGGGTTGGCATGTAGAAGGAAGGAAGGGGCTTGTTGTACAAGAAATGATGATGGGTTGATTGATTCTCTTTCAGGAAGCTTTGAATGTTTTCTAGAAACTTTAGAAAAGGGATTGAGGAAAAAAGAACAAACGGGTCCTTTTATTTTGTTGAATTGACAAAAACCCCCCGCAACTCTTAATTGATTAACCATTGATTGGGTTTTGGTTCTTGATTTCTCGATTGTATACAATATAGTTAGTTGCTTGATTATAAATGGTGGAGTTTCATGATTTTTTATATTTGGTCATGGTGGATATCTCAGAAAGCTTACGCATACCAACTAATCCCCGAAACACCAACAAATGTCCTGGAGTCATCGTAGGTGAACCTTCATGGTCACAAGGACTTTTGGTTAATGTATACCTTGTAATTAGGGTTAAGTTGTATAGCTTAGGCCCGTTCTGTTGTTCTTCTCATAGGCCCGTTAGGGTTAGGGTTGTACCTCTGTATTATATATACCCCTTGTATTATGCTTTTGGTGATCAATGAGAATCAATCACTTACATGGTATCAGGCCAAAATCCCTAACCTAAATTTTCTTTTCTCGCTCGCCTCTCGGCCGCCGCCCACTTTCTTCCTCCCCACCGCTTCCTCTCTTTCTTCTCCATGGCCGGCGATCAACCCAGTCCCCCTAACAAGGTGTTTGGAATTACCAACATCAAAACCTACGTACCTCTCACCCTTGATTTCGAGCAAATCAATTACGATGCTTGGAGCCAACTGTTTACCACTCATTGTCAAGCCTTCGATGTTATCGATCACATTGACAATTCCGACCCAAAACCTACAGATTCTGAATGGCTCAAAGTTGATGCCATCGTTCGAATTTGGCTCTATGGATCGATCTCCCCACAGCTCCTTCAAACCATTCTTAAGAAGGATGCTTCCGCTAGGCAAGTTTGGCTTGACATCGAGCACCTCTTTCGAGAAAACAAGGACGCTCGGTGCATGCAACTCGACACCGAACTTCGCAACATCCATCAAGGAGACCTTTCCATCAACGATTATTGTACCAAAGTTAAAAGTCTCGCTGCTCTTGTCGCCAATCTCGACCCTGCATCTGCTATCGCCGACAAGCATTTGGTCATGTACATCGTAAACGGTCTCTCTCCCCGGTTTGAGTCAATAGCCAACATCATTCGCTATCGGTCACCGCTCCCGTCATTCTCGGAGACACGCTCCATGCTTCTCTTGGCGGAACAGCAGCTGGCCCAAATCCGCATCCCACCGCCGACATATCACGGTGACCACTCCTCTTACCCTCATGCTCTTGCCACCGGCCGACCCAACCAACGACGCAACGATCGCCGCCAACCAGGGTATCCTCGCCAGGACCGTCGCCAAGACCGCCGCCAGGATCGCCGCCAGCCACCATCGCATCCATCTCCACCGCTGCCGTATAACGCCGGCCAGCCTCCTTACGGCTGGATTTACATCCCGCCGCCGACCACCCGGTTCTTCATCCCAGCAGCAAACCTACCAAGCTGTCCCGAGCCCACCCACTGTGGCTCGAAACCGCCCCCCGCAGGCCAATCTTGCAACAACCGGCCCAGGATAGCCCCCTCGCCAGCCTAATATTGATCAACCATGGGGTTGGTTTAGTGGTGACCAACCGACAGCTTTGCCTGAGATGTTCAGCTCCATGTCCTTAGGCGACTCGAGCAACGCGGGATGGCACATGGATACGGGAGCAACTGATCATGTTCACGCACAGACAGGTATCCTCGACTCTATTCTTGGTAAACGTGGTCCTCATTCGGTTTTAGTCGGCGACGGGTCCCATATACCTGTCAAAACAACCGGACATGCCACATTTCCCATACCTAACCCTCATCGCCCCCTTTACCTCAAAAATGTCCTCATTACCCCTAATATTGTCAAAAACCTCATATCTGTTCGTAAATTTGCTAAACATAATAAATGCTCTATTTCGTTTGATGAATTTGGTTTTACTCTTTCTGATTACCAGACCAAGGAGCCTCTCATCCGATGTGACAGCACCGGCCCCCTATATCCGGTCACCTCTTCCACTCCTCAAGTCTTCCTGTCGTCCAGTCAATCCACATGGCATCAACGTCTTGGTCATCCTGGTGATCGCGCGTTGAAGCATCTCATTTCAAATAAATTTATTTCTTGCAATAAAGTGAAGACCAACGATGTTTGTCAATCCTGCCATCTTGGCAAACACGTTCGTCTCCCATTTAGTATTTCTGATTCTAGTGTTTGTAATGCTTTTGAGATTATTCATTCCGATGTTTGGACATCTCCTGTTTTTAGTAATAGTGGATTGCGTTATTATGTTATTTTCCTTGATCAATTTTCTCACTATCTTTGGGTGTTTCCTCTTAAACATAAATCTGAAGTTTTCCACAAATTTGTTCAATTCTCAAACTATATACAAAACCACTTTCACAAAACCATTAAAACCCTACAATGTGACAACGGGGGTGAATATAATAACAAATTGTTTCATGACTACTTTGCGAAACATGGCATCACGTTCCGTTTCTCTTGTCCTCACACTTCACAACAAAACGGTCGTTCTGAACGTATGCTTCGCACCATAAACAATGTCATCCGCACCCTCCTTTTTCACTCTCATCTTCCACCCACCTATTGGGTCGAGGCTCTCCACATGGCCTCACATGTCCTCAACCTCCTTCCTTCTACATCCATACATAACGACACCCCTCATTTTCGTCTGTACCGCAAACACCCATCTTACACTCATCTTCGCACCTTCGGGTGTCTCTGCTATCCTTACCTCACTACCAACCACAAACTCGAGCCCCGAACCACTCCTTGTGTTTTCCTCGGCTATCCTTCCCAACATCGTGGTTTCCGTTGTCTTGACTTACACTCTCGGAAGGTCATCATCTCTCGTCACGTTGTTTTCCATGAGTCTATTTTCCCATTTGGTGCTGTCACACCATCCCAAAACAACTCCTACTCTTTCCTTGACGACTCCTCCGACCCCTCACCTATCCTTCAACAAATCCTTCAACCCAACACAAACACCCAAGCACCTCCACCCATTGTCCAACCCCTCCCCTCGGCCACAGCTACACATGACCTTATACCCACGGCCACTAACCTACCTTCTCCTACACCCGTATCTCCTTCGTCCACTTACACGGATCATCCTGTCACTCAACCAGCACCAACCCACCATATGACCACCCGTGCCAAAGCGGGCATTACCAAACCCATCCAACGACTAAACCTTCATATCAATACCACTTCACCTGTCCCCCGGTCACATTTACAGGCCCTACGGGATCCTAACTGGCAAAAAGCCATGAATGAGGAATACCACGCTCTTATCAAGAATGGAACGTGGACTCTTGTCCCACGACCACCAGGGGTTAACATTGTTCGCTCTATGTGGCTGTTTCGCCACAAATTCAATGCCGATGGTTCTCTTTCCAGGTACAAGGCTCGCTTGGTGGCTAACGGGCGCAGTCAACAACCAGGCGTGGATTGCGATGAGACATTTAGTCCGGTCGTCAAACCGACAACCATACGTACCGTCCTCAGTCTCGCCGTCTCACGACAATGGCCGATTCACCAACTTGATGTCAAGAACGCTTTCCTGCATGGTCACCTTCAGGAAACTGTATACATGCACCAACCACCGGGCTTCCGTGACACCAACCACCCGGACTATGTGTGTCATCTTCAGCGTTCTCTTTATGGCCTCAAACAGGCCCCCCGGGCCTGGTATCATCGCTTTGCCCATCATGCCAAGCAACTCGGTTTTCATCAAAGCCGTACTGATTCATCGCTATTCATCTATCACTCGGATCGCGCCACCGCGTATCTACTTCTCTATGTCGATGATATCATTCTCACCGCCACCACCACAGACTTCCTCCAGAATATCATTTCTCAACTAAGTCAGGAATTCCCCATGACGGATCTTGGGGCCCTCAATTATTTTTTGGGGATATCAGCTGTCAGATCCCCCAACGGTTTGTTCTTATCGCAAAAACAGTACGCCACTGAAATTTTGGAGCGTGCTCACATGACCACTTGCAATCCATGCAACACTCCGGCCGAACCCAATCGTAAGCTTGACGAGAGTGGCCCCCCAATGTCCGACCCGACCCTTTATCGGAGTCTCGCCGGGGCTCTCCAATATCTCACTTTTACCAGGCCAGATATCACCTTTGCGGTCCAACAGATATGCCTCTACATGCACGACCCCCGAGAACCTCATTTCCATGCTCTCAAACGCATCCTCCGATACCTTCGCGGGACTCTCGATCATGGTCTCCAACTTCATGTCTCCTCCACCTCGGACCTTCGGGCCTACTCCGATGCGGACTGGGGGGGGGGATGCCCGGTCTCTAGACGCTCAACATCCGGGTATTGTGTGTTCCTAGGCGATAATCTTGTCTCATGGTCATCGAAACGACAAGGCGTTGTCTCCCGTTCTAGTGCCGAAGCGGAATACCGTGGGGTAGCGAACGCCGTCGCGGAAACTAGTTGGATACGCAACCTTCTTTGCGAACTACACTCTCCACCCCACAAAGCCACGATCATTTATTGTGACAATGTCAGCGCCATCTTCATGTCTTCGAATCCCGTACAACATCAACGCACCAAACACATTGAGATGGACATCCACTTTGTCCGTGACAAGGTGGCCTTGGGCCACGTTCGTGTACTTCATGTTCCATCGAGTTCTCAATATGCGGACATCTTCACCAAAGGCATATCGACTACACTCTTTCACGAATTTCGATCCAGCTTGAACGTCCGGAAACCTCCTCCCGATCAAACTGCGGGGGGATGTTAATGTATACCTTGTAATTAGGGTTAAGTTGTATAGCTTAGGCCCGTTCTGTTGTTCTTCTCATAGGCCCGTTAGGGTTAGGGTTGTACCTCTGTATTATATATACCCCTTGTATTATGCTTTTGGTGATCAATGAGAATCAATCACTTACAGGCATTGCTTGGATTCACGCCCTATGAAAAATGAGATTATCCTTATATCACCCAGCGAGCCTTAACCAGTGTACTACAATCTAAGTGGTTGTAACTGAGAGATTTTGGGTTGTCAATAGTGGGAGGAACACATGAAGAAAAGGGAAAAGGGGAGTTATATGTGGTGGACGATGGGGTTGTTGCTTGTGTGAGGGAGTAGTATGGACGAGTTGGTTGTGGTCACAAAGAGAATTAGATTAGTGTTTGAGTTTTATTAAGGAGTAGGGTTTAGAGGTTTGTGGAGAACAATGAAAGCTTTTGGTGGTGGAAGGTGGGTTAGAGTCTTAGAGAGGATGATGATGGGGAGCGGTCAAGAGGCCATAAGAGCATCTCCAACCAACCTTCATTTTTCAAAAAATGGCGTTTTTTGCCCTCCAACCAACCTCTATTTTGAAAACAAAATTGCCGGCCACCATATTTGAACGCCAAATATGACGTGCATTTTGCTCACACCAAATGTAATGGACCCACTACTTTACAATATTATATTCATTTTTAATACAGATTTGTAAATTTTAATCATTATATTATTAATTATATTATCGTAATATATATTAAATTATATAATATTAATTATACAAACTTAATTAGCTATTCTTTTATATATATGCAATATTCATTAAAAATTTATTCTTTTTATTTTTTATAAATCATCATTAAATAAATTAATTAGTAATTATTTATTATAATATGCATTTATAAAATTATAGTACCGAAGACGATTGGACGGCAGAATTGGATGGCGGTTTGACGGAGGAATTGGACGGCGGTTTGACGGAAGGACCAAATCCATAATAAAATGCATACGTTAAGGACCATCGATGTAATTTTTGAAGTTAAAGGACCAAATCTGTAATTTTCGTCATACCTTAAGGACCAAATCCGTAATTTACTCTTGTAAATAAAATACGTTATTTTAGTGAAGGATTCAAAAATTTGGTGATTTTTATAGAGGATGGTTGGAGTTGAGTGTTTTTTTGGTGATGATGGGCCCACCAAATATAGTGTTTTTGGTGTAAAATTTGATGTTATGCTTGGAGATGGTCTAAGTGGCGGTGGAGGTGAAAAGAATGATATGGTGGATTAAAGAGAAAGACGATTTTCCAAAAGGATTGGTACAAGTTATCATGTTTGCAAGGGGTGGAGAACAACGGTGGACGGTGTCATCAACATGTGGCTTTGATAGAAATGATAGCCAAAAATGGTGCAGTCTTAAGGAAGTAAAAAATTGGTGGGAAAAACGTGATATTATACATAGTAATAAGGGACAGGGGAACGTACATTTTTTTTGCCGAGAAAGGACTATACATTTAATTTTGTCAAAAAAAGGGAAAGAGTAACCGGTAACTTGTACAACCGGTTACTCTTCCCCATTTTTTGACAAAATCAAATATATAGTCCTTTCTCGGCAAAAAAATATACGTTCCCCTGATTGGGTTTTTTTAGACATTCATGTTACCTTTTCCGGCAAAATCAGTAAGTGGTGGTGGGAGTGGGTGGCAGGGAGTGGTGGGGGTGGTGGGTGGTGAGGAGTCGTGGGTTGCAGCGGGTGGCGGTGGGTGGCAGGGACGTGGGTGGTGGGGGGTGGCGGCGGACGTGGGTGGTGGTGGTGCTTGTCTGCTTGACTCGCCTACCTCATCTATACGCAATTAGATGTTGAATTCTAAGAAAGAGGGGGGATGGGTGGTGGGTGGCAGTCGGTGGCGATGCGTGGCGATGGCAATCGATGGCGGTGCGTGGCTATGGCAGTCGATGGCGGTGGGTGACGATGAGTGGTGGTGGCAGTGGGTGGTGGTGGCGGTCAACTCCGATCAACGCTGATCAAAGGTGTGATGGTGCTAACTGGACTATCACTTGGACAAATTAAACACGTCACCTGGTTACCCGCTGACTAAGCAACCATCAAGTTAAATCATGTCACATTCCTTTTTTTGACAAAATCAAATGCATAGTCATTTCTCGGCAAAAAAAATGTACGTTCCCCTAATTGGATTTTTTTGACATTTATGTTACCTTTTTCGGCAATTTGATGGTGCTGACTGGACTGCCACTTGGACAGACACGTCAGCAGGTTACCTGCTGACTAAGCAATCATCAAGTTAATCAGGTCACATTCCCTTTTTTTGACAAAATCAAATGCATAGTCCTTTCTCGGCAAAAAAAATGTACGTTCCCTTGATTGGATTTTTTTTGACATTTATGTTACCTTTTTCGGCAATTTTCCCTAGTAATAATAATCCTATATGTGTTTAATTTTCACTAGAAAATTAGATAAACCATTAAAGGGACCATAATACATAAGGATCAACGGACTCAACTAACAACTGTTAGACCCAAAGACCAAAAGCGTAATAAAGTGTCAACTAGCGATATCATTAATGTATTAAATGAAGTTTAGGGACAAAACGCCGTTGCTTGATCGGCATGAAGGAACATCTCTACGGATCAAAGTCTTATTAGAAGTCTTAAAAGGTTTTCTTTTAAGTTAACAAAAACCAAATGTTTATTACACGTGAAATTACAAATTATAATTTCAAATCACATTAGCTCTTTTTTTAGTTTCTTGGTAACAGGAAAAGAAAATCCTCATTTACATGTTTTTTTTTAACTTAATTATACTTTTTATAATTAATATTTATTTCATTATACTTTATTTGATGAGACTTGATGTTGCTAGCAGAAAACTGTCCCAAGTAAAATACCGAAATAATGCTTATCATGATCGACGTTCAGTTTTCGAATATTTACCCACCATGGCTTTCTTTCTTTTTTTCGTTGTAAATCGACCAAATAATTTTACGTGTTCTATAATCATCCTGCCTATATCGATTGTTTCCTTGAATATTTATCGGACAAAAATTGACAAAAAAATATATATTCCATCAAGTGATAAAATGAAATAATACACCTATGTGAACTCTCTTTTATTCGAATGTTCCCTCTTTTTTTTCTCAAAATTGGCATTTTTGGCAACAATATATAGGTGACATAACCCCCTTTCACCAATCTTGGCAATTCCGGCGGTTTTCGGTCACCGGAGAAACGACTTCCGACACTCGTCCGCCCGATAAAACTCTTACCATTTTTTATACCCTCCTCGGCCTCTACCTCCTCCCCCAGGACCTCTTGGAAATCTGTCATTCCGGCGATCCGAGTAACCAACTCGTCCTCCTCTAGAATACCCACCACCGCCGCCGCCGCCCCCACCGCCACCTCTCCTGTTACCGTATCCGCCACGGCCGTCAGCGAATCTTCCCCTTGACTGTTCTCTCTCTTGCAATTGTGGCAATGCTTTCACCACCACCAGGCTTACACCACCCGCATTCTCCTGGCCTACATATCGAAGAACAAAAGGTTAAAATGATCAAGTGGAGTTAAAGTAGGGATGTTTGTGGTCCGGTTTGGGCGGTTTAACCCTCATACCTGAAACCAAACTGTAAGTGGCAGTTTATAAAAATTTTAAACCAAGCGGTTTGACATCAAATGCTCAGACCGGTCAAACCTGACCATGGTTTAGGCGGTTTGGGTCTTTTATGGGCTTTAAAGTTTAAACTTAAAAAAACTTATAATTTTTTTAATTTTAGGTTAAATATCTATTTTAACTAAACCAAATATCCCAAAGTCCATGCCTCCATGCCTTGAGTCCGTTTGAAGTAAACGAAGTCCACAAAAAGTAAACAAAACACTAAAAAAGTAAATGCATATAAATATTATGTATGTATTTGGCGGTCGGTTGGGTCCAAACCTCCAAACCACAGACCGCACCAGACCGTCCGGTTTGACTATTTTTCAAACCAAACCAGACCGCCAGGACCGTTCAAACCGCCAAAAACAGTCCAACTTGACTTGGTTCGACCGGTTTGAGTGGTGAAACTGTTTTTTTTAACATCCTAAGTTGAAGACGAAAAAAATAATGTACCGGCAAGGAAGGTGTCGAGATCGTCAACAGCAACATCGAAAACGGCACTTTTTTGGTCAGCGGACAATGCAAGACCTCTAACCGACTCTACCATTTCTTCGGGTAAAAACCTCCTCAACACACCATATGCGAAACTGGAAATAGAAACAAATGACACTTAGGTACGAGTAAACGTTATGTTTGCCAGACTAGCTAATAAGCTATATGTTCGCTTTTAACTTGTAAATAGTCATGTTTGGTACAAACTAACTGAATCTTTTTTTCTTTTTCTTTTTTGAAACACTACTAATAAGAGCATCTCAACAGATTCTTATTCAATTTTTTAAAATAGAAAACCAAAAGTTGAAATGAAAAAAATACACTCAACTCTAACGTATTCTCTCTATTTGAAACTTTCAACATTAATTATATTATATTTATTAGCATATTCCATTAATCTATCATCCCAATACACTTAAAAAAAAAGTTTATATAAAATAATAATACATTCAATCTTATTTTGGGGAAAAAAAATTAAAACTCATTTCTCCTTCCTCGCATTAAATTTTAGAGAATTCTCTGTACTTAGAAATTTTTATGTTTTCCATCTTATATTCTCTATTTTTTTTGGAAGGGTGTCGGGGCCCAAGCCCGACTAATCCCCGGCAATTTTGGGGGCTATACATGGCCCCACTTAAATGTCCCCAAGCATGCGCACGGGAATGCTCGAACTCGGTTAGGGCGCTATGAACCCCCGAGTGTTAACCAATCCGCCACAACACTGTTGACTTATATTCTCTATTTTAAAGAACCATTTAGAGAATCTGTTGGAGCACAAACATCGCCAAATTTCCATTTCCTCTATTTTAAAGAACATGTTGGAGATGCTCTAAAACTATGGGTAACCAAATTGGGTTTTTTTTAGTAAGCTAGTTTATGGCGACCGACCAAACATGGCCTAAGAATGGGACGGAACAATGTACACATGAAAGGGCATAGATAAAGATGGAAATGCTCACGAAGGCGTGTAAATGGGTCTTCCAGCCTCCAGAAGTACCGTCACATAGTTCTCCATCGAAGTCAGCAGTGATCTCTGCTTAATCTCCGTATAACCCTGAAAGAAAAAAGCAGACAGAAATCCAGGTCAGCACACACAAACAAATATTAGAACCACCAAAGATTATCCTGGCGGGGACCATGGGATTAGCCGAGGTGTGTGCAAGTTGGTCGGACGCCCACAATTACAAAGAACAAAAGGAAGAGAGAAATATAAGACTCACAATGCTCTTGGCAAGCGCCTTTGCCAGCAGTTCTACAGGCGAGAGACCGGAAGTTTTCAAGAGATCTTCGGCAGCCGATTTGAAGACGGGTATGACGCTGCATTTTCACGTAGTTATGGAAACATGTTGACCACACTTTAAGACATTAAGCGATATCGTAAAGATCCATGATAATACCTATCAGAGACTTGAAGTATTGCTTCGGCAGCATCCACACCAGCAGCTTTGGCAATATCCGATGGCTGAGGAGCTGAAACGTGTTCGAATTTCACTCCAGCTTCTCTCTCTAACTTGGAAATATTCGCCCTCCTTGGCTCATAAAGTGTGATGGCAATACCGGAATTTCCTAGAGAAAAATCGAAACCGAAAGATCAAGAAATTTCATCATTGTTTATTTCTTTTATTTTCTGTTTTGCAAGCTACGGGTTTCACCTGCTCTTCCGGTCCTTCCAGATCGATGTATATAGTCTTCAACATCACGTGGTGGTTCACACTACAGGATGGAAAAGTGATTACGGTTAATAGAAGAAAGAATAATGTGCGGGCGATTTGGTTTTGATGGTATCAAACCTGGATAATCAACTGAACATCGTGAATGTCAAGTCCTCGTGCCGCCACGTTCGTTGCAACTAGTGTCATGAACTTTCCTGATCGGAAACCCCCAAGTGTTGCCTGTAAACAAGGTCAGCACGACTAGTTATTAAATGGTATATTTAAGATACAATCTCTCTTTTATGGTATTTACCTATTTAAGGGTGACAGGGAAAAGGTCTGCAAGAAATAGAACATGTGTTTGATTTATGAAAAGACCAAAGATATTCAAGCAACCAAACTCAAAAGCTAATGCCAATATAGCATGCTCCCCTTTCCCGAAATAAGTGTCCAAATTTCTATTTTAGTTTGTATCTAAGTGTGGCATTCAAAAGTGCCTACTTTCCAATTATGTCCTTAACCATTACATGGAAAATTCATCGATCTTTTTCATTAAGGGTAAAATTGTCATCTAGTTAATTAACAAGTGTAACAATTACATAACTATGACTGTGTTTTTTTCATTTTGGATATTTATTTTAGGACAAAGGCACTATAACATAGGCATCCAACCTTTGATGGTGAATATTCCATGTAATTTTTTTTTCTCAAAACCTTTTACATGGAAAAGCCTCTACTCCTTGAATTAGACGTAAGTCTGTGTGCATCCTATCCTCCCAGAGCCTACTCCGTGTGGGATTTATTGGTTTGATTATCTTGGACTACTTTAGTGAGTGTAGTTGTCAAAGACCTAGAAGATCACAAGTTATAGTATTAGATGTCATTGAGAGAAGTAACCTTATTGATCATTGGTAAATAGGACCATCCTATATGTTCGGTATTCACACTTTGACCCACTAATATAAGTTGATAAAATAAGAGGTAATCCTGAGAGATAGTCTTTTATATAAAACATGTATGATATAAGGTGATAAAATAAGAGGTATGCTCAGTGATATAAGTCCCCATATGTCGTCACTCAAGACTCCTCATATATCGTCACCTAACTCTGGACCAAATCGCATTATGGCAGCAAGAGTTCAAGAAAGTACTTGCTAGCGATACTCCACCACCTACATGACACATCCAACAGCAGATCAACTTGGTGTTAGCTCAAGTGAGATTTCTTTTAGTCCGGTCTTCTTCGACCCCCCCCCCCCCACCCCCCACCAAACCAACCCCAATCCGTTGGAGTCCCAAGGAGTCAGATAATAAGGCTTCATATCCTGAGTTCTCGAGGTCAAGTTCTTTTCTAGTAAGGGGGAGTGATGAGAAATAGATCCAAGAGTTAAAAGACTTTCAAGGATCAATGGGAAAAAACAAAGTGGGTCCCTAAGAAGCCTAAACTATTGTTAAATATTCAAAAACAGATAGACATACGACCCATTACACGACCTAAGGGGCCTTTTACCAAACACTTACCCGGGTAAGCGCTTACCCAGTCAAATCACATTACCGAATGAATATGACAGTGACCAAAAATCTTACCTAGTAAGAGCTAACGCAAAGACCGAGAGTCTTAGGGGCCGTTTACTTGATGCTTACCCGGTAAGTGCTTACCCGGTAAGTGCTTACCGGGTCAATTCACCTTATGGGGCGTACTTGAAAATGATTAGAATCTTACCTAGTAAGAACGATAGCATTAAATTGTAAGAGTGATAGCATGAACCAAGAGTCTTACCCGGTTAGTGAGATCGACGACCCTTACCCGGTAAGAGCTTACCGGGTAAATTGTTGCGTACGATATCGTTTTGAGAGGCTAAGATATTGTCCGATATGGTAGTGATAGTGCTCAATTTTGTCCGGTAAGCACTTACCGGGTAAGTGTTCAAGTAAACGGCCCCTTACTCAGTAAGTGATGGTAAAGACTTTTCCAGTCAGCAATTACCGGGAAATTTATAGCATACAATACCGTTTTCGTGGACTAAAGTCTTACCTGGTAAGTAAGATAGTGTTGAGTTTTACCGTTAAACGTTTACCTTGGTAAGCGTTTGGTAAACGGGCCCTAAGTTGCTTGGGGATTCGTATAAGACTCTAGAGGCCGGAAGCCGCACACAAAGATCGCGTGCATAGGCTCTTTTAGTTGAAGAATATTGCAATTTTCTCTTTAATATTGCATTTATTGTCTACCACTAAAATCGCCCACCACCACATCTGGTACAACTAACCGCCACCACCACAATTGTCCACCATCTTCACATCATCCCAGTCACCACCACCTCTAACCCTACCACTAAAAGTCCTTGCAACAACTTCCATGCGCCTTTCCCGTAGTTTTTCTGAACTGAATATACATAAATTTTGTGTAAAAATGTTTATAAATTAAATTATTTAAATATTTACTTGATTTGTGCCATCTATAACATATGTAAAATCATCGAAAAGAAAACTAAGGTCAACTTGTTTAAACTTGTCCTATCTAGTCATGTCTAATCATGTGTGCGTACCAAACACTACCTCAAGGCCCTCTGCCGTTGGATCTACCCAATTGAGGTAGAGGTCAAGTCTGCGTACATCCCACCGCAGACCCTACTTCAAGTGGCACATAATGGGTTTATTTAGTTTTGTTTGATTTCACCTTGTCCTTCAAAGAATTCTTTCATTCCCTCTACTTTCTCTACCTACATATCTTCAAGATCTCCAATTAAAAGCTTCTCCTAATTGGTAAACGCCCAACAACTTCTTCCTGGTCCTCCTAAAATAATATTTGGACAGATTCATCGATCCCTGCCTAAAGGGAAGTAGAATCTTGGAGAACAGATTAACGCCAATGAACAATCGAAGTGAAAGACTAACTACATCTCTTGGCAGTGCCTACCTCACGTTGAGACTGTTGTATGTCCCCATGCAAAGGACGGGCTCCAGGCAACACCCCAGCAAGTTCAGAACAATAATCTTTTGTCTCCGTGAAAACAATGGTGCGTCCTCCACTGTAACCAGAAAAGGGTCAACAAATAAGAGCATTATATTACTTCAAAAGTACCTAGACCAAAGGGCCTTTGGCCTAGCGGTAGAGCCCAACCGTTGAGAAGGTCATGGGTTCAATCCTCACCAAAGGTAATTCCTATATACTTCAAAAACTTATTACAGATTACCTCCATTGTAAATAGCTAACCTGCTATGATGACGAATAATATCAGGAATGACCTGGCATCTGGCTGAACTAGAGCAAGGCATAATAATATGCCTCACATTTTCACTAGCCTTCATTACCTCCACACCAACAAGATCCACAGTCTTCTTGTTCACTTTCAGAAACTGTGAAGCAATCTGGTGAAGAACAAAACAGATGATATTCACTCTATTGAACCTGGATAACAATATACTTCTTTTGTCCCAAAATAAATCTCCATAATAAAAAAAGCACATAGTTTTGGAAATCTGTAATTATCGCACTTTTTAATTAACTAATAAAAATTTTACTCTTAATAATTAAGGAAGTATGAATTTCCCCATCTCACAATTAAGAGTAGAATTGGAAAGCTGATGCTTACTTTTGAAAGCGGACACTTATTTTGGGACAAACGAAAAGAAATGCAGAATTATATAGACATACATGATTTACCCAAGCTGGCAAAGTTGCACTGAATAGAACGGTTTGAACTTTGCTTGCATCATTCACCTTGCCTTGAAAGTTCAACAGTAAACACCAGCTTAATAGCAGAAAATCAAAGAGAACTAGATTTGTTTACTCATATTTGCACACATAAACAATTTGACAATCTGATGATTGATCATAAATGATAATGTAGAGACAATGTGAAGTTTCAAAAGCACATACCTAAGATATACTCGACATCTTCGACAAAACCCTGCCTCAACATTTCATCAGCCTCATCAAGGATGCGGAATTTCAGTGAACTGAAATCAAGATTTCCCCTCTCTATGTGATCCTACATAATTATTGATTAACTTTAATAAATATAAGTTATATTGTTTTAAAAAATTCAGCAAATCGATACATTGATACTTTAAAAAAAGTTTGAGCTCACAACCTATTTGCTTCAAAGGCAGTTGATGAAACAGAATTTGGCTCCAAAGATTTGAACTCACAACTTGGAGGTTGTGGTTGTGGTTGTGGAACCTTAAATCACTTGAATGGTGCCATTGGGCCAAAAGCCACTAAGTTGAAATGTAGATTCTAATTTTTTATTTTTGAACAGAAAATGTAGGTTCTAATTGAGATAGAGAAAAGGTATGTGTACTTTTTACCCCTTCTAGCCCTACTACCTCTGAGTGGGATATACTAGGTTTATTTTCGATAAGAACAACTAATACCTTAACACGGCCAACCGCGCCCACAACTATATCCACCCCTCTTTTCAATTGCACCGTTTGAGGAGAAATAGACGCTCCTCCTCCACCATACAAACAACAAGACGTCAAACCCACCGCATCACCATAGTATTTGAAATCGGTGAATACCTATAGAGAAATAATGAAAATGACCTTGTCATAAATTTCAAAATTCAAAAAGAAAGTACTGTTAGAAACTCAAATGGAACAAAAGTTAAACATTGAGTTTAGGCACAAAGAATACCTGCTTTGCCAATTCTCTAGTAGGTAGAAGCACGAGAATCGTGGGTGCTCTACCGTATCCGGTCCTCCGTGATGCTTTCTCTGGTCCATTTGTTAGGGACTCCAATATCGGCAAAATGAAGGCCAAAGTTTTCCCCTATACCACCATTAAAATAAGTAACCAAAAACTTTTTTGCAACAAAAAGGTCATATAGGAACCAAACTACATATGAGAGACAGTTATAAGTTGTCTTCTAAAGGGAAAAGGACACAATCTACACAATACACTCTTACAGTTCCAAATGCATATGCCTAGAAATGCAAATTAGTGATCCAAGCTTCTTGTATATTTCCTAGTTCTATCTAAATTGTATAAGTTTCATTTAGTGAACATGTAACACCTTAGGCAAATCTCATATCGCCATTGGCAGGAGAGATGTTGGGTTCATAAGTACAACTTTAGCCTTGCTAGACGCAATGCATTTTGGGGTCACATGCATAGCAGGTTCTTGGAACTCTACAGTTAAGCAAGCGTGCTTGAGTGGGGGTAGTACCAACAGGATGGACGACCCCTCATGTCGCCAGGAATAAAGCCGTGAGCCAGTGGGGTAAAACGGAGAATATTGTGTTGAGGTAGACGCGGTGTTACAAAACATATAAAAGTGTATATATAATATACCTGACCGGTTTTAGCCTTTCCGATCAAATCAAGGCCATCGTAGATGGATTCAAAAGTGCGAGCTTGAATAGGAAACAAAGCCTCGATCCCTTTGGTCTTCAATGCAATCCTCAATGGGTCTGAAATCCTGAAATTAGAAACCAAATTAGGGTTCTTATTATCAATAATGTTGTTGTCTTCTTCTTCCTCCTCCTCATCATCATCATCATCTTCTTGATCAATCCCAAATGTCTTCATTTTCTTCTTCCTAATCTTCTTTATCATCTGACTCCTACCTTCAAAAACCCCGAATTTAATTATTTTGAAATAACAAATCGATAGGTTGGTTTTACTAGCTAAAATCACACGTAAAATACATTACTTTTTGCAAAGTGATCAAAATTTGATCAAATGTTGTTATGATCATCAACTTCTGTTAAGCTCAAAAACAAGTATAGAGCGTGGCATTCTTATTACGTGGCATCTGCATTCCAGAAACAAAGTATATTCATGTAACAAGCTAACAATGAAATGAAATAATTAAATTAATTTTTTTTTATATTTTTTACCGACAGGCTTGTAGCCCAGCGACATTTGGAGTGGTGTTAAGGTGTACTCTTCCCGTGTGGTTGTGGGTTCGAGTCCCATCGTGGACAATGGTGTACATTTAGGAATAGTTTAGTTGGGTGCGTATGTATTCTACTGTGCAAAAGAAAAAATTAAGGCACAACAGCATCGAACCACTACCACAAACACCCATGCCTTTTTTACAGTATTAGGCATCCACAGGCAACCCATTAATCCGTCACTATCTCGACCCAGCGTAAGATTGGATCTTACGCTGGACCTAGTGCATATCCACATTCTTTAACTTTAACTGGGCTGGAGGCGGCCTAGTCTATGATTGGATTAGCCCAAAAACTAGGTATTTATCATGTCCTCAATTCACTCCCTTATATTCGAATTTGGATAAACTGGGATCTCATCCAGAGCCCTCCAAAATGTTACCGGTAACAAGACTAACTGAGCTAGATATGATTTGTAATAATTAAATTAATTATTATAAAACAAACTTTAATAAATTATTATTATAATTTCTAGCAAATCAACATTTCTCTCTTGAAGTGTCTCAAAAATATATATTATCTCAACTCACTTTTAGATTTATTTCCTATTAACTATTAAATATCCGTGATAGTTACTTGGTAACAATCACTTTTCTATTTATTAATGTAAGCTTTATACATTAATGAACAAATATATTCATTAAATTATAAGTTAAAAGATTTTATACAATAACTAGTATAAAAAAACTAGTGCATTTAATTGAAGGATAAACTTAATTTACCCAAATTTATATTATCTATTAAGAGAGGGTTTTTGCTGATATTATCAATACTTATTAAATTGAATCATTTGATTGGTCAATTAAAAAAATACATAATTTGATGATGTGATCATGTGTTTCCTTTTTTTCTTTCTTAATATCGTATTAATATTGTATAAATATCATATTTGGAACTAACAAATATGAAAAAACTATCTTTCAAAATTCACCTACCTCAATTTCTCATTGATTTAACAATTTCAATTCTATAAGTTACATTTTGTATCTTTAGAATAACTTGATTAAGTTAATTTTTCTCTCTTACTTTTAAGTTTCTTACTTTACATTCTTATCATATTAACATAAATAATATATATGAACTAAAATGTATTAAAAAATTTGTTTTTCTTTTCAATATATTACACCATTATAATGGTCTCGACAATACCTTCAAAATGAGTCTAATATTGAATATTTTTTTTTAATTTTATATTATATTATATTTTAACTTTAAGATATTGTTTTTCTAATATTGATTCTAATATTGAAATTTAAAATTTCATCTTTTTAATTGTCAAACATTTTTAGCAAATATTTCAAAAAATCTTGAAATATTTTTTTAACAAATTATACCATTATAATCATCAAATCAAAATCTTCAAAATGAGTTCAAATGTTATAAGTTTGAAGACCCACTATCAAGTGAATCTTTTTTAGTTTTTTTGATCAGTTAACCTTGAATTTTATACAAAAAAAATTAATTGTTTATGTATAACTTGTGTACATTTTTCAGTTTTTTGAACTGCAACGCGCGCGGATACATATCTAGTTTAATGTATAACTAGCAATTTAAAATATAAAACCTTAACACTCCGATTTTTTTAACAAAGATGCTTATTTATTTATATCAAAGTATTAGTAGCCTAGTGGTCGGTGACATCCTTGAAAGAGACAGCAGATGCCTGGATGGCATCCCTGTCTACCCGGGTTCGGTTCATGGGGTGAGCATGTGGCGATACCCTGACCATGGGTCGGCTTTCGGGTCACCGGTCGGTCCATATTCACCAAGGATTAGTCAGGTGCCTGTATGGAACCCGGATATCACATCGACTTTATGTTGAGACATGTACATAAATTATCTACCGTTAAAAAAACATCAAATTTATGAGGAAAATGGTTTTGGACACAAGACTTTACTCAAGGTTTACTATTTTAATGAAGAGAGGGTTTTGGACACAATATTATGTCGACCATTTTAATAGAAATTATATGTAATACCACAAAATCTATAGAAATTATTAATTTTCAGTTTTATCATATGCTAGTTTTCTCAACTTTATTTTAGTATTTGAGTTTGTACGTGGAGTTGATGTTCTTCCTCATTTTTAACTTCTTTAAACTAGGACTTCAAAAGTCAATAATTCATTTTAAATTATACAACAAATACAACATTGTAACGTCTATGTTTGTATGTTAGAGATCAACAAATAGTGATAGGATGTAAGAAAGAAAATAAAAACTATGAATGGATATTTCTTGTTTGATGGTTCCATTGGATGAAGACAGATTGATTTGAATAGAGATGTGATATTTTGGGAAAGATTTATCGTAGTTTGTAAGGAATGTCTGACAAATTTATAGTTTGGTTTTAAAACTGCAAAAGGAAACGTGTAAAACTTTACAAGAAATTTCATTCCCGACATTAGTTTGACAGTTTTTCCATATAGTCATGACGAAAAATGACAATAAAATTTATACATGTTTAATTTTGAATTAAATCTCTGGTAAAATTTAAATATTTTCTTGATAAGTTTTATAGTGTTGTGGCCAAGTTATAGATTAAGCTAGAGTGTTACTTGTAACATTTAACTCTTATAAATACATATTTTTATACCAATCTTTCTAATTTCCATAAAAGTGTTACAAAAAGGACAAATTTGTATTCAAAACCCTTCGTCCTTTAATATTTTTAATGAACGATGACACGGAACAAATTTAATGTAAACTTGAATCTAAAAGATCACTTAAGCTGTCAAATATCTAATTTTCTCAATCCAATAAAACCAAAGTGAAACATTTGTTAACGAAAATACCATCATGGATTTTTCTACGAAATCATAATATTATTGATAACTTAAAATCGGACTTTATAATTATAGATAATAAAAATACCTTAGGGGGCGTTTGGTTCGCTGGAATCCTTGGATTCTGATGGAATTGGAATCCAATTCCAACAACATCCCATGTTTGGTAAGTTTTAAAGTTTGGAATTGGAATTCAAATGTTGGAATTAATTCCATCAAGTAAGGGATTTTGAAATCCATCAGGAAGAGGTGGGATTTTAAAACCCATGGATGTTGGAATGTGTATTTTTACATTTTTACCCTTGAACTATTTTATTTACCAAGCCCTAATCAGCCTCATTCATTGTCGCCTACCATTATGAATCTGCATCATCTTCGCGTACCATTGCAATCTCCTTCATCATCGCCGACCACCGCCGTTGAACGCCGATCACCGTTGCTGAACGCCGACCGCCGCTACTGGACGACTGCCGCTGCACCCGACCTTCGCTACTGAACGTGGACCGTCGCTGCACGCCGACCACTACTGTTGTTGGACGCCACTGGGTGAAGATAAAACGGGCATAAGAGAAGAATGACGGGTTGCTAGAGGTGGCTGCGACCGAGAGAAGTGGTTCGATGGCAATGAGGTTTTCCGGCAATCAGTTCGATGACCGGGGTATCGCCGGCTGCCGATGACCATCGACATCTCTTCAGTCATCGCCTACCAAACTTCTTCTTCATCTCGCTGCTTCAAAATCGACAGCTTCTTTATCCGGCTGCTTCATCAACAACTTCTTCATCTCGGTTGTCAATTCAAATATTCTTGTACAAGTTCTAACTTGATACAATTGGAATGGACCAAGTTTTAATTTTTGTTATTAGAATGTCCAAATTGAAGTTATGGGAATCGATTAATTGAACTTAAAATATCAAATTGATGAATTTGTTTGATGATTTCTAGTTGACGACAGTAGGATTTAGAACTAGATGTTGGTTGATTTGTTATTTCTTGTTTTTTGGCATTGCTTTGGCAATCTTGCTGTGTATGTTTGGTGCTGGTGATGGTAATGGTTGGGTGAAGTAGCAATAGAGATAAGATGGGTAATTCTGTCATTTTACATTTTTGAATTCCAATTCATCTAATATGTCTGCCAACCAAACAGAAAATGGAATTGGATTCCAATTCCATTTACTGCCACCCAAACGACATATGGAATTGGATTCTAATTCTCGAAGGATTCCAATTCCATCAGAAACATTCCAGCGAACCAAACACCACCTAAGTTTAACATTGTAAATTTTAGTTGAGAAGACTATCTATTATATGTGAATATCCAAATGGATGTTTTATGATGGTTTAGAAGACCCTTTCACCCGTACTTATTTATGTGTTAATGCTTACACATGACATAAAATAAGTGTTTGACATTTTATGAACGTTCGAGGAGGATTTTATTAATGTCAACAAAACCCTTAGCATGATTCTAAACATTTTTATTGTTATATATAGGTTAAGTGAGAATGAAAATTAAAGTGAAAAGTGTAAGAAATGATGTAAATTCTTGGATCAATCCTAATTTGAAGATCAAAAGAGTTAAGATGTACCGGATCAATTCTCATATGTAACATGTAACTAATGAGTGAGTCTAAGATTACAAATAATCAAAATTCAATTAATTCGTTCCCTTTAAGTTATCAATTATGAATTTATTTTGGTCTTTTTAAATTCAACTAGTTCAATACCCGCGCGATGCGGCGGGATGTAAAAGTTAATGTAGATCAATAACAGATAAATTAGTGAAACTCATTGTTGAAAAATCTAATTTGTATGTTTAAAAATAAAATCGTAAGAATAAGTAACATTGTACAGATAAAATGATTTATGAACAAAAATGAAGTTTTATTAAAACCATACAATAAATTAGAATGATATCCTATAGCCAAGAGTAACTCGGATTTTTAAATTCAGATCCATGAGGTTGAGATATATCACACTAACCTCGTCATTTAAGCATTGCATCTGGTAATTGCATTTAAGAAATCGTTGTTCAACATCATAATATTATACCTCTTAAAATCCCTTCTTTAAGGTCCAAAAACCATCACCATATCCATTTCCAACCTCCATAACAACACTATAACAACAACCATCAAATTGGAAATTAATCTGTATCATTATGTCTTGCCAAATATGAACCACTTGAAAGAAAAGGTGTCCTACTTCAAATCATGGTATCTCTATAACATTTGAAATTTTAGACGATGATACTTAGAATTCATTGTTTCATATGTATGGTAACCTGAGCTAAGTTACCGAACACCATGTTTATTCAAGGACTTAAATGCCATCCTATAAATTTTTTGACTACAAGCACCATTTGTACATGGTTTGTTCATTTAGTCGATTCAGTCAAATACAACCATGTTATGAACTAAAGTTTAATTATAATATACAAAGTATTAAAAACACAAATCATATGACATACTTTGTACAATACCATAGAGACGTACAATTGTTATCACAAGTCTTCAAATTCCAAAACATAACCATATTATTTATAAAAAACTTTCTATTCAATGGCCATAAAATCAAAAGAAAAAACTGAATATAAATCACCAACATATTGGGGAGTAAACGAGCCGAGCCGAGCTCGAGCTCGACTAAGCTCAAGCTCGGCTCATTTAAGTTCATAAGGCTCGAGCTCAACTTGTTTTGAGCCTTATGTTTCAAGCTCGAGATCAAGCTCGTCAACAATTTAGCAAGCTCGAGCTCAATTCGTTTACCTATAAATCAATATTTAATATGTTTTTTAATATATTTATTATTTATATATTATATGTTAACTGAAGCTCATCTAGGCTTGGGAGCTTTAATATAAAGGCTCGAGCTCGTTTACTAAATAAGCTTAAAATGAAGTTCGAGTTCGTTTAACTCAAGCCCGAATTGAGGTTATAACAAGTCAATTCCGAGTAGCTCACGAGCAACTCGGTTCACTTACCCCCTGCATACAACAGAGAATTGTAATGGCATTGAAGAGAATCTTGTATTAATGTGTTTTTGGAGAATCCACCATTAATCAACATGTCAAGCTGCCCTTTCTTATGACTTAGTAGACAACATTGTACCCAGAGTGCATAGCTTTAAGCCTATAAGTGAAAGAATCTTTTATCTTAAGGACTTCGTTTGATATAGTACCTATTTCGTCTGCTATACAAATTGATATATAGGGGTGGGTTCAAAAGGGATATATGTGAGGACAGCTTGACATGTGTCGCGCTCTCGGCTGTCCTCACGTTCACAACCAAAAAGTGGTTCACATTTGAACTTTCCTCTCTATATATATATAATATATATTCATCTAACATATATCCCTTTTGCATAATGGGATCAAAACATTTGCGAGGCTAACCAAACTAATAAGTGATATATTAAGTAATAAATGAAAAACAATAGGTAGGTGATCACAGGAACACTAACAAAAACCATAGAATCATGATATACATTTGCAAGACTCCCAATAGAAATATCAATTGAGTTGATGCTTTTGCGTTCGTATACTTCAATGTACAGAGACATTCATGGATAATTGGATATTCAAGGACGGTTCATGTAACAACCATCTCACAATAAATATATAGAAAGTTTCGAAGAAGCACAATCCACGTACTAACCATACATCTCAATACTGTCAAAAGCTTCACAATATTAATTTTTAGTATACCAATCTGCAAACAAACAGGTAAGCAATAGTTAGATAAGAGCATGAGGCTTTCATACTATAGTCTCTAAAAGAACATATGATGGACACCAAAAAGTTTTGTATGCTATAAGAAGAAAAATGGGAAAAACACAATTAACATCAAGTTCAATGGTTGAAAAAGATCTCAGAAAACCACAACTAATAAATCTATGGTGTAATCACACCACTGCCTCCTAGAATATGTGCATGTGGAATAATATATATAGGTCATGTTCATTTGCAAACCACTCTTAAATTACAAACCCTACAAACCATTGGTTTCGTTGGTTAAACTAATAAAAATATTCATGAAATTGTTTAAACTGATGAAAATGTTTCATATAATTCTTTCTTTAATAAAGTTGTTTCATAAATTTGTGTTTTTTATGTAAAAATAAAAACGTTTCATTAGAATAAGAAAAATTCATGAAACGATTTCATTAGAATGAAAAAATACATGAAATACACCAAAATATGAAATAGTTTCATCAAAAATTGAGTTATATAATATAAATTCATCAAAAAATAGTAATAAGCTACCTTATCAGCTAGTTTTTGTCATTCACATCTAATTCATCAGCCAGCTTATCAGTAATAAGCTACCTTATCAGCTAGTTTGCCAAACATAGCGTTAGTAATCAGGATTGGATACGCAAAGTAGGAAACCGAAATAAACCCAACGAGCCATACCCGAGATGGTCGAGGTTTCGGTGTTGATTGTGAAGAAATGTACCGAAGAACATCAAAGACTCTCGTTTGACGATAACTCGCAGCTCTTTGCCAATACAAAACTAAGATATCTCCAGCCCTAGTCCTCAGTTCCATTAAGTTACAATCAATGTCGGTTTCATGCTTTGATATGTATGTTTTGAAGAAGAAATCGTAAACGTAAGTTGTACCCTGTAACGATTTGAAGAATACAATAAGATGAGCATCATTTGAAAAGATCAAGAAATGCATTCAGACTTGGGGATGTTTGGTTGGTTTGCCATCAAGGGCCTGTCTGTAAGCAGCAATGAGACTCGCAGCTTAATCGGTCAACTATACATGACTGTTTGGTAGTGGCTTAATGATATAGAAAGTGGCTTATTCAGTAAGCTTTTAGGAGGGAGCTTTATGTAGAAAGCCAAGTTTTTCCATACCTATCACTCTCAGTTAAAAAACAAGCTGTGAAAAAACTTCTCAATCTATACAGAGTTATGGACAGATTAATCCACACAAACAACTTTATTCATACAACTTTAATGGAAAACTAACCAAACAGACCCTAAGCCTTGTGGATGAAGTTGCCTATGTGGATTAATCTGTCTGTATAGATTGAGAAGTTTTTTGTTTAGGAGAGTGTTTTCATAAATGCAAGGAACTTGTTTTTTAATTAAGAGTGGCAGGTATGGAAAAACTTGGCTTTCTGCATAAATAAGCCACTTTCTATACCATTAAGCCACTGCCAAACAATCATGTATAGCTTACTGAATAAGCTATAAATCCCATTAAGCTCATTAAGCCGCTAACAAACAGGCCCTTACACATAGAACAAAGAAACAGTACCTTTGTTCTGGGTTCCACAAGTATATGTAAAACGCTGGCTTAGCTTCACTGTACATTGGGACCCTTCACAAGTAGAACAAACAATAACTCAAATGTAAAAAATGAAAATTAAGCTAATGCCACAAGTTATGATCTTACCATGAAACAAACGTGTCACCAGTACGCTCACAAACAGTCAAGACAACAACTAAGATCCTGAAAACATCATATACAGTGAAGCAATAAATATTAATTATGCAGTTAGTAAGAAACTGAAGAAGAAATCAACCTTCTAACAGCGTACCTGATTGACCTGATAAGAAGAAAAATCGACCCAATTGTGCCTTCAAGCGTGCATTACTAAAAGTAAATTACCAGTCCAAAGAAATTGTTTATTATTTTACTCCATTACTGAACCATAAAAGAAACTTAGCAGAGCTACAATAATTAAATATTGACAGGTAGGGGACACCAACACAGACAACAACAACAGATGAAAGGAGCATGTTCTGTTTGAGAAGCAACAATACTACCTTCATGTCCCAAATACACAGGGTCTTAAGCACATAATACAAGTTTGATGATTTACTAACTTCATCCCACCGAGTATAACTGGAACATTGGATACGTACCATTGAAGTTTTGGCATTCATTTTAAGAACATTAGAAGTCAAGCATTCATATTTTAACGGATTTTAAAAGAATCAACACAGAAAAAAAAGTACATAGTTTAGATTCAAGTGAACCTTTGAGTTGCTCCCTGATAAAAATTGTCATGACCCACAATAAAAAAAAGAAAAAAAAAAGAAATAACATGAGTCAACAACCTTATATGTCTTAACAAGGCTCCAACCAATTCTAATTGTAGGAGATAATATGAGCCTAAATACATACCATGTCAACATGCCAAGAACAAACCAATCAAATGAAAACTAAGTGCAACTAAATATAGTTACTTGATCCGCTTAAAAAAATTTAGTTACTTGACATTACAATTTACAACTAATGAGAAACACTACAAATAATTGAAAGAGAATGGAAACAAGAAATAAACTATATATACAACAACAAACAAAAACACGAAATTAAATAAATATAGGTAATAACTCACAAGGGTAAAAGAAAACATACCATTTCTCGCCGCCAACCTTAAATGCTTATAATCATAAGGCTTGGTGAACCGTCATTCTGTGGAGAGGAATCAATCTTTTCATACCAAAATTTAGTTTATCCAAGGAAAGGCCAAAATAGATTACAGACCTGTTAATGTTGTCATCATAGTTAGGGAATTTCACCAAAACATAGAGATCTACTAAAACCACAATATGAATTAAAATAAAGGATTAAATACATTTTTCATCTATTGAGCATCAGTCATTAGTCCCAAAATAACCTCATGGATTAGAGCAGTGTGTCATAAAATGTGAAAGCAAATCCTAGTGTCAAACAAGATGCCATAACCAACTTTATAATTCCAACAACATTTATAGAGAAGACGAGCATTGCTTGAAAACACAGGTTAGAGCTTGTTCATAGTAGTCTGTCATCTCTTCGGTTCTACTGTAGAGATAATCTAATTCCTGCACACACATCAAATTGAAGAAATGAATGTAAATCGAGTACTATACCTCATAAGCAAGTTGAAAATATTACAAGTGATAGAATATTAGTAATCTAGGTTCGTGAATTAAGTCATAAATGAAATCTGCTACAAACATGGAAGTCTTTAATGAGATCCAAGCAAATAAACCTGGTTAGGAATTTCATCAAACAGTTTATGGGCATCTTTTAGAATATTCAATTTAACATACTGGTTGAGGAAGGTAGATGAGGTAAATACATTGGAAATGAAACCAAAGATGAAATTTTTACGATGCTCAAAGAGTAAAGACCCAAACTCGCACATTTGGAATCTCATAAACCAAAGAAATCAAAGCCACATATAAGAACTATTGAAGAACAAAATTGTTAGAGGGAAATGGATCCAACCTTAAGAGCAACACAGTGAAATCAAGCAGATACTATAGAGAGAGAAGAGACGGTGTCAAAATCTGGAATTGTGACCGAAGTTGTTGAAGCCATTTCTCCTTTTACCAACTGTTGGTGATTGAGAGATCAAAAAAAAAAAATATTAATTACGCAGTTAGGTCAATCTTATAAAATGTGATTTTATATGATTTGAGAAATCTGATATGAGAAAGACATAACGCAGAAATCTGTACACGCCTAATTTAGGGGTTAGAGGCTTCAATTGAGCGAATCTGTAACAAAAAATAAATTTGGAGATGGACAAAAAGTTTGAAGGATTATACCTCTGTGATAATTGAGATTGAGATGAGATGAAATTGGAAGCAATTCGACATGATCAATATTGATTGATCTCTGTTGCAACTTGCAAGAACGTGGGAGACAAGAAGAGCGGGAACGTGGCAGGACATTCGATGTTGGAGAAGGTATGGTGCAATAGCATGTTGTACAAACTGCAATTCGACATGATTTCTATCAAAAATCAGTGAGAAACCTGACAGATTAGAAATCAATTAACAAGAAGCCTACAACGATTTAAGAAGAAACCTATCGATTGTGAAGAAAACCTAGCTGAAAACTAATTTCAAAATCGATAAACCAGTAAAGTAGTACTTGAATAAGTAGTGATTTGAAAACCTAGCAGAAGAATGGACAAATTAAAAAACCTAGCAGATAAATGAAGAAAACAACTGTGGAGAAATCAATTAAGAAGGAAGACATACCAGATTGAAGAAGAGAAGGAAAGCTAACAAG
The DNA here is from genome assembly GCA_030169165.1 of Centaurea solstitialis. Taxonomy (NCBI): domain Eukaryota; kingdom Viridiplantae; phylum Streptophyta; class Magnoliopsida; order Asterales; family Asteraceae; genus Centaurea; species Centaurea solstitialis. The sequence goes on from CM058043.1 coordinate 68,598,382, forward strand.
TTGAAGAAATCAATTGAATTGCATTTTTAGAGAGGATGAAGCGTCATTTTGGGAGAGTGATGGGGAAGATGAGAAATCGGCGGTGGAATTAACTGACTGTAGAATTTGGAGAGGAGGAGAAGAGAGAACGTGGAGAGAGGAAGGAGAGGGAGGAGAGGACGTGGTATGGCTAAGCAAGGTTATGCAGCAATTAATTGTAATTCGGGCTTAAAATGTTGTATTGTTGAAAAACAGTTAATGTTGAACAAAATAACTGTATTTTAGAGTTATTCTTTTTATAATATAGTATAGATATGTTGACAGATGTGCAGTCTCTAGATGGCTCAGAAGGTGTCTCCTGGCCAAACAGTAAGGTTCATAGAAGTTCAGTTCATCTAGATGACATGGCATTCTAATCAAGATGTGGTATGTGTCTGAATGAAACCAAGCCTGTTTACCTTCTGTTAACATCCGAGATATGGAACTTCTGGAAACTTCTGTTAAGAAAGTAGATACCGTTGATAAAGACTCAACGCCTGTTAAAAGGCAGGGTAAGAAAGTGGGTGCTGGAGGTTCAGTGGCAAAGAAGAGTAAGTTGTCTGGTAAGAAAATTGACAGTGGAGATTCAGAGACAAAGAAGCCAAAGGAGTCTGGTAAGAGCACGGATGCTGCGGATTCGGAGGCTGAACCTTTAAGACCATCCGTTATAAAAGAGGACGAATCTGATTCTGATTCTAAACCGCTGATACAGTCTGCTAAAAATGTTGGGAAAAGGAAGATAATAACCAAGCGTAGTGGGCCTGCTGCAAATAAAGAGGAGGGAAATGATTCAGACAACTTAAAAGTTAAGTTGTCTGCTAAAAAAGGTAAGACAAGCGGTTCTGCTTCAGCCAAATCTTCATCAAAGAACAAAGCTGGTAAAAAAGATGGGCATGATAAATGTGTTGAAGAGAAGGATCAAGAAAAATCTTTGTCAGACGATGATGTAAGATATTTACTAATTCCCCCCCCCCCTCCTCCTTTTTTGCACTTTCATGTACAGAGAATATCAACTAAAACTATTTACGTTTTCAATTCTAAGGGGATGGATGTTACTCTACAGTCTGCACTGAAAACAGCTGCAGGTGAAGGCAAATCGGAAGAAGCCCTGACAACTACTTCAAAACGAAAAAGAGCCGTTGGTAAAAAAGTAAACATTTCTAATCCCTGACAATTACCAGAGAAGGACCCAAAACAGAAGTACCAAGCCGAACCAGCAAAGTGGAACATATAAGCACTTCTAATGGGAAAGTGATTCTCCTGGCAACAGATTCAACATTGCAAGGTCCTGAACTAAAATGGAGTTATATATTATTTTAGGCTATAGGCAAGAAAAGAGATACCTCCCTCAGCACAAGAGATGAGTTAGACTCCCAGCCTGCCTACTTCGCAGGCATGACAAGATTTGCAATGTGTGCAGACCGACTTTTGTCATGGGCTGGCAATTGTGGTGTATTAGACATATTTCCATATACATAGTATTATGTTCTTCACTTATATATATACATATATATATATATATATTATATGTGTGTGTGTGTTTATTATATGAGAACCACGGTGTAGCCCTTGAATGACTTTTTTATCAAAAGGCTGGAAGTGATGCGGAGCAGTTTCAAAATAAAAGGGACCTTTGGTGCCACTTTTATAGCCCACCGTATGGATTCCTTCTTTATGTTCTTTATGTAGTTATTTAACACATCTTAACATGAAAATGTAAAGATAACTACAGAAGTTAACATAAGAATGTTAACATGCCTACATATACCTTAACATGAGGATGTTAACATGCCTTACCATGAAAACGTTAACATATGTTCACAAAACCTATCACAAAGTGTCCAAAAGCAGAAACCCAGAAGACCAAAGACCAAAAGACATGTGTGATTGTTGCCCTTGGATCAAAACTGATCTATGGTTGTGCCTGATTCATACGGTTCTCACAAAAGGTGGCAATCCATATCCTAATTTTGTGTTAGCAACATATAGCAAAGGACTATTATGGAGGCAATATGTAAAAGTAAAATGAAAGATAAGATGCGAACCTAAGCGTACAGAATAAATTAAAACTGATTGTTGCCCTTGGATCAAAACTGATCTATGGTTGTGCCTGATTCATACGGTTCTCACAAAAGGTGGCAATCCATATCCTAATTTTGTGTTAGCAACATATAGCAAAGGACTATTATGGAGGCAATATGTAAAAGTAAAATGAAAGATAAGATGCGAACCTAAGCGTACAGAATGTGTTTATTTTTGTAATGCTACATTGCAACCCATGTACTACGTTGTATATAATATATGATTCTCTAGCGCTATACCCGTCCGTAGGCCGGGTATACGATATGAGTTTAGAAGGTGTTCGGAATTGTTTATTTAAAACCTGTATTTTTTTATGGTAATCATCAACTTATGTGGTGTGAAACAGAGGGTTCTATATAAAAAAAAATTTAGTTTTGCTTATGGCTGTTTGAGATTGCATTGTCATTATCTTCGAAATACAAATAAGATGTGTTATTTTGTTTATCCATTCGAAAAAGCTCTTTAAACACCAATTCCACATAAGTCATAAGTCATGATGTGGTTTCAAAGTATAATCATGTCCCAAGTGGCCAAGTCACATCAAATGTAAAACAGTGTAAAGTTACGAAATGGATTTAAAAAAAAGAAAAAAGATTAATCAATATAGTGTTACAAAGAGTGAAACAAATCCTGTACATTCATTTATCATCCAAATAATGATATTGAACGATGGGACGAATGCAATTGAGATCTGATACCTCAAAATCAACTACATAATTATGTTTTTAAATGTTGGCAGCTTCTTAATTAATACAATCCTTGAATGCAATTCTATTTACTCCTTTGAAGAAAAGGAACCTATGAACATCAATCAAAATGGATATAACCCATTTGTAGAACACCCAAAAATTGAAATCAAAGATGATTTCCTTTTAACATTTAGACCTCTAGTTTTCAAGTAAGCATGCTTTACGCTATAGTGGATTTAGCCATTCCATGAATTGACCAATATGGAAACTACAAGATGAGAGCAGGACCATGAAAATCCTGGACCCACACTCTGGTCAAGGACACCAAAAAAGAATAGGCTCTAATGTAAAAGAAATGTAATTAAAAGATTATGATAATAGTTTGATGAACTGTACTGAATATTTAGAAGAACATTACTTATTTAAAACTTCATATATCAAAAGTGATCAAGGGTGAGAAGAGTAAGAGATATCTATGCTTATGCTTAGATTGCACAAACCAGCAAAAAGGTTATGTTCCAAATGCAGTTTCAAGCAACACAGGTATGTAATGAGATGTGGAGGCTATCAGCACATAATCAAAAAACGACTAAACCGAGCAAGTAAGAAGATAAAACGACCAAATAAGGTTTCATCATATTGTAAACATGTACCTGCAACTTTAATTGGAAGCTGAGTTTCCTGTTGTACACAACATGAAACAATAATTTAGGGTTAAAGGATTCAATTTTTCGAATCTTCTAAAAAGAAAACTAAAATTGGAAATCAGATTATACCTTTGGAATAATTGAAATTGAGATTGAAATTGAGAAGACAAACTTGATAGGAAACTGACCCTGAATTTCCTGTTGCAAATAACAATAACAATTTAGGGTTAGAGGCTTTACAAATCGATAGACGAAATCAATTGAAACAAGCAAAAGCTTATTGAATACGAAATCAATTGAGTACGAAATCAATTGAATACGAAGGAAAACGAAAATCGACCTAGAAATTAAATTTGATTTCACCGTGATTGAATGAATAAGAATGAAGCCAAGAAGACGTACCTGAATAAGAAGTTTGAGTCGAAATTGGAAGCAATTCGACATGCATAGACGTGGGGAGAGAAATGAGGTAGAACGTGGGAAAGAATAGGTTTTAGGAGAATGTACAGTGCAATACCATGTTGTACAAAATGCATTGAAAAAAGTACTGTGTAAAAACTGAATGTTGAACAAAAAAACTGCTATTTTGAGTTATTCTCTTTATAATATAGTATAGATACATTAATTGTAACACCAAAATTTTAAAAACCCCAAAAGATAGAAACTTTATATAAAATTTCCAGTCATTCCAAAAAAATAATAATCACAAAAAAGAAATTCGCTAAATCCATGTAACTGTTAAAGAAAACTTTAAAAATTTAAACATTTATCCGTTGAAATCCTCTGGAACCGTCCACATCGCTAGCTTCATATCGGGGCCTTGCCCTTATCAGCTCCTAAACCCGAACCTGAAAAGGATGAACAACGGAAGGGTTAAGCATAAAGCTTAGTGAGCTAGCACTACGTATACGGTACCACATAACATGCTCATATACCATAACAGGCACCAATCACATACAACCATCATATCAACATATCAATAATCAATTACACAACAAATACCCGACTCTCATGAGATCGATAAAACTCCCGTCAGTTTGGACACGGGTCGGCCCCGACAACTCATCAAGGGCATGTGGAATCCCTTTCTCCCGTCAGTTAGGACACGGGTCGGCCCCCACAACTCATCAAGGGCATGTGGTTCCCTTTACGTACACTATCATGCTATATAAACACATCACATAATAAGATACACGTAGAGTAACTCACCTGGTTCGCGCAAACAAATAAGCACAGGTCTCACGGCACTTTAAATCAAATCTTGAGATATACTAACAAACCTCACTTGATTCTCCGCCATTTGCCTTCGAGAAACGCTTACACACACCGCTTAAATCCCCAAATTACCGAATTCACTTTCTTGGAAAATCAACCAACTTCGACTGGTTGCTGCTCCTTACTGGAGCCTCCGATGCTCGATCCCTCCGGTCAGATTGAAGACCAATGAGTCGTGAAGCCGCTGTCCAAATTTCACGACGATCCGACGGTTAACGAGGGAGAACGAGCCGATCTCCCATGACTTACGCAATCGAACACGAATCCAAACCCTCGATCAAACCTCTTCTCCACTTCGATCTCTTTCTCTCCTTCCCGATCTCTCTCTTCTCTCTCGGTTTCTCTCTCTCTTTCTTTCTTTCCAAATTAGAAAAATAAGTTTGTGAGGAATTAATTAGAAGGTTTGGGGTATTTATAAACCCGGGCCAGACTACTTCTCCAAAGGCTAAGCCCGTAACTTAATCCAAGCCCACTTATTAATACTAATGTAAATCAACTTTCTTAAAACTCTAATTAACTAATTAAAAACTAATAAATATAATAATAAACTAAACTAATATAACTTAAGGATTTGGGGCGTTACATTAATTTATTTGAAAGTTTTGACAAAATGTTAAGAGGAGTTAGTCGTGATTCACAAAACGTATAAGATTATCTTTTTCTTAACAAGTAAATTATTTATCTTAACAAACAAAATTTTAATATACAACTATTTATACTTGAAATATTTTTCAATAAAGAAACTTTAATAAAAATGTGAATCAGAATTTTAGAATTAATTTTCGAGACTGACTAGACTTTTGGTCCATGTAGTTTACTTAAAAGCGGATTTGTCTTTTATAACGGTTGATAACTGACAATATTACCTACAAGGACCATGAGTGATATAAAATTGCGAAGTCATGGACCATTAGTGTAGATAGCTCTCTTTAGGGGGAACATCTAAAATTTGAGAAAACCCCATATAGTTCACTATGTATAACTTTTGGTCCTTACTGGTTGTCACTTTCAATGGTTTTCGTCCTAAACTTTGTTTTAACAGATTTGTCCTCACGTTTGTCGATTTCCAACAGATTTCATTCCTCAGCTTAACGATCGTTAACTTTTTCTATTAAATTCAGTTAAATAAGAGGTAGTATAATCATTTTAAACATTTTCTATTAAAGTTACAAAAATGACCTCAACCCCACTATGTAAATTATGTATAAAAACCACCTCCATATCCCAATTTTTCCGGTAATGTAACTTCATCCCATTTTCCCTAGACAAATACACCCATGAAGGACCAACATATGCCACCACCAGTACTTTCCATCTATATAAAATATAGATGATATTTTAAAGCTTCCATGGTTACTAGTGTAGGACGATGAGGATCGAGCAAGAGACAATTATTGAACGAAAGACAGAGATTGAGTGAGAGATAGAAATCAAGCAAAAAATAGAAGTCAAGCCACACTTTTACTGATGGTCGAGATCAGTGACGACTGGTGAAATTTGTCAGATATGACAATTGTTGGTTTGTTTTTTTTTTTAGTTTTTTATAAATAAAATATATGAAATGATTAAAATATCTCTGAGTAAATTGATATAACAAAAAAGTTAATGAAAATTAGATTAAGGGAGGAAATCTATTGGGAATTAACCAAAGTTAAGGAAAAATCTGTAAAAATAAAGTGGAGAGATGAAAAACAATAAAGTGGTAAAATTAGGGACAAAAAGTTAACTTTACTTAACAAGTACTTAACAAAAACAAAGGTGTTACTTTTGGTACACAATTGCAAGTTACCATCATTTTATGGCAACTGCACTTGTACTTTAGAGTAAACTACAATTTTGGTCCCTATAATTTACATGAATTATTGAAAGTGGTCTTTTGACTTTAATAATTACAATTAACATCTTCATTATTTGCATCTTGCGTTGAAAGTAGTTCCTAGTTGTTAACTCTGTTAAACGAAGGGTATTATTTGAGTTTTTTTTTTTTACTTTTATAGGGACAAATACAATTTTGTTTAAACTACAGGGACCAAGTTGTAAAAAGTACTTCATTGATATAATACACATGTGTGTGTCTGTCTATACATACATAATTCATCCTACAACCACACTACCCATCCTTGTTTTTCTTCTTCGCCAATGCCATCCACTCTGGTGGTCTTCTCCAATAGTACCATTCACTCACACTATCTTCTCCAACAACACACTCTACTTTGGTGGTCTTTCACGACAATACCATCTACTCAGGTCACCTGCAACAATCCATACCTACTGCCCATCTTCTGCCTTCAAATTAATAATCCATTCACAATGCTTATCTCCGACCACATGCAACAAACATATGGACAAAAACCATAAGGATGATACCACATGAAAGATGATTTACAGAGAAAAAACCACAAAACTATACCACAAGGACGATGGCTCAATAACTTAAAAAAAAACACAAAACGATATAGGGGTGTAAATGATGTGAGCCGAGCTCGAGTATCATTGTACTCGGCTTGAACTAAAAAACTTGCGAGTTTTAAAAATCCAAACTCAAACTCGACTCAATGGCCATTTTTAAGCTTGAACTTGAACTCGTTTTAAGCTCGAATCAAATTTAAACTAAGCTTGGACTCGAATCAACCTCGAACTCAATAAAATGATAAACAAATGTAAAACAAAAGTTTTAGAAAAACTTAAGGTGAACCTTTCCACATGATACACCATGTAGAAGAAACCTTTTGGTTCAAGCCATTAAGCAAGCTGAATGATATAAAATGGATAAGTAAAGCCCTATATACACACACTAGAGATCAAAGCACTTAGAGATAAACCCCACCCAATTAGTAAAGCCCTATGATGGGTGGACTTGTTTGCTTAACAATTTTTTTTGTACTCCTTAATCTTTTCAAATTTATATATAATTATAATAATTGTTTTGTATCATGTTTAGGTTTTTAGATAATATAATATTAATTACTAATTATTTTATATTATATTTTATAAAATATAATATAAAGTTAATTATGTATAGTATATATACGAGTATCTCACGAGCTTATTGTGTCGAATATTAGATGGCTCGACTCGACATATCAAGTTGAGTGTTGATTGAGTAGATCTCGAATAGCTCGCTAATTGTGTCATCTCATTCACACCCTCAATATTTTTTATAGGGACGATGACTCAATAAGTTACATAGGTATCGATCACGGTGGGGATGATGGCTGGAGGTGGGATTAGTTAGGGGTGTACTCGATTCAAGATAGCTCGCGAGCTACTCAAGATCGACTCGAAAATAATCGGAATCGACTCGATGTGAACCGAGTCAAGCTCGAGCTCGAGTTACAAAATACTTGGCTCGTCAGGCTCGCGAGCCTTGTTGAGCTTGTAGTATATTACCTAATTTACCCTTTTATGTATAAACAAATTACATTTCTACCCCTTAGTATATAAAGTGGGAAAAAAAACCTAAACCTATACATCTTGAATCTTAGTTTTATGTTGCAAATGTTTTTTTTTTGTTGATGAAAGTAAACAAGTCACGAGTAGAAAGTGTTATGCAATTTATGTTATGTAGTTTTTAAGACACAAACGAGTCGAGTCGAGCTCGAAAGTGTCGATACCTGCCACGAGCTCGAACTCGAGCTTGGATTTTTAGGCTCAATCGAGTTTCGAGCTTTGGGTTTGAGAGTCGAGGGGAGCTCGAGCCTGATACTATATCGGCTCGACTCGGCTCGATTATACCCCTGAGGTTGGTTGCAAGTATCTTTTGTGCATGTGTGTGTGTAAGGGCATTGTGGATTATCATTGGTGAAGGTGGTGGCAAAGGTTTATGGAGTTTTACAATATAGGGAAGATGAATTACATGTATATATATAAAGTTAGATCCTCTTTCAATCAGTATCTCGACATTGTAAAGCACTTGCAGTTTTCTTTCAGCTTGTTTTGTATAGTCTTGTCGGTGATCTTGCTTGCATTCTTTTGTTTGGATTACAAATTTTTATTCATGTATGCGCTTTTTTTTTTTTTTTAATATAGTTGGTTGGTGTTATGACATGTATCAATTCCATGTTAAAATACATCAACATGTGAGATTGCTTCCGATATTTTCTTTTTTAGTTTTCTTTTGTCTTTTTCTGGTTCGCCAACAATCTGAAAAACTGCTGTTTGTAGTCTTAACAAAATTATAAACCTTAATTTTGAGATATATGAAATCAATTATATCTTCCCACACCAAATAGAGCAGTTCTTGAAACGAGGGGTTAGATTTTGTAAATATGGAAACTTTCAGGGTAAGTTTACGTAAATTTACATCCCGCCTGAACAAAATCAATCTTTCAATCCCCGATTTTCATCGCAACGAAATCCCATAAATTTTCGCCATCATCTTACGTAAACGGTTTTCCTCTCCTGGATAGGAGAATCTTTTTGACTTTGAATTAATAAATTCTCCATTTATATATAAATTTCAGATTGTGATTTATTAGGGTTTCATTTCATCAATTTTTACATGAATCTTGTTGATCTCCTCCTCTGAAATCTGCTTCAATGGCGAGGGTTTGCGCAAAACGAGATGGCCTGTTTCTATTGTATGTGTTGTTGTTCGCCATCGTCGCTTTTTGCGCAAGGATCACGGGTTCCATTAGATCTGATCAGGAAACCAGGGAGAGATTTTATGGAACTTTAGTGAATTCCACGGCGCCGGAGTCCGGCGATGCTAGCATCGCCAAGATGTTCGATCGTGTTTTGGAGAAGGAATTCTCCGATAATGAGTCCACTGATGGTAAAACTAGCTCTTCTTATATCACCTCATCTCAATTCTACCTCTTAATTTTTGTACTAAATGTTGTTATGTGATTAGTAGTTGAAGCTCTAACATGTTAATTTAGTTCCTGAAACACATAACAGATCTGTATCTGGCTACAGTTTATATTGGCTTACAGTTTGAATATTAGACTGGATGGACTTGAATATCTGCTTACATCTTCTCGGTTTACGAACATAGTTAGTTGTTGTGCTGATATGTGTAGTGAATTGAGTTGTTTCCTGATGCTGATGGAAAAATAAAGAATTGAATCTGAAACACCAACAGTCAGTGTTTGAAGTTGAGTTGGCAGCTGGCACTGGGTTATTCTCTTTTAGTTGAGGCTCTACATGCTTCTAGTGATTCCTGTCTTTTGGAAGTTATAATGGCGATTGATGATGAAACACTGGATCTCTAGTGATTCCTGTCTTTTGGAAGTTATAATGGCGATTGATGATGAAACACTGGATCTCAATTAGTGGCATGAAGTCAGGTGATCAGGGCACACATAAGTTTAAAAAGTATTCCAAAGAAAAGCGAGACCTAAATATTGAAATAATCTAAAAACACTGAATTGCCGAAAATCTACACACCGAAAGCAGTGACTGGGTTGCTGGGAGTAGCGAGTGAGCCCCTGGAAGAAGGTTAGGGTAAATACGATATTTAGGGTTTGATAAAAAATTTACACTTTTTTTTTATTCCCCCTACCCTTGACATGTGCAGCTGCGCTGATATGAGTCATTTCATACTCACTTTGTTCTTTTCAACCTGCATTAGGTTAACCGTTAATGAATATAAGTCTTGCTAAATTTGAAACAAATGAGTGATTCATCGTGAGCGGTCAGCAAGTCTGATTGATGAGCTTAGGCACAAATTACTTGCAGGCATCCTTTCCATGTGTTGTAAATTCATAGTGTTACATGCAAACTCTTTCATCACAGGATAAGAAACAGAAAAAAGATATAAATGACCTCGAAAATGAACTTCACATCCAAAAGTCAAATTTATATATAAGCAGTAGCTCATCATATAAGAAAATGCTTACATCTCAATTTAAATGGTAATGAGGATCTGAAGCCTGTACATTAATTGCACCCTTCAGCAGAGCGTGTTATTATCCCTTCAGTCATTTGTGGTCTTGGCTGTAATTTCTTGCATATCTATGACACTTTCAATTTGGGACCTGAACATAGAATTGGCATGCATGCTAGCTCTTAGCTCTACATTTAGACTAAGAAAAAGACATTTATTAAAGGAGAATAATGTACACACTTTGTTGTCATAGTAGTGTCTAGATGTTTCTTGCATTGCATGTACACGTGATTAGATTCATTAACTTTCTGATGTGTTTTTATATTTCCTCGTGATGCATTTTTCTCTAATTGTCTTAGCCTTTTAACATGTTTTTCAAATTTAAACTTCATAGTTCTCGCCAAAGCAAGTATGTTTATTTTCTTTATAATAGAGATGCGGTGTTTGCTTATTTAGATCTTTAGAAGTTATGGCATTTGTTATGGATTAGTTAGGGGCAGCCATCTGGTATCGGAGTACAGTAAGTTTCACCTTGATATTTAATTTTTTTGAAGTGGATGAAATCATTCGTCAAATACGCAAACGATGCTTATGGCCCAAATATTGAACTAATATGTTTTCCAGCAATTCTTTCCTGGTAGTCCCTTGCATGAACCAATGGTATTAGAACTAGTCTTTGACATTATGCCACCACGGACTAATTGTTTAGCACTTTTCAGTTTTTTTTTCTTCAGCTATTTGTTTTGTGTTATTTAGTTTGTAACTCACACCATTTACCACTTTCTATGATGTTAGGTTCAACTCATAGCAGTTTCAATAACAGCGTGGCTGATCAAGAAGTAAGTAATTTTCTGGATGAACTTCAAAGATCGTAACTAATTTTATTTACATATTTCATGGATAGGTTTGAAAAAGTTTAAAATTTGGGAAGTCTTGTAGATATTTTGGCAATAGCGGATGGGCAAATGGGAAACAATGTCCTAAAATGCAGAAATAGTTATTCTGAAAGCTTCACTATAGTAACTTGATGCCACTCATAGTACATTGTGCTGTGCTTCAGTGCTTGCACATACTGAAATAGTTATTTTAGAGGCTTTTGACCTCTTGCTTGTCATTTAAAAGAGTCCTCAAAGGGTGGTTATTAACTTGTTGCTTGGCAAGCGAAGGTAGTATTTAGGACTAAATTGGTATATAGTTCATTGAAAGAAGATTATCAATGTTCCCATACTGCTCACAAGAATATGAATCTTGAAGCTTGCAATTAGTTGGTATATTGCTTTCAACCTCTTAACGCCATATCTCATCTATTTCAGTTATATCATATATATGACATTCTTCAGATGATGATTTGTAGGCTGTACTGGAGACTGTTGCTAAAATCACACATGAGAAGACTAAGAATAATGACACTCAAGCGACAACGTAAGTATCTTAGCATGCTTATTGTGCGTACACATTTAATAGCTAATTGAATTATACATTCAATAAAAGCTAGTGTAGCAGAATATCCCTCTTTTTCAGTGCCAAAATGCCTTATACTGTCATTTTTTGTTTTATTGTTATGATTTGTATGTTTGTATATGATTTTGATAACAACACTAGTTCATTCCAATTTTTTTTTTCTCATGACAGCGAAGATGATGAAACACAAACGCTAATAGACAAGCAGGTAGGTAACCTATGGCTGTAGGACATGATAGTCCTTTACTGATGTTGATCTAGGCAGAAGCTTCAACGCTTTTAGCTTCACTTTCTACCTTTAGCACCTGCTTACATGCTTTGTGGTGTAATTGCAGGACAACGTGTTTGTAATATCAAACAAGAAATCTAAATATCCAATACTCCAAGTAGATGTAAGGTTAGATCTTTTGTATGCTCAGATACTCTTGTTTAAATAAGTTCTTGAAGTGCAGGTATTTATTGATATCATTATTTTAAAATAACTGGGTTCTCATGGTTTCATATCTATAGGCTGATTTCAGATTTGGTGGTGATCATTGTTTCTGCTGCTATTGGTGGAATTATCTGTTCCTGCCTCGGACAACCGGTTTGTATATCTTAACTGTTTCATGTTTGTAGTTTATCTTAGGGGTTCTTTCTCCACGGAACATAATATTGTTTGAGCTATAAACTGAAGTTAATGTTACTTTATTCCATGGTGGCTTTGCTAGGTTATTGTCGGGTATCTTCTTGCGGGTTCCCTGGTTGGCCCTGGTGGCTTGAAATTCGTGAGTGAGATGGTACAGGTATGTTGTCATGACTTGCTGGTAACATTATCATTTGGGAATCTTTTAGCCATTGAATTTTCAATCCCCTTTTCCCTCATTAGCCAAGACATGCACATAGTGTTCACCGCCCCCCCCCCCCCCCCTCTTATTAGAAACACAACTGTAAGAGAATAAATTACGATTTACATCTTGCATGTAATTGCCTGTAAACTCCTGTATCTTTTTACGTCTAGTATGTTGTTTTCTTACGTATTGTGTTGTATGGAAGTTTATTCTCTTAAGTGATATGATACAATCATATCAAAAGTAAGATAACATGGCTCAAGTAGGTATGGATTAGAAATAAGGATCTGTTAATTACTGATCTTGATGAGGGAGTTTCTGATAGTTACTTCTTGATCATGTGAAGGAAAACTTTGTTAGGACTCAGGTGTGTTCATATTTTGCTTGATTGTTATTATTAACCAGCCAGGTCGAGTTTTAGGTACTAGGATATGATCCTATTATGTGATTTTCTTTTTCAGACGCTACAATTGTCTCTTGGACAAGCATTTTCTCATGGCACCAAGTTTGGTTGAGATGGCAAATAAAGATTGATTTTATTTTGTTGAGGTGTGCTGTCATGAATATTTTATCCTCATAATGTGTTCTACATGAGCTTTTTGGGGGACAAGGGCTGGAAACATGCATAGGTGCAAGGTGGCCATGGTATATAAGGTTCCATAGGATTAGGATGTTCTTTCAAGTGGATCCAAGATCTTTGTTAATGACTAGTCATGCAAATACAATACCTCTAAGTGACATTATTCTATGCTGAATTTTATGATGGTATTTAAACCTCATCTTGGGGTGTTCTCTTCATGAGTAAAGTGACTATCGTGTTGTGGTGGGAGAGGTTTTTCTTATCATGGATCTAGACCAGTTGATTTAAATATATGGGAGTACAATTATGGGGTTGAAGTGCTTCTAAGTTCTAATAGTAATTTTGGAGGTTTTATCTTTCCATTCATTTCTTGGTATCTAAGGGGCATTGCTTTCATAACACAGCATGTATCACTTTAATACTAACCTTATTATCTTCTAGATTTGTAATTCTGTGGCTCCTTTTTCATGACATGCCAATCATTTCTTAATAGTATGTCTAATTACCTCCTTGTTCTTTCTCTATAATCATGACAGGTTGAGACATTTGCTCAGTTTGGTGTGGTGTTTCTTTTATTTGCTCTTGGGCTAGAGTTTTCTATGGCAAAGGTGTACTTTCTGCTTTCCAGATGCTTCCTCCAATAAGTTTCTCAAAAAATTTTATGCCAGGATCATTTCATCATGTTGTAAAGCTGTAACTGTGTGTTTCTAATGCAGTTAAAAGCTGTGGGTCCTGTAGCTGTTCTTGGAGGTTTACTTCAAATAGTTATTCTTATGTTTTTGTGTGGAACATTGGCCGTGGTACTTTTATATTTCTTACTTGTAGTAAAAATTTACGCAGTTATGTTTCCATCGAATGAATGTTTATTGTTCTAACTCATTGATTGGTGCAGTTATGTGGAGCCGAGCTGTCAGAGGGTGTTTTTGTTGGCTGCTTCCTGTCTATGTCATCAACGGCAGTGGTTTGTTACCTGATCAGTTCTAGCTCTTGTTACTGTTTTTTGTCTGGTTAATTTCTGTTTTGCAACAGCCTGATTTTTTTGCCTTTTCACTACACAGGTAGTGAAATTTTTGGTTGAGAAAAATAGCAATAATGCTCTTCATGGTCAAGTCACTATTGGGACACTCATTTTTCAGGTAATTAGTAGGCCTACTTTCTCCTGATTGGAGGAGTATATAGTCGGAAATATAGAAATGCATGTCCTAGCTTTCTCATTCTGTTGTATATTATATTTTTCCAGGATTGTGCTGTTGGCTTGTTATTTGCTTTGCTGCCAGTTCTTGGTGGCAACAGTGGGGCTTTGCAAGGGATGGTCTCAATGGGAAGAGTGTAAGTCTTTCCACTTGGAGCTTCTTTGTATCCTTTTTTCAATGTCAATGTGTGCAGTAACACCCTTTCACATTCTACCTGAATTGTTTATTGGGATATATATTCAACTGGGTGTTACTATCCAATAGTAACACCGTTTCACATTTTGTTTAATTAGGCACTTATACCCTTTTAAACAACTGGAATACAATTTTATAACCATGAAAAAGAAAGGTAAAACACAATAGAGCCCACCAGGAGTGGGATACCAACTCAAAGTTTTTTTAATTGGAACCTGACAGTGGTGGTCTAATGGTGCTACTGTTTATTGGCTATGTTAGTAGTCAATCTCTAAAGGGGACTGTCATTGTATAATGTAAACTTCTTGTTGTTTACCTCAGGCTGATGACTTTGTCAACATATCTCTTTGGTGCGTCACTTTTGACATGGTCATTCATGCCGCGATTCCTCAAGCTGATGATGCGACTATCATCTGAAGTAAGTTATGCCAATTATCATGTCATTATCCCTTCTGAACAAGCTTTAAAAGATAGTTTAGAAACACTTTCCAATAGAATGTTGCGTCTTCAAATTTGTTATCTTGATCAGATCTCTTATCCCAGTCAGCACTTACCCACAAGTTTTGGTAAACAACCCCTTAGGCTCTTTTACTACATAATCTTATTGCAATTCAGCTCAGTTTCTATGTCCAAAACATACCTTAAAATGGGTAAATCAATATATTGGACTTGATTTGTATTGCCTATGTATGCAGTTGCTACATATTTAACCTGCTACTGCATTTGCTAGTTGCTACAACTCCTATCAAATTATATTAGAGTCTTCCAAATTGAATTTCCGATCTACCAAGAGCTGTTTAGCAGAGGAATGTTACCAAAAGGATCTGTTTGTATTATGGACCAAGAACTTTTGAATTCATATTGAAATGTCCTACTCTAGGTATTCAGTTTATCTGCACATGTTGCATCTTGATTACATATTTTTGCACTAGATTGGTCCATGTTGACGCAACTTGATGATACAATGTGTGAATATGATGTGTAATATTCAAACCAGCATTCGGTCTTTTCGTTTCCTTTGTGGATCTTTGTTTAGACTTACATTTAACTCTCAATTTAACCAACTTGTTACATTTATGATTGTCTGACATTTTCCTCAACTTTGGTTTGTTTTTGTGCTTCAGACGAATGAACTTTACCAGCTAGCTGCGGTGGCTTTTTGCTTATTATCTGCTTGGGTAAGTTACATATTATCTTCATCCTTTTTCTATATGTGGTACAGTCTGTTGCCACAGAAGCATACGTGTTCAGTAAAGAACTAAAGATAATTTTGGATCTGAGCTATGTTTTTTATAGGAACTATAAAATATCAAGACTCGACTCTTAAACTTGACTGCTCACAGTCACACAGTGCCCTTTCAAGTTTTGCTACCCTAATATTGTACTTTAATCTTTCAGTGCAGTGATAAGCTGGGGCTAAGTCTTGAACTGGGTTCTTTTGTCGCTGGTGTTATGATTTCTACTACGGATTTTGCACAACATACTTTAGATCAGGTATTTTAGCATGTAACCTTTGTACGGGCCTTTATGATTTTGGAACTTCTACATACACTTGTCTGTTTGTTGTTATAGGAGAATCAAAATTCTAATAACGTTTGTCTTGTTTTGTTTTTTCTGTAAACTATGAAGTTTCGCATTGATGCTGTATGAAAGTTATGTGATTGGATGAATGCTCTAATCGTAACCTTTGCAGGTGGAGCCTATTCGCAACTTATTTGCCGCTCTTTTCCTGTCGAGCATTGGAATGCTCATACATGTACAGTTTTTGTGGACTCATGTGGATATACTACTAGCATCAGTTATTTTGGTTATAGTTGTTAAGACTACAGTTTCTGCGCTTATCACCAAGGCCTTTGGATATGGTGTCAAGACGGCATTTCTTGTAAGTTCCATCACTGCACCTAAATAAATTTGAACAAACCAAACATACGATTCGTTAAAATTTTCTTTTGTTATGCTCTGCAGGTTGGAATTATGCTTGCTCAAATCGGGGAGTTTGCTTTTGTTCTCTTAAGTCGTGCCTCTAATCTTCATCTTGTTGAGGTTCTTTTTAATTTTCTTTGAGGATTTTTATTTATAGTAGCAGGCTGACCCTTTTAATATTTAAAACTGATTTTAACCTTATTTTTGTGATGAGATTAGTCAAATGAGCAAATATCCAATAATCTTTAAGATGACATGCATGGGGCATCTTCAAATAATTCTCATATTCCTTCCGTCCCATAACCATAGTTCATTTTTACTTCCAATTGTTGCATACCACATTAGAACTTGATGGGCATGGCGATATTGCGGAGAAAAATTGTCAAGTATCATTTAAATGATGAAAAAATATCACTCTTTATGATAATCAGCCTATAGGTGCTAATTATGTGTTTTTCTTTTATAGGGAAAGATGTACCTTCTTCTTCTTGGAACTACGGCTCTCAGTCTGGTATGGTTTCCTTGGATTCACTCCCAAAGAAGTGGAAAGCTTTTGGTCTTCCCTATCTGACATTTGAACAACTGCAGGTGACAACCCCTGTGCTATTCAAATTGATACCTGCTTTCATGCACTTGGGAGTTTTGATGCATTGGTTTCCCTCAGAAGCCAGCACACAGCCTGAGGTCTCTCTCTCTCTCTCTCTCTCTCTCTCTCTCTCTCTCTCTCTCTCGTATGTGAGTGTAAATGTATATGTAGAGGAAAGTTCAAATGTGAACCTATCTTTCATTGTGAACGTGAGGACCACTAAAATCGAGTCACGTGGCAATATTCACTCTGAATATCATGCATTATTCAGAGTGAATAAACGTGCCTAAGCTTTGTTTACTCGGGAAATAATGCATGATATTCAGAGTGAATACTGCCACGTGGCACGATTTTAGTGGTCATCATGTTCACAACCAAAATTGAGTTCACATTTGAACTGACCTTGTATATGTATATGTATATATACACTGATACAGATGTTTAGCAATGATTGGAGCGTATACATGATTACATGCATATTACTGTTATTTGGAACACCAAAGTGCTACTTTATGCACACAATATCTCAGGATTTGGGATGTTAGCACTAATGTATACCGGGGGTTGATAGATATCTAGGGCTATGGATCCACCCTGACTGTTATTTTTACATAGTGTTTTTGGTTTGTTTTATTCATCTTAAGGAGTTACTAGAGCATGGTGGTAGAGTAATATGGTGGTGCTTTTATAAAGAAAAGAGAAATATGACCGGTCTGGTTTCTATTTGAAACCAATTCCGAATGTATGTTGCTGGTTATAGTTTTTGCACACCCTTAAAACCATTTACTGCTTTTCTTTATACCATCAACTATTTTATTTGAATTTTCCATAGATTTAATATCTTGGATTCAAATCCTTCTTTTCCCTTTGCCAGTTGCAAACTGTGTGATACTGATAGTTAACTTAAAGAAGATTTTGTATGTATATCTGTTGATATTGAAGAATTAAGTTTGTATGTATTTCGTTGAACTGGCAGGACAAATTATCTGTGATTGAAGTGCATAGTACCAAGACGAGTGAACAACGAGACAGAATTTTGTGAGCGCTATAGATGTGCATGCTGCTCCAAGTTAACATTACAAAGAGTTGCAGCGCGGCCAGCCTACGGAAAGAGTTGGGTATGTGTGATCTCGTGTTGCAGCCACCCGATGGAATCATGATACCTTTCGAGTTACTAGCTATGTGGCTGCTAACTTAGCTAGGAATATTATTGATGTGCATATAGGGGGTCTTGTCTTTGTGTAATATATGTGCATTCTGGTAAGTGGTAAATGATGATGTAGAAAATGTTTGAAATTAGGTATGAAAAGCCCAATTTTGATAGTCTTCTCACTCTATAATGTATTTCTATTTCATGCTGTTAGCTAAATTAATCCCACATAAAATTCAAATATAAATTAATGCTACCAAACAGGAAATACAAGCTTTTGGAACATTTGGAATTAAAAATCGAGGGAAAGGGAAGTAAGTTCCTTGAAATCCCATAAACATCGGTTTTAATATTCAACGACTTGATGTTTCATGGAGTTTTACAAAATTTGTTGGTAATAATATTTTTTAATATGCAACGATAGGATTGATTTGTAATAATTAATAAATGAATAATAATTTAACTGTGTTTATAGTTATTTATATTTTTTCTTAATAGATTATCTCAAATAACAGAATTTAATTTTATTCTAAATCTACAAACCAAATATTAAGAAATCTAAATCCCTTAAAACATTTTGTCAAACCAAGCACCTTCTATGATTCAGTTCAGATTTTTAGTTTTCTATAATGGGTATGGAGAAAGAGGAAGGAGTGGAAAAGTACATGTTGCGACCTTGTGATGAGTCATCATCTGAGTTCGATGCCAAAAGCCAAAGGGTAGGGGTTGAAGAAATGGCGGATCGAGGTTTGGTCATGTGGTTTATGGTGGTGGTTGTTCTATATCATCTCTCTCTCCCTCTCTTCCTCTCTCAAATGAAACTCATTTTTCATTATAACGTAAGGACAACCGAGAGCGTGGAGATATTCAGTTTGAATCCTCCTTGTCTTCCATAAACGAGAAGGCAATTATCATCGAAGTACTTGGTGAACATCGCAGTCACAACGAGGAATCAGACAAAAGTTGAAAAGCTTTGCTTTTTCGCCTTTTTTTGAACCGCCACCTCCCCAACCACCTATGAATGATGGGAGAATCGTCGACGCATCTAATTTATGCACTAGTACTTGTAAGTCTTATCTTGTCAAGCTAAAGCCTTCAACAAAATCAAAGAGTAGTTGAAGTGAAGTTAGACCGACACCAAAGCGGATTGGTTCATCATCTAGCCGACAATAGAAGATCAGAATATAGATAAGCTAGTTAGATAATAGTTTGACACATGTCTGACAAGTCGATTTGAAGTAGGGGTGACAATCGTGTCGTGATCGGTTGGCAGGTTAGGAAGGCGCAACCCGGACATGACCCGTTTAACTTCGACCCGCAACCCGAACACGACCCGCGTAACTTGTTTAACTATACGGGTTCATGGGTTGGTGGGTCAAATACAACCTACTTTAAAACTTCAAATACAATCAAAATAAAATTCGATTTACTAATTTAGGGTGTTGAATTGAGAGAAAAAGTAAAACTCTAAAGTCGAAATAAAATTTGTTATATAAAAAATATTTAGAAAAAAAATATTAAAAATATAAACGGGTTGGCGGGTTGATACGCGAACCTATATATATACCAACCCGAATACGACCCGCGAAATAAACGGGGTGGCGGGTCAGAATCTCAACCCAAACCCATTTATCTTCGTGTCGGGTCAAAATTTCCCACCCCCTAGTTTGAACAAAGACTTTGGGACCAAGTTTCTTTTACCATCTCTAAATCGTAGTTCAAAGGTATCAAAAGTACTATCTAATTCTTCCTTTACTGTTTACTCGGCATACAGAAGGACGGGTTGAAACAACAAATGTCACATCTATATAACAAAAGGCTGAGATGAAGAGTATAACAGTACATGGATCAACAAAGGCACATGTTGAAATTTCATTATTGCATTTTATAAATCGACTTCTATAAAAGGTGGTCTCTAGATCTTATGCAATTTGTCCATTATTTGAAGAATATCAAAGTGCTTATCTTTTAGTTTGGCGTCATGATATCTGAATACATCTTAGTTCTATAGATAGAAAGAATGCTTTAATTCTTCTATTACTCTTTCAGTTTTAGCAAATTTGTCATCAGATAGCTAAGGATCACAAGTATTACCTTCTTAGCTTTTACAGCATCTCTGTAATTCTTGTTTTTATACAAAAATATAAAACAAGAATTAAAGGTGAAAATTTGTTGTGTTTGTATTCAACTCCTCCTACAAAGTACAAACACATTCTGTTAAGTCATTGTATTCCATGACCAATAAAGTCCGAACTAATTGCTTTGAAAGAATTTGATCTCCTACATTCAAATGAGCCTTGATTGTATCCCATTCAAGCCTTATACATGACATGGAGGTTATGCCCAAGCGAACGGTGCAAAAAGTTAAGATATACGACACATGGTCGTATCCCAATCGTACGTGCCTATGTGTGTGTATGTGTGTCACCGAAATTTAACACCTGTAAAATGGACATCGAATAAGATCGATATAATGTAACATGTATGGTGGTCTTTCCTCTACCCTATAGAAGTTTTGGCATACAACCCAGAGTCTTGGATTTAATTAATAAGTGCAAATTCTCACAATTAGGGAGTTGATAAAAAAGCTATATGCTAACCCCACAAAAGTATTTTGTTGTAGCACTAAACCATATCTCTTGAAAATATATATTCGGGGTTCGAGATTAAATAACAAACTCATACATAAAAACAAGATGGGTATATATGACTGATTGATTATCTAGCTAACCGAAACTTTAATGGTTTACCATATGTATTTTACAAAACAAATGCCTTATTAAAATGGTTGCTAGACTTGGGGGAAATTTGAGAAGAAATTAACTATATATAACAAACAAACAAAGCATTTATTCTTGTCCCTTGCCTGTCGTTACGATATACATATATATTATGTATCTATATATGTTGCCAAACAAAGATGGTGTCCTAGCTAGCTAGTTTGTGAAATCCTGGAGTATATATGGATCGATTGCAAGAGTATTGAGATGATATATCATTAATTAATTTGCCTAACACATATTTAGAAGGACTTCAATTAACATCTTGATATATAGGGAATTAATGCATCTTCAGTTCTGACCTTCTTCACTCCACACAATTCCATACCTGAAAATGAAGAAAGTATTACATTGCAATCAGGTAAAGGTAGATAGGATCATGACAAATATATATATGTATATATAATGTGTGTGTGTCTTATATATATATATATATATATATATATAGAGAGAGAGAGAGAGAGAGAGAGAGATTCAGGTTCAAATTAATGATAACGAAACATATTTAAGAGAATAAGAAAAATGTCGAATCACATGTGATTTTGATCATTAATCACATGTATTTAAGAGAATAAGAAAATAATCACATGTGATTTATGCAACTTTGACCCGTGACATGAAAATGCATCCAAAGTTGGCCACACATTTTTTGACTAAAATCACATCTTACTTTGCATGCAAATTGGTCGTTTTCGTATTATCTTAAATAGTTAGCATTTTAGTTTAATCCTCCTTTTTTACCATTAATGTAAAAATCATATGTTAATTTGCATGACTTGACCCTTCATGATTCTTTTCCCATCGAAGCCTAGTATTTAATGTATTGTTTCATAGTATGATTGTTTTATATGTATTCGGTTCACAATATGAAACTTTTTTTATGTGTATTTTTTCTTTCATACAAACACGCAAAAATTTATCACATCGTAAAACACTGTGACATGTGAAACAAACAATTATGAAACAAATATATGTTACCAGTATCCTAAATCCTAATTTTAAATGGAAAAAAAAGAATCATATAAAATAGACATGATACACTGGTTCTCCATATATAGTCACACAGATATATATATATATATATACAAGCTAGGGTACGCGTATACTTACATTAGCCGGATCGATGTTGCATACCACTTGTCTTGAACTGAAACTTCTGTAAAGCCATTTAACATAAAAAGGTTTAGATACAACACAAATGCATGTACCCTGGAAACTAACTAATTAATTAGATAGAAACTAAATCAAGTTCTTCCTAAATAACTCTGATTAATTAGGAAGAAGAAGATACAATCTCATAGATTCTATATATTAACTTCTTAGGGCACGGATCGAAAGACCTAAAGTTTGTGGGGTATATACAGTACACAATGGAGGCCCGAGCTAGGCATTTAGTTACATACATGAACCCCTTCCCGTGAACTAATTAGGCCAAATATTTTTACAAGAGAAGGAATAAAATTAAGGGATTCAAGTAAAAGAAACTAAGTACAACCTGAAACTCCGGTGAATATTGAGGCATGTTCTTCTTATGCACGGGCAACGAAGGGGACTCGAGTATCTGCCAAAAGATAAACGTAACACACGATGCTATATATGGTTAATTTCGTTTTCAAGTGGTGACTAGAGATTTTAATCAATGCGAGAATTGGTTGGGAGTACCCACTTTTCTATTCAATGGCAGTGCTTTGAAAGTATAAATACTTTCTTCAGGTTTACTCTGGGACCTAAATCTTGAAGACAGAATATATATATATTCAATGAAATTAAGTTAGCTGTACATTTTGCAGCATTCACACATTAGAAGTGAAGAAAATGCTGATAATCAAACAAGTAATTGATATACCTACGCCGTTGAGCTCTCTCTTCTGTCATCAATTTAGGCTTATGAGGAATGGTAACTTTCGATCGAGAGTTTGGGGTGGTCTCAGAGTGTGCATCCTGTGAACAGAAACGATGTGCGAGTTTTTTGTTTACTAGTTCAAAGTGAATTATTAAGTACTAAAAGTTATAAGTAACAGGCTCATTAAGTACTTTACCTTTGTGGTCATCTTGTGTGGAAATAAGGTTTGGTGCTTCAATTGTGCAGCCTACTTGAAACATGAAGAGAGATTAACAATACAAGTTGATTAAACAACAGCAACTAGATTTTCAACTGATTCTCTGATCAGACAAGATGACATGTATAGCAAAAATATGTGGTTAATTAAGTTGGTATAAGGTATGAGTGTACTATATATATATATATAACTACATTATAAAGGGATAATTAATTAATTTGTTCCTTGATACCTTTAATTCAATTATATTCAAAGACAAAAGCTAAAGCTAACTAATAAGCATTTTATATCATTTCTCTTGTTGCTGGATAAAAGCAATATATCAGTACTCCAATCCTTTATGAAGTTGATCTTGTTGATATGATTTTCGGGTCTCTAACTGATTTCTACGAGTTTTACGTCCGTTCCAGTAAATTATCATATATGCACTGAACTTCCTATTTAAGTCCATGAAATTATAACATTTCCTTCTAAACTTGGACTGGAATCAAGTACGATTTCTCATCATCACATCACTAGCTATATGGTAGTTTACGTTATCAATTAATAGTCTAGATACCTTGGTTGCTTCCTAAAACGTCGAAAAGGTAGGGTAGAATATGACCCAAAGGCCATATATACCTTAATTATATATTGGTCTGAATCAAATTCTAGAGTTGTAATGCATGTATGTATAATAAGCTAATGAAATCATAAATATATACTTTTACATCCAAATAACTATATATGTGCACCTTTCTCAAGAAACCAGTCTCTAGCTTCTGTTTTTTGGTGTCTTCATTTTCACATCCAGTAGAGGTTTCTAGCTTATTTGACCTATCCAGAATATCAGAAAAAAAGTGGATGAGAAATGGAACACCAAAAGCAAGAAAACTCAGGAGAATATTAGAAGTGAAAATCATCAAAGAAACAAAAACAAAAACAAAAATTATTAATAAAAAACATTATAGACTAGAATAGAGTAAAGATAAACACCTTCTATAACTGCTGGAATGTACATCTATCATATTAATCTGCTTGGCCAAATGACTAGCAGTAGGTTTCATAAATGTTCTTAGTTTAGACGATTTGTATGAAGGCGTTGATTTAGCTTTCACAATATGATCATCATCAATAAGATTATGATGTTTCAGACCTGAACCAGCTGAATGCAGAAAACCAATTGTTAGAGTCACATAATTATATGCTGAAAGTGTTGAAAAAACAGAAACAAAAACAGGAAAACAGCATCTAAACTGCACTGAGATTAACCTGAAAACAGAAAGAAAGAAAAAAGAACATTAAAGGACTACACTTTAAATCTGGACAACGACGCCCAATTTATACCGCAGCAAAACTGGTTTAAGAACAAAGTTAATTACCGGTGGCAGTTAAAAAGCTAGCAACTTCCTAATCCTAATTAAGCAACTAAAGAGAGAACAAAATTCTTTGAACTACCAGAAGCAGAAATTCCATGACCAGAATGTTCATCCCTTTTGATCAAGTGTTCAGTCAGAAGTTGCACTTCACGAAAGCGCCATCGCATCCTGCCATCATTTCCACTCAATAGAGAACCTATAAACAACAAGAAGACAATGAATTATATGAACAATTAATAAACATATGAATGAAATATATCTGAACTGGCTAGCGTTCGGGTCCATCAATCCTGTTTTTCATTGCTTTATATGAACTAAGTGTTGATTTTTTAAGTAATAGTTGAAGAAACTAACATAACAGTTTGGAGATTATTTCTGTGATGAAACTGCATATCCAGTTATTTTTATTGTCTATATATAAGGCCATTCATAGCAAGGGGAGGGTAGGGCGGGTACCGGCGGTTTGATGGTTTCGGTAGGGCGGGTTCGTTGGCACGGGTATGGCCGAGGGACGAGGGTATGGAAACCCGATGTCGTGCCTCTCTCTCCTTCTTTCTCTCTTTCTCTCTCTTAGATATATTAAAATAATTAAAAAAATTCAGAGGGTACGGAGGGTATGAAATGTTAGTGGTACTCCACTTCAGGGTTCAGATGGTAGGAAGAGAAATACTGATGTGGTGTTGAGATGACATGAGGGTATGAAATGTTGGTGATACGGACGATCATAATAAGTGTCTTTGGTTTATATGTGATATTTACGGAAAGGGTGTTGTTAATTGGACCCCCTTTGACTCTTCTCCCTCTCACATAAATATAGACTCATTTGTACTGGGTCCCACCTGCACACTCACATAAATAACCCATTGACTTAACAAGGGGATCCATTTATAATTCCCCTTACAGAAAATCCCCTCCAGATGTAGCAATAGTGAATAATAGAACCTCTTTTTTGTGAATATCTCTAATTCTCAATAGTCAATACAACTCCATGTGGTCAAGCATCTTAGCGGAGAAAGTTTTCTAATGGGCCACATCATGGAGATGCTACGGTCCTTGGGTGGGGACAGCCATCGTTTTTTTTTTTTTTTTTAATCTTTTCTTAAAGAACTTTTATTGACTAGGATAAATTAAATTGAATTGTATTAATTTAATATTTTAAATTGAATGTATAGATTTATTATTTTGAATTATAACTTTATGGTTCTTCTTTCATTTTATATTTGTGAAGCGACTTTTCGTTCAAAATTTAAAATTTTAAGAAGTTATCGTTAATCAAAGTCTTTACATAGATGTTAAATACTTTTTAACAAATAATTATTTGCAATAACGAAAGTTAATGGACGTATATAGTTATGATTTTAGGCGTAAACATTAATTAATTTTATAAGATTTATAGATTTTAGGATAGGGAAAGTGGTATAATTAGCAAGCACAAATAAGTATAAAGTCGGCCCGGTTTAAAAAAACGTCAACATGTCATTAATTAAATTTCGTTAAAAGATTGAGATGCTCCTAGAAGGAACGGCTCGACTTTCTAGATTTCCTAAACTTTCTCGATCCCGGAGCTTCAACCTACTTCCGGTGCTGGAGACTGACTATAAATGATGTTGGACTTTATGTTGACATAAATTTAAGTTTCCATACTACACATCTATTGTTTCACCAGTGGATATGTTTTTTTCTTTTTGAACGGCAAGAGGAAAATTTATTGGATCCGAACCTCGGTGGATATGTATCATGCCATCTATATGAAAAATTAAGTCCCTAATATCATAGCTGATATGAAACATGCAGATTTCAGAGAGAGAAAAATGTCAATAAATTCATAGATATTTAATAAGTGTCCTATTAACTTTGATTTCTAGTTTGTAACATAGAGAATCAATCAAAGCTGGCTTTAGATCTAGCTAGTCCTATTAGAAATTAGAAGCTTGATACCGTATACATAACATACCTTCAGTTTTCTCTTCCGAAGAGGGCACACTACGATCTGAAGAAGTAACTACGAAGCAGTACTAACGTGTCATGGGCTTCTAGTATCGAGGAGTTGGTTGTACGAACATTCTCAGGCAGCTCTTTAATATTTTCGTCAAGTTAATCTTCATCACATAAGCTAATCATCCAGAATATTTGAAAGCATTAGAAAAATCGACAAGTGTTAATTAAAGAGGACACTTCAAGCAAGTAAAGCAAAATATATGTTTCGCCTACATAATTAGTATTTGTAGTTATCCATGAAAATCAATAATTTGACATGGATTCAATACCAAACCACTTGCCATGGATATTGCAGTATATATATGATGGCCATGGCTATTAATACTTCATCACTTCTCTTATTCAACCCCCTTAAAAACCTTTTTTTTATATATGTTCTATTTGAACATTTTCTATTGTTTACATTTTCAAGAATGCCAATAACAATGAAATATAAACTTTACAACTCCACTAGTTTTAAGGATTATATCTTGTCATTACAACTTGTGGTAGCCAAATTTCATAACAATCCATATTTGAATGCCCATAAGAAAAGGAGTGGTTATAGCTAGGAAAGGCTTAACTACAGCTCAAAGTTCATCACCAAATTAGTTCACAATCTATGAACAGATAACAGCATATTACCCACCCTCAAGGTAAAAGTGTCTCTTTTTTTTTTCTCTTTTTGGACTGATCAACAAACTAATTAAATTAATATAGAAAATTAGATTGTGAGATCGAAGTTAATTAGCCCAACGACAATAGTTGATCTAGTGTCGAAGCTTGTCATTTTAATTAATTATGTAAAGGATTTTATTCTACTAGACATAATTGAAAGCCATAAACGCAATATACATGGTTGGGCAAATTAATAGATATTTTCAAAATAAAACAGAGTTTGAAAAGTAGCTACTTACTTCAAAATAAATGTGACTCTAATGTAAGGAGGACAATGATTATATCTCATCTCTAACTCAATGATCATGATAAACAAATCAGCATGTGGACAACTGTTTCCGAGTTGTATATTGACAAATGGGTAGTTCAGTACGACACCGAGTGTAGACAAAATTCATTGGATTCCGATTCTCATTGCCTCTTAGCAGCACTAGCGTCATGAATGTTACTGATATTTTCTCACATGAAATTGGGATGACGTTAGGCCACTCGGCTTGCATTTAGAAACAAGTCACAAAATCAGCATTTAGCATTTACTTTCCTAGTTAATAACGAAAATATAAGGAAACTTCAAAATCCGTTAACACTTGGTGGATCATATGAGATTAGGGAAATCTCATTTATCTTAGTCAAATTACCAATGGCATAGAATCTCTTTATCTTAGTCAATACACTATAAGCTGCCCATCGATACAGCATATACATAAATATATTTACAGCTATATACATAATATAGTAGTTATATGCACTATAGCTTGTTACACTCCAATGAAAGACATTGAATTGTGAAATATTGGACCAGATTAATTCCAAAAGAGCCCTAGGAGAGAAGGGATTCCAACATATATACGAAGATTTGTCCAATCTAGCATGTGGGACAATATATCAATAAGTCGCATACAGTGCCAAACTCAAATTCGATCACTCATTCATGTTAAGCTCCTGACAAACAAAATCTGAACAAAACCTATCCCGGCAATGAACGAGGATCAGCACAAATCCAGCAGCAACCAAAAACACACACACACACACACACACACACACACCACACACGAGAGCATAACTTGCAAATAAATGTATGTTTTCATTAAGTTAGCAGTCTGGATGATCGATCATCTAGTATCCAAGAATCAGAAAACAACTTTATATATCAAGTAGTGATCAGATGAGACATATATAAAATTGATCTAGATGCTTACGAGCAGGTGGATCTTCACAAGCATATCTCAAGAACCAGCGATCAGCTTCTTGTGCATCGTAATCCGTTTCTTCTGCGCAGAAATCGAAGAACTTACATGCATCGAACTCGTATACAGGATCAATTATTACATCGTCTTCATCTAAAGCTAAGCCTTCCATCATCTCCTCAAGTACTGCAGCCATTTTTAATTTCTCTCTCCTATAATTGTCAGAAAGATCTATCTGGTTGGTTGTAGAGAATTGAACTCTGCGATCGATGATGAAATGAAACCCTAATTGTTTGATGTGATTGGTGAGATTTTTTGTGTACGGAAGAATGGATAGATAGATAGATATGGGTTGGCGTGTATGTATACATTGGTGGATAGCGCCAGAAACACCCTTTTGAAAATGTGGGCCCATACGGCTCTTTTGACTTTTTAACAAATATGTCAAAACTTTTATTGCAAATAAAAAAGGTAAATCGTAGCATTTATTTCTAACAATATTTTCATTTAATTAGTTTTATATTTCAAATAAATTAGTTTCAAATTTTCAAATTTCGAACATTTAAAATAAAAAATACATAATAACAACTTTTACATAAATCCAAAAACTTTAAAAACGCAAGTTTTTTTCAAGACCGGGTCAACTGGTATTTACCGGTTCAATCCACCGGTTCAACCGATTTTATCAAAAAATCGGCCGATTCAGTTCGGTTTTTAAAACGCCACAAAATTGGCCACGTTTGAACCGATCTCTTTACCGATTCTCAGTTCAACCTAATTTTTAAAACATTGGTAAAAACACCACTAAAATAATTTTTTAGTGAAAAAATAAATGAAAAAAATATATATTTAATTATACTTTATTAGAGTATATTTAATTAGATAAAAGATCTTAAAAATAACAAGTTTAATAGTTATACACGCATCTTTTAAATTTTATGTTTACAAGTAACTATAGTATATACACAATCTTTATAACTTTTTGAACTACAAAAACTAAATAATAACCATATGAACACCTAGAGACGGATCTAAGAAAATACTTTATTGCACCGTCGTATCCAATCAAAAAAAGTTTAGCATGTTTAAGCAAAATTAGACTATATTTAGGAAAAATAAATTGATCACATGAATACTCATGCCAACCGTCACATCCGTCGGTGATGTGTGATCGCCTATAAACAAATATATATTAAAATTTATATAAATATATATATGTGATTTTCTAATATATATATATATATATATATATAAGAATTATTTATGTGATGTTTCATTTAATTGATTATATATATATTTCAAATAAGTTAAGTTTCAAATTTCTAAATTTTGGGGAGTAGTAAAAACACCACAAATAATTGCTAGTGAAAAAATCAACTGAAAAAAGAAGAATCATATTTATACTGTATTAGAATATATTTATATAAATAATCTTAAAAATAACTTATTTTTTATTTAATATTATACATATCTTTTAAGTTTTATGTTTTTGCCAAATAATTATTGTATATACACAATTTTTATAACTTTTTGAACTACAAAAACTAAATAATAACCATATGATCACTAATTCCTCTCTTTTTCCGCTTTGCTTTGTATTGTTTGTTGGGGTTTTGTAGTTAATGGAAACGGAGGAGTGGTTAGATGCTACTTCATTTGATGGTTGATCTACAAGGAAGACCTAAGGTAGGTTATAGAAAAGAAGGATAAATAAAGGAATTTTGGATTAGGACATAGAAATAAAAAAGAAGATAAAATAATTAGAGGTTAATGTAAATGAACCATAACTATGTAGTCTTATTCCTAATAGATTGATCCCAAAATAGCATATCCAAATTATAAGAAAGTCTAGAGTCGCCACAACTCACAACTGCAAAATATTGTTAACAAATCTTGTATATCACAGTGGTAGATGTAACATTTAGGGGGTCAGTGGACTGGATGATATCCCTTGCTATCCGGGTTCGAAATCCTGTAAAAGCAAGTGGTGTTACCCAGATTTTGGGTTGGCCTTCGGGCAGGTTTGAGACCAATGTGAATCATGCAGTGGGATGCCCAAATAGATCCCGATGCCATAGGAATGTGTGTGTGGGTTAATTTGTCGTTCAAAAAAAACTACAAGATTTTATTATGGTGGGGCATGATCAGGCATAGCTAGAATTCTATCTTAGCGGTGGCCTAAAAATACTTAACTTAAATTGTCCATTAAAGTTAATGTCGGTTCTCTTAAGTCTCATGGGATTTGAGAGAGTTTAAAATTGTGATGTCTATAGATAAAAAGACTCTTTTTTTTAATGAAAAGGTAAACTATAAATATTGTGACTTTAATTTGTAAAACTTTATTAAAAGAAAGAAATAATATTAGTGTTAATTGAGGCCAACGACATATTGTTATCATTAGATGAGCCATTATTCTCACTAATTATATTTATTATAATATAATAAATGAAATTAGTATAAATTAAGATCTATACTTTTTTGTATAAATAAATATTATATTATATATTATGTATATAAGATCGTTAAAATGTAAGAAGGTTTAACATCATAAGATATAAGATCATCTCCAACAACATAGCTAAAATAGCAAAAAATGTTTTTTTTTTTTTTTTTTTTTTTTTTTTTTTTTGTTTTTTAAACCTCTCTAACAACATTGTTAAATCAATCTCTAAAATAAAAAATTTTGAAGATTTTTCTAAATATAAAGATTCCTCTAAAATCTCTAAATTAGGAAAGAAAAATAATTTTTAATGCATTTCAACCAATAGTTGGTTAAACGAAAAGAAATAAATAAATTTTTAATGTCTTTTCATCAAAAGTTGGTCAAAATTTATTGAATATTTTAAGGGAAAAGTTCAAAAAAGCCCAACAAAATATCCCATTTTAAATGGTTAAGTCTCTAAACAGTTTTAAAAAAAATATCCATATTAAACTTTCTTATTCTGGTTGATTAAGTCATGAAGCTATTCTTTTAAATGAAAAAACCATTAAACATTCTCATTTTGATTAAGGGGCCGTTTACCTGAACACTTACCGGGTAAGTACTTACTGGTGTAATTGGACATTATCACATACCATATCGGACAATATTTTAGTATTTCAAAACGGTATCGTACACAAAAATTTACCCGGTATGTTCTTACCGGGTAAGAGTTGTCGATCTAAC
The DNA here is from genome assembly GCA_030169165.1 of Centaurea solstitialis. NCBI lineage: Eukaryota > Viridiplantae > Streptophyta > Magnoliopsida > Asterales > Asteraceae > Centaurea > Centaurea solstitialis. The sequence goes on from CM058043.1 coordinate 68,630,044, forward strand.
TTACCGGGTAAGATCTCGGTTCATGCTATCGCTACTCTTGGTTCATTCTATCGATCTTACCGGGTAAGATTCTAGTCATTTTCACAATCGTCTCGTAAGGTAAATTGACCCGGTAAGCACTTACCGGGTAAGTGCAAGTAAACGGCCCCTAAATAAGTCTCTCAATATTTTTTTTTCAATAAAATAAATCATCGAAGTTTTAGAAAGTTTGGTAGTTATATTCATTTAACCTAAACTAATATAGTTATATTTCATCTTTAAAACCTTTTTAGTCGGTTATAATTAACTTTTTAATTTTTATTAAAGGGGGGAAAGGTTGATGATTTATTTATTGAAATAAAATTGTTCGAAGACTTAATCATTCAAAATTAAAATGTTTAATGGTTTTTTCATTCAAAAGAATAATCCAGTGGCTTAACCAATCAAATGAAAAAGTTTAATGGTTTTTTTGTTTAAAAGAAATTGTTTAAGGACTTAACCATTTAAAATGAGATAGTCTATTGGGTGTTTTTTGAACTTTTTCCATATTTTATAATATAAGTAATGATACTTTTTCCAAAATAGCAAAGTTGTTGGAGATGAAAGAAAATGTTTTTAGAAAATTTTACTTATCATTCCCTATTTTAGATTTCTTTTTAGCAAAACTGTTAAAGATGCTCTAAGGAAAAAAAAGTTCATGTATGAATCCACTGGAAAAAATGTGGAAAATTCTAATTAAAGATGCATATATGAACCAACTTTATAGATTAGTCGTATGGATTCTCATATGCTTCTTCATATATATCCTTATTAAAATTGAAAATATCATATTTACCCGACATAATTTAGAAATATCATTATCTTCTCGTAACCAATCAAAATATCATATTTATTTAAAGAGTTAATTACATTTTTAGTCCCTGTGGTTTGGTGATTTTAACACTCTGGGTCCATTTTCAAAATAATTATGGATTTGGTGCCTGTGGTTTACATTTTATAACGCTCTGGGTCCATAATTACTAAGACCATTAAAGTATTTTGTTAAGTAGGTTAATTACAGGGGTAATTTGGTCATTTCAATTATGTTTCTATTTTCAGTTAAAATTACAAGGACCAAATATGTAATTTATGCTATAAACAAAATCACAAGGACCAAAGATGTAACTTTTTAACATCAATAAAGAAATAATAACAAAAAAAAGGTATCATCTTCATCCCTTAACATCATCGTATTTATTTTCCAGCAGAAAACCCTAGACCACCATTACCACCACCACCACCAGCCATCAGCCGTCACCACTCACCACCACCCTCACCCCTCCATCGACCGTCGCCACCCAACACTACCCTCACCCTCATCGACCGTCGCCACCTACCAACACCACCAAAGAAAAGTTCCTACTGACCGTCGCCACCCACCACCACCCTCACCCCCATCTGATTTCTACCCGAAAACCTCCCTACCGATTTCTGTCCTATGACCTCCCGATCGATTTCTGTCCGATTTCTACACGAAAAGGTTGGTTTAGGGCTTTTTAGGGCTGCGATTTAGATTAGGGTTTTGATTTTGATTTGTGATTTCTGATTTGTTCAAGAACCATAACCTTCAATTTTTTATTTTTTGGAATTGATTAGGTTGTGTTTAGTTGTGGAAAACTGTTTTTGTTTTCCAAGAAAATGAAAACAGAAAATGGAGTTGCTTTTTCATTTTCAGTTTTCTAGGAAAATTTTGGAAAACTTGTTTACTTGAAATCATGGAGTTTTCATTTTCCATTTTTAGAAAATTAGAAAACTCGTTTAGTTGTGCATTTTTCATTACTTTTCATTTTCCATTTTCCATTTTTCCAAACATTGCAACGGCGGCGGCAACGATGGTGGGCTCGACGGTGGTGGTGGTGGCCTCGGTGGCCTTGGCGGCGATGGTGGTGGCCTTGGAGGCCTCGACGGCGATGGCGATGGTGGCAGTGGCCTCGGGGGACCTGGCGGCGATGGCGGTGGCCTCAGGGGCAACGTCGGCGGCCTCGGTAGCGACGACGGTGGCCTCGGGGGCCTCGGCGGCGACGACGGTTGCCTCGGTGGCGACGGCGGTAGCCTCGGTGGACCTGGCGGCGACGGCGGTGGCCTCGGTGGACCCGGCGGCGATGACGGTGGTCTCGGCGGTGGTGGCGGTGGACCCAGCGGCGACGGCGGTGGCCTCGGCGGTGGTGACGGGGGCCTCGGCGGCGACAGCGGTGGCCTCGGGGGCCTCGGCGGTGGTGGAGGTGGCCTCGGCGGCGACGACGGTGGCCTCGGCGGCGACAGCGGTGGCCTTGGAGGCCTCGGCAGCGATGACGATGGTGGCGGTGGCGGCGACGATGGCGGCGGAGATGGTGGTGGCGACGGTGGGGCGGTGGTGAGAGGGTGGTCGTGGCGGTGGTTGAGGCGGCGATGGCGGCGACGGTGGTCGCGGTGACGAGAAGGGGATGACGGTAGCGTGACGACGGTGGCGGCGAGCGGCGGTGGATGGTGGTGGCGGCGGCAGCGGTAGTGGCGGTGGTCGCCGGCGGCGGCAGGCGCGATGGTGGCGGTGGCCGGAGCCGAGAAGGAGACGACAATTGAAAATGAAAATGACAATGGAAAATGAAAATGAGAATTGGAAAACTATAAAAAGTAGTTTTCTAATTGAAGTGTAAATTTGGAAAATGAAAATTTTGTTTTCTTGGAAAATTTTTTCTAAATTGAATCAACTAAACAAGTTTTCTAAATTTTTAGTTTTCATGGAAAATTTTTCTAGAAAACAGAAAATTTTTCCACAACTAAACACACCCTTAGTGATTTGAGATTTTGAAGTTTAGATTTAGGGTTTTGATAGTTGGTTAATGTTTGAATTTTGAATTTTGATTAATGGATTTATGAAAAGTATGATTTTTTATGGTGGGGGTGGTGGAGGCGGTAACTGGTGCCTGGTGGTGGTGGTGATGATGATGGTGTTGTTGGTAGCTTGTGGCTGGTGGCGGTAGCTAGTGGGTGGTGATGGTGGCGGGGTAGCTGGTTTGGGTGGGGATAAAATGGGGGGTGGGAGTGGTTTGGGATGTGGGGGTTGTGGTAGTTTTGGGGGGTGGTGGTGGGGATTTGGTTGGGATTTGTGGTG